>JANVCC010000021.1:34471290-34481964 GCA_025345505.1 Todiramphus chloris collaris | reverse complement strand
GGAAGGGAAGGGAAGGGAAGGGAAGGGAAGGGAAGGGAAGGGAAGGGGAGAAAGAGAAAAAGAGAAAGAGAGAGAGAAAAAGAGAGAGAAAGGGAAAGAGAAAGGGAAAGAGAAAGGAAGAAGAAGAAATAAAAAGCTGCAAAGTGTACTTTCTTATGCCTCCCTTGCATCTTTAAAGTGACACACAAAAAAGACTATTGATTGCTCCAGACTGGAAATCTTCTCATACTAAGAAGCATCAATATAAATATTTTAAGTCATTAGGATAATATAAAAAAAAGTTCAACCACAATTACATTATAAATAATTATTACAATGATAATTGCCAGATGTAATAATATTCTTACATTATCTTACTTATCTAAAATTCCTCAAACATATTAAGACCTTTTAATGGAACGTAATATGAAACACTGTAATAAATCCATATGCACATTTTCTTAAAACAGTATATGTGCCTGCTACACTTAATATAGGACTTTAAGTTATGAAATGTACTGTAGACTGCTATGTAATTTGAAAAATATAAAGAATCATGTTCACAAAACTGCACATATAGTATAAGTAATTTCCCTGAGGAGACCAGTGACATAATAATAAACATCAAGAACTTGGCCCAAATGATTTGTTAATGTCACAAGTAGCCCCAAATGGAATTACAGTTTCTTACATATACTACACGTTTATGCAATTTTTATAAAATAAAGTAAAAGAAATAATTCTTTCTGATCAACATTACCAGTTTAAAAATAAATGTAAGCAATATTTTCTCCTTGTGATTCCCTTGAACTGCTCTCCTTTCTCTTGTTCAACTGTCAACTTTTGTCACTTTCTCTTTCCACTGTTTCTTTTGCTTCTTTTCCCCCTATTCTCTATCCATACTTCTCAATCCTCTCCAGCAAATAATATTTTCAATGAAATCCACTTATTGTGTGAATTTCCTTAGGGAAGGACATGAATCAATAGAAGATTAATGCTATTCAGAACTTCAAGTGAGATACTAATAAAATTATTGAAAACTCACAAAAGAGACATTTCTTTGCAGAAGCACAGAAAGAAACACATTTCAGAATGTTTTCTGGGACCTAACTAATGTCTAACCACGAAAAATGAAAATGAGTAATTCTCTGTAGTATTGCTTCCCTTTCCATCAATTATTTCTTATATAAGGCCTTCAAAATGAAAACTTCTCCCAGCACCCATAGTCCAATATATTTCCTTCACTAACACAAAAACAGACACTACTTTAGAATTTTAAGGGAATAAGCTCAGAATTCACTCTAAACAGGTTATTTTCCCTCTCACAATCCATAATACCAAGAAACTTCACACCTGAAACAAGTACTGAATATCTGATTATTTACTCTAAGCTAGGGAGTAAATATGCTGTGCTGTGTTTGAAATGAAATGCTGCTTGCTACTGAAATATTTTTACTGCCTATAATATTTTGTTAAATTTATTTATATTTCAGCCATCTCTTCAAATCATAATGCAATGTAGAACGTCACCTGTGGAATATATATATTATAGTAATCTTTTAAAACAGTAAACCAGAAACATGACAAAATCCAAACTAAGAAGATATAAAGAAGTAATAGTCACTATTGAAGAGAATTTTTTTGCCTTTTAGTTTAGTCAAGTAAGACAAAAACAATAACAGTGGCGGGTGAAGTCCAGTTTAGCTGAAGTACTCCTATATTGGAGCTTGTCCGTTGCAGGTGGATTATCAGAAAACCATATAATGTAAAGCTCTGACTGAGAATTTTTCTGAGGTTCAGTTGCAAACCTTAACCTGTCTGGGAATGCTGCATAATTTTACCTGTTAGTAAGGCAGTACATCTTGGACAAAAATTATTTCTTTATTTAATTTTCAGAGATCTCTGACCTATTTTTTTTATCAAGACAGTTTAATAAATATGCTGGAATTAAATATTAAAATTGCAATTATTATTGGTCAAAAATCCAAAGTGTTAAAGTATTGAAGATGGGATTCTGTCATGGCAATTGCTAAACAAACATCTGTTCATTCAACATCAGACCTTTTAAAAGATTTGTGGATACTATGAGCACTCTTAAAGCATCCAGCAGTTTTTACAGGCATTTCAACATTATCAGCACTGTATTTAACAAAAACCAAAAGAATAAGATTGTCTTTGTCTCACGCTGAAGTTAAAAAAAAGGGGGGGGGAAGGCAAAAAAATACTACTAATTAATTAATAAAGAATAATATCTATTTGTTTGTTTGATTATTTATTTATTTGCTTGGTATATTGTTCTAGACTGAGATTGTGAAAATTCCAGGTACCTGTACATTTTTTTTTCTGTGAGAAAATAGTATCTTTTTAATTTTGAAGCCAATGTAGCTCTTCCAGGTAGCTTTACAGCCCAGTGCGATCTCAGAAAAATTAGATTATCCAGTGTTTACTTATTCTAGTCTGCTGGAAACCTTTTTAATGGATTGATGGTAATTAGAAATTCTTACAGTAGCTATGACTATAAGTACAGTGCAGCTAAATGCTTCTTTTTGTTTCTTTCCATTTAATTGTTTAGAATATGAAAAGGTATTTCCCATCTTCTACTATATGTGGGTCCAAATGTATGCAGGTGAATGAGAAGGATTAATTTAATATCACATAGATATCTATGTGAGTATTCTGACAAAGGTGGCTAAATTACAGTATTTGTTGTTACGTGATTTGTAGGTACAAGCTACTAAGCCACCAGTAGACAAAAAGAAAAAAAATAGATTTTTTAAAAGAAAAAACATTTTAAAACCACTCCTTATGAAGACTGAAATTTTGAAAAAGCAACAATGAAAACTTATTCTCATATTTGTTTTTTCTTGCTAGATTTCTTCAAAGAAGGGGTGGGAAGAAAGCAGTACAACTTAAATTGATGTAGAAGCAAACACATGAGTATTTTCTTTCCTTCTGTCTTGATATGTATATATATATATATATTCCACCAGAGAGTATCTTCTTCAAAATTCAAGTCATCTTCTTGAGTGCTAGTGTTTTCTTTGGGAGCTCTACATTATTGGATTTTATGGTATATGTTTGGAGCTATATATCTCTCAATCTCCCCAGAGTATTCACATCTGAACAGACCATGCATGAACTATTCTACCTAAAGGCACAAATAACATTCACCTCAACTGGTCTCTTAAGTGAATGTCAGAGTAGAGGAATCTGATTCAGGGATGCAGAGGCCTGAGAACAGTGGGTTTCATTGGTTTGTTGGTTGAGGTTTGTTTGTTTTTCAAATTGAAAAAGTACATCTTTTTTTTGGATGAAGTGAGAAATGATGTGGTAGTAAAAATACATGAAAGTTAATATTAATAGTGTCATCAAATTAGGTAACATCAAGAAAAGACTAGAAACATAGTTCATTTTTATTTTTTGGATTTTTTTAAAGAAAATTTTGTTATATAATTTAATTATACTTAGTTGCCTGGAAATTCAGTCAGATTTCATTTAAATGGTGTTTTATATATTATAATTTTATGTATTATTCTTCTTACAGGAATATGTAGCCTGCATTCAATTCACAGTTCTTAAAAACTAATAATTTCCAAAATGCTTTTGATTTGTATATATGTGCTTATACATTATAGACAACAGAACATTAATCCATGCAATATATTAAGTTGTGTCAGCTTAGAAACTCCTGACCTACTCAGCATAGATGGGGAAGGTGAAAGAAATCACTATGCCTAAAGCACTTAAAGAAGTGAATCAATCTTCTCAAATCCCCAAGTAGACTAGTACAGTCACTATGTCTAACCAGAAAATTGATCCTATGCAAGGATGAAATGAGTGATTGACAGGAATGGGTTTATACAGCTTCTCGAATATCCTCAAGAAATGAAGGCTAATTGCAGATTTTTTTCAAGGCTGCCTTTCCCAAAACCTAGAAGGGGAAACAAAATACATAAAAGCACTACTACCCTCACTGCAATTCTAAACAGACTTTGTCCATCATAGGTACCTCAGTGCCAGATAATATTTCATTTTAGAGGAGCACTAGCTATTATGTAATATGTATTCTAATTTGAAAAACCTGCTCTAAGTTCCTGTTTTTTGCTGACTTTTGTAAGACTCATCACAAAATGAGTTCATAAGCTGGAGAAGCTAATGTAAGCATCACAAATACAAACATGGTCCAGTTTTATAACCATTTGACAACTTTTCATATTTTGGATATGAAAAAATGAATATTTAAATTTTAGTTGTGGTTGGCAATAACAGTTATTTGAACATTCTGATAAAATACTGGAACTTTATAAATAAATATTTTTTTTTACATGAAAATTCCCAGTTTCAATGTAATTTTTGAATGTATCTTGGGTCAAGAATAGAATGTCTTAGTTATTGTTGTAAGCCTTTTTTCAGTGTTTAGGCCTGGACATCACCATCAAGACCAACTATTTTAGTCTCCTGGCTGTTGAAGTGTTCTCAGGTAAATTAATGTGTCTGTCTGTCTATGATGTTCTGTGCAAGGCATATATTTCACTTTCCCATGACTAATGCAAACACAAATCTACGTAGTGGAGAAAAATTAGGTATCCTATTTGGTATTATAAACAATGTGTCCAAGCAAACAAGCATCTTTCTAACACCAATTAAGAGGTTAAAACTGCATCTTACTTCAGTAGTGGCAAATACTTTGTGCATATTGAGCTGTAGTAATCCCATGGTATTTGAATAATTAGTATAATGAGCTATTTATTTCATTGCAATAGAAATTAGAATGGGGCCCATAAAAAGGAATAATATGAAAAATTTTCCTCTTGTTAACTTTAAACTTTAAAACTTAAAAATCATGTTAATATAGATGATGTCTTGTTAGGTTGGTGTTCCATTAGTAACAGCCATAGAAACTAAACATGGTCTTCAAGTTATTAAATGAGTCAGGATAGACTTTAAGCACATGTGGTCCTAGACCAGAATCACTTTTCTCTGTAATGGTCTGGAAGACAGCAAGATGTTCTACTGAAAATGGCTGAAATGCATTTTAAAATTTTTGATAGAAATTTAAATGAATTTCTCTATCTAGATAAGTTCAGCATGGTTATTAATCATCATTCTTTCACATATAGTACTTGTAGTTGTGAGGTCTGAGGTTATTGGACAGACCTTGTCTGAAAGTAGCAGTGGTATTTCATAGAAGGCCTAATAGTATGGCTGAAAGAAGTAGCTAAGACTTCAGGAATGCAAGATTTTCTTCAGGACTAAATTACCTTCATAAAGCCTACAAAAAGTTAGTATACATTATATACAAATTTTCTTTTAGACATCCTAACAGGCTACAGTTTTAAACATTATTATCAGCCATGAAGAGTCCAGTAGCACTCATTCTGCCTCTTGAACCACAGAATGTCCCATATAAACTGTGCTTTCACTTATTTCTAATAACAGAAGATATTCTACACAATCTTGTTACTACTGACTTCTGTGTCATATTAGTTAGGATTCTTCACTGCATATACCAAGTATCTCTCAACTTCATGATAAGGAATACAGCTTTCTGTTTTGTTGTTGTTTAGAATTGTGATACAGGATCATCTGATCCACCATTTAAAAAATGATCTTCTCTAGTTTTCTGTTCTTCAAATAAGAATTTATAATGGATACATATAGTTCTTAGCTTCTGCATTTTTCAATGATTATAGCAATTTGCCAATTTAAACAACTGTTTAGATATTTTAAAATTAATTGTAAACATTAATTATTTTTGTTTGCTGGAGTTTACATTTTATTCCTTGTTCTTCTCTGTATATTTTGACTACTTTAGAATTCACAGCATAGTGTTGTACAGATATATTTGAGCTCAGTGGCTATTTCTGGAACTCCTACAGACACATCTAGATTTGAATGCAACTCTCTGGGCACTGGATGCATAATTTAGCAATCAGATTTTTTATTTGCTGTAGCATGACCTTGAAATCTGCGTGCATAAAGTTTGTTATATTTTGCACATATTTTAATACCTAGCAGTAGATACTTTTATGAATTTAATACTGAAATTACCTCCATTATTTACTCTTATGCATATTAATGACTATTCCTTACAAGTATTTTTATTATACATATTTGTTTCAGTGCTTATTTCCAGTTTATTGCCAGCATTGTCCAGAGTTGTTCTTACCTTATGTGAGTGTATTTTTCTAAAAGTTTTCTTTTCAAGTAGAGGTAATATGTGCAGTTTAATCAGTTGTGTGTGTATTACTTTTATTTTCCTCCTTTCACCTGAAGAAACGTGCACAAGATGCACTTGAGTTTAGAATGACGAAGTGTAACTTGTAGGAGATCTTACTTAAATTAAACCTACGATTCACAAGATGTAAAGGAAGACAGAATAGAGATTGAAGTCTTAATTTACAAAGCAGAAATCTAACTCACTTGACATGCAGTATCCAACTTGGATGTCAACAGATGTAACAAAGGTTAAATTTCTTTGACATTTGAAGCACAGTGGTCTTTAACATCTGCTGTCCCTTGATATGTGCTTGACAGTTCATTTCAGCAAGGGATACACAACACTGTATAGGCATTTTTTTTCTGATCGTACAGCTGGGAATAACCTGACCCACTAAGGATAATACCTTTTAAACTATTTGGATACACCATCATATTTTCTAGTATTTCTGATTGTTTCAGCAAATTTTAACTTTTACAACTACAGGTCTAATCTGCTATAAAAAAAAAAAAAAAAAAAAGTTAACACAATAGCATGTTCTTTTCTATTGCTCCAAAATAGTTGAAGTAAATATTGATTTTCTTGAATAAATGTCAATCATTTACAAGCAAGTTGCTTCAGCAGTAACATTGATGGAAGTAAATAATTTTGACAGAAAATATTGTTAATATACCATTTATTGACTCATGGCTTCAGTTCTATATTATTACTGCAGTTAATTTTTTTTTTTTTTCATAAAGTAAAAGTGAGAATCCAAGGAGGAGGGGATACATAGAAGTTTTTGATATCTTGTCAATATAGCAAATATAATTAGTTGAAATGTGTGTTTTAAGTGTGAACATTGTTTTTTAGGTGTAAGCAACAACCAATGCAATTACTTTAATAAGATGGAGTTACTTTGAATTCATGACTTTCTTCTCTACTTCCTTTTCCTTCAGAAAATAAAGGCTATTATCCCCCAGGGGGAGTTAGGTCAGTGAGTTGAGAAATATGGCAGAACAGTACTTTGCATTCATTCATTTCTGGGAGAAAAATATCCCAGTTGTGAGATCTTCAATTTATTTGTTAAATTACAAGAGACCACCTCTATTTAGTATGTCACCTTGTGGTTGCCTTCAGCTGATCTAAGACTGCTCTGCCATTTCCTATCATCTATACTTACTAACCCAACTGGAAACTCCTCATGGTAGGTGGGAAGCAAGGGTTTCCTTTTTTTTTTTTTTTTTTTTTAATCAAGAAGAAAATAAATAGGAAAAAATATGATTAATAGATATTTTGAATCCAGGGGGAGGGAGGCAGAGGTTAAATGATTTACTGGGAAGATATGTGTTAAGGGCAATGCACACAGCTAGCTCAACATTTGTTATGTCTACCAAAGCAGAATGAGAGAATAAGGAATTACTGATAACGGGAAGAACCTCGATCTGGGTCCTTGTTCTCAAACCTAAAAGCAACACAAACCATCCTAAACCAGCCTTGAGGTTTGAACTAGGGCCAGGGACATAACGAGCATGCACAGAAAAGTGAGGTGAAAAGTTTAGAATGAGGAAGACTCTTTACTTCATCTGAGGAAGACTCTTACTTCATCCCAGAGACCTCTACCCATGACCACCAGACAACACTGCGCAAATGACTTTTGGGTTCATTATAATATGAAGCGAGGCTAGGTGGGGCTAGGCAATGAATATGTATAGGCCTATTGTGAAACTTAATGAATATGGAACATGTAACCCAATATATACTAAGCTGAAAGCAGCTGGGTGCACACATGATTTTGGAAGAATTATCCCCCATGCGTCCCAGCACTGGAATAAACATACATAATTTACTACTTATTCTAGTAGTGGAGTTTTTCTGACTTATTAATTTTTATTCATACTTTTCAGTGACCTTTCTCTAAAATAATAGGTGACTGTTTACAGAAGAAGCTGAATAAATACAGCTGACATAGGAACCCTACTACATGAAGAAAAATGTACAGATTTTTTAGATATAAATTTCTTACAAAAGCACCAAGTCTTTAAAAACAATTGCAGAGTCTCTTTGTTCAACTCTAGAATCAACACCTAGCACACTAAAGTTATTTATTTCAAGGAAAATTTGTTGAAGAATTTACATAAGAAATTGACCACAGCAGAAGACATGACCCCTGTAGGTCTTTTACCATATGTCTCAGTTCTGTGTCATTTGTCTTAAACTAAACGTGTGAGGGTAACTGAAGTCAGCCTAAAGTGCAAGCAAGGGAGGCTAAAAGTTGATGAATTTTAATGACAAGTGATTAAATTCAGTGGACTCCTATTAAAGTCAAGGGATTCCTAGTAGCATAAGACGCACGAGTGACCTTCCATCTTTAACCATTATGTGATTTTTGAGAAGACAGTGATAACTGCTGTATTTAAATTATATTGTACTCTGAGAAGTATGACCTTACAGCTCCCTGTATACTGATGCTGGTAAAGTTCCCCAGGGCTGTTTGATTTATTAGTAGAGACAGCCCAAAGAGCTTATATATTCAATCAGTTTTTAGAATTTTGTGTCACTGAATGTATACAGAATAACTCCACATCATGTGTGCAATAGATGAAATCTGTTCAGTATCTATTACCTGCTGATGGTAGTCTTTGGCAGTGCAGGCCCCAATCTGATTCTTATGCTGACTGACATGCATGATCATTTTCTTAGTACATGATTTAAATAAAAATAATAATCTGATCTCTGCAATCAGGTTTTGTCATAAGAAATAATATAAAATTTACTTTTGTCTGTAAGGGAGAAAAAATGTCATTCAAACACTGCCAGCTATAATCCATTACTTTCTACTGTCTGCCATTGAACACACTGAATAGACATCTAGTTCTTATGCAGATACCTTAGCAAATTTTAAATCTTAGCTCTTACATTCCCTCAAAGAAATTTTTATAAATACAAAGTCTTTTACATTGTCATATCAGGCTTGCTTAGCTTTACTATTATCTCATATAATCTTTAGTCATGCAATAAATCAGTTTTGCTGTCTTTGAGTTCATTGTATCCATGTCAGAGTTTCTACCTTAGGCTTTCAATCCTAGCTTATACAGTTCTTTTAGATTTTATTAATTCCCTATTTTTTCTCTATAATACTCCTTCATAATGTAGCAAAAATATCTTTAGATGCTAACGAGCCTTAAAAATAGGAAACTGCTTCCTCATTAATTAGATATTTAAATACTGCTGGGTCAGCACTATTTATTTTGTATTAAGTATTTGAACACTTTTGATAATGAGCTAGAAATCAACAAATCATTAACTAAAATATTACACACACACCCCTTTGGTATTAAAAGACTTTGACCATTAAATGAGAAAGAAAACCAGTGCAGTTTGGAAACTGATAGCTCTGGCTCTTGTGCTGTTCTGTTTCTGATGAAGTCCAGTATACATACATTGGTGAAATATTCATATGTGGTTCATGCCTCACCTATCTCCCATATTAAATTGCCTTAAGTGATTAGGAGTATTCAGGCAATAAATGTTTCTTCTGCAAAATTCCCATGAAATTCTAATGAAATTCTCTCTTTATTAAAGAACTTCTTCACTGCACACATTTGTTTTAGCTTTCTGGAAGTCTATGGAGCTGGATTTCCCCCCTAATATCTTATTTTCCACACCAGTATTAGAATGTTAGACTGCTCCTATATTTAAATAGGAATGTGGTCAATTCACAGTAAATACACCAGATCAAAAATAATATCAACATTATAGCACACACATCAACAATCATTGTCTGATTCATGTAATTTATTAAAGAGACAAGAGCTTTTAGTATTTCTATATGTGAATAAAAAAATGTAATCATCATTTGCAGCAGGGATATAATACATTGAATCACATCACACATCCGGTAGATATGTTCACAGTTATTTGAAACTGACAAGTGGTCTCAATCACAGATGTAATAGTTGTTTTCTATGACAAGTCTGTAGACAACTTAAGTGTGTATTTTTTGCCGTTATCTCTTAGTACTTAACTCGTGAATTTGAGAAGTGAAATGAAGAAAATTCTTCTCATGAACATTTCTAATGACAGGATGTACCTTCTTTGACATACTATTCTCTTCATCCAAGTAGATTTCTCAGAAATGGTAACTAGGTTTAAACTATAAAAGTACTTTAAAAAAAAATTTGATGATTAAAAACAAGCTTACAGTTTGCTCTTGTCCTTTTTAACTTAGCATTAAAAGTAGATTTTGTTTGTTTGTGTGTTTAAACTGTGCTACACTTGATTTTCAGAAAACATTGTAGCTTTCCTGAGATTTTGTGCAGGAAAAAACTAAAAAATTAACTTCTTTCTTCAAAGGTTAAGGATAATGTGGAATTGATACCACCTCTCTATCAACATAGAATTACTTCATATCTTAGAGTATGAACAGAAAAAAAATTACCTATAAAACTTTTTCTTTTTCTTTTTCTTTTTCTTTTTCTTTTTCTTTTTCTTTT
>JANVCC010000021.1:34411151-34471280 GCA_025345505.1 Todiramphus chloris collaris | reverse complement strand
CTTTTTCTTTTTCTTTTTCTTTTTCTTTTTCTTTTTCTTTTTCTTTTTCTTTTTCTTTTTCTTTTTCTTTTAAGAAAGGAGGAAAATATAGTCTATTAAAACAGCCAATACTATATTGTTTGTGGTCAAAACTACCTTTTATCTTTGGTAAGTAAAAGACTGAGAAGACAGCAGAGCTCAGAAGTATCCACTATTAAAAAAAATAGAGAAATTAATCTGCTTGTAGATTCAGAAATTCAGTCATAAGTCAAAAACAGACCGTAAGTTCCTAGACATTAGAAGACTATGTATTATGAAAACTTCATGCTATTTATGTAGAGGGAGTCTAAAGTAAGCAGGACTGTATAATAATTCATATATATTGCATGTTCCCTGTATTAGTTATTTGATATTAACTAATGAACCTAAGGGGTTAACGCAAGCAGAAGCCGACAGCATATACAGAAGAAGAGAGACAATAAGTTGACAGCAGGTGTTGCAGCAAATACTTGAGACAATGCAGAAAACTAAATGCTTTGAAGTGTATTGCTGCCCTCCTGCTGAGCTGTCAAACTGTTTTGATCAAACTCCAGTCACAGGTGCAAACAGAAAGATTTTCATTAACTTTATAAAGGGACACACTTCCTAAAACTGGACTCAAACCTTAGCTGAAACCAAACTTCTGCACCTGAGATCTTCAGATAAGTTTGTCTTGTGTAAGTGTTCAGGTAAAACAGATATGCAATAAAACTTCTCTTGTACTGGAACTTCTTTTTTAGTTACTATTCCCATTGTAAATTCAAACTATTTAATTTTGGAAAAGGCTGTTTAAGGTCACTCTATTCACCAGTTCATTACAGCTCTGAGAAAGCTTGCAGGCCTTAAATCATTTATTAATCACATAAAGTTCAGTAAAAGGACAAGGTCAAAGATAACATGCAGTTTCATTGTCCTGCAGGTCTTGACTCAGGTAGATGTCAAAAATACAGTTAGATCTGGTATCATGACAAGGATGACTTAGATGTGAATATATAATGAGACAGGCAATTATGTCAGTAAATAGAAGAATATTGTTCTAGCTGGTGTGTAAATTGATAACAGACATACTTGCATATCAATTACACATCAAATGAAAGAAAATCTCAAGCCTCGGGTGACCCCTGTTATTAAAGCTTAACAACAGATAAAAACATGCTTAATATGTGATATGCAGCTTTGTTCTATAAAATAAAAATCTCTACTACTTAAGAGTTCTTAAAATATATCTGTAGTTCTCAGATGGTTGCTTGTTTAGCAGTTTTTACTGTTTAGCAGTATAACACAGAGCTTACAGACACATCATGTGATGTATTTTTTATTCTCTCATTCAACCTTGAGAGAGCTACAAGGGCAGAATCTATCTGGTGAAAGCAGGACTCATCTAATCAGAAACAGACATCTAAAGTAGAAATGTTTATGTCTGAAATAATCATTCCAGACTCCCTTCATAGTTAGTAATGGAGAAAAAGCACTTGTAGGGTATGATTTATTTCATTCTAACATAGCTATGTAAACAGGACAGAAGAATTCCATGTTATTGCCTAAGACAGCTTCTAGTTTCTGTGGAATTTAATAACACTTAGAAAAAATTAGCACGTTGAAGTTAGGAGGGCTGCAGAGTATTAAAATCTATATAAAAGCCTTCAAAAGAAGCTTAAGGTCCTGAGAAGCTCTGTCTGTGAAAGGAAGTTACAAAGCCACCATGTGACAACCTGGGGTACCTGAGACCTGAGGTCTTTGTCTGAGGTCAATGGACCTGGCTATTGTTTTCCCATTTGAAGATTTGTCCATTAGGGAAGCTGAGTGTGTATTGCAGAGAGGCACACGCATTCACACCAAGGACACTAGCACAGCTGGCCACAGAGTGCTATCTTTAACAACACTCACACAAGCACTACCAAGACTCATGTAAAACTTAAGCTGGGATGGCAAAGTCCTGATCCTTCTCTCTGCCTGATCAGGACTGAGGTTTGCAAGTGAAAGCACACAAATGCACTCTCTAGATTCAGAAGCATACCCACATCTGTGGATCAATTTGTGGATATCAGCATAGGTTCACTGCTTATCTAATACCCCTGACTGGATCCTGAGCTATCATACACAGTATACAAGTGTCCTCCAGCTCACTGGCTAGTCCATCATGATGTCCACTGGCAAACAAATGCACGCACACACACATTTGACTCACAAGCACTCTGATACTCTCAGACCTCTGAAATATCATCATGGGCTTTCAGCACGCTTAGTATTGATGCCTGGACCTTGAGCACCCTTACCTACTGAAACTCAAGTTCTACCAGAAACAGGCTTTCCTCCTACTTGTCTGCTAGTCCAACTTGAAATTTGCTACTGAATGGCACATACACTGGCTTAAAATCACTGGGGGAAAATATATGCTCTGGTCCCTTCAGTTGCTGGCCCATAAATTTTGCAGCACTCACAGATGGGATAGATTACACAGAAATATATTTAAGGAAGGATTTAATGAGCAGTTAGGATGCATCACAGTGATCAGGTACAAGGCTTCATCATACAAGCACGCTGACTGGTGCCTGTTTGTATGTGACTGCCTGCTTATACCCTTCCTCCTCCCTATTACCCCACACTTGTTCCTGCCTGACCTGCCCTGATCACCTCTGGCCCTCCCATTAAACAGACCATTAATAGATTTTGCACAGTTCCACAAGCCCCATCTGGTAGCTCACTATAAGTGTCACAAAGTCCCACAGGGACTCCTATGATTTCCTATAATATTCATGCTAGCTTTCTTTCCCCTTTCTTATCAGTTACAAAGTTCAGGTCAGCTCCCTTCAAGGCTACGCCTGAGTGTTTTCTTATTGTCCCATCAATCAGCTGGTGAAGAATTCTGTTCTTTTTTATTGTCTCTGTTATAACCTGCTCCTCGGGTTTCTGCGTCTGTGTGTTTAATTTATCACTGTCTTTGTTACTTGTTATTTCTTTTACACTGAATAGTCCTTAATCAGATAACATAATGAAGCAGATGCTCTCACATTCCACATTCCCTTATACTGCCCAGACTGATTTTTGAGTGCCATCTTATGCTTATTTTAGTTTCCTTATCTTTATTGGACATTTATATTCTGACTCCCATTTAAGCATAAAGCTGTGGAGTTCTGGGAGCTTTTTTTTTTGCTGTTGTTTTTCAAATGGAAACCAGAGGTGTAGAAAAAGTAAGATCTGCCATAATATTCTGCGTGCTCATCTCTTTTTGACTACATAATCTAGTTTTGGTTCACTCTTGGACATTGTGACCACATGTAATTTCAAGTTGACTGGAAGGTTCAAACAATCAGTAGGCAACAGTTGTGTGAGAAAAGCAGTCTAGTGCTGACAGAGACCCCAAAGGAGGTCTCTGTAAAAGAGATGTCACTATCAAGAAAGCAAGTTGTAATTGTGAATTAAAAGATGTAAGTGTTTTTAAAAGAAGATTATCTTTTGCTATTAATGTTGAAGTTAATTTACACAGTTCTTGGATTTTGCAGTCATTAGTTTCTAGTAATCCTAGCGAAATAATCTCTGGAAAATTCTTTTTTTCTTGCACTCTTGTTTCTGTTGAGCATTATGTTTAGATTGTCCCACATAGTTATGTTTGACTTCATGACAAAATAAAAAGACAAGAAATTGATGGAAGGCAATTGAAAAGAATTTATATGCTTTAATTTTCCAAAGCAGACTTCTTAGATTATGTCCTCTGAAGTAGTCTGTCTGGACATTAACACTTAATTCTGGCTTTTCTTCTGGTTGCTATACATTCAGTTTACTAGTTACCCTGTGATTTTTCAGGAAAAATTTGGTTAATTTCTAAAGATCACTTGAATGAGAACTTTACCTTTGGACTAAAGTAATATAAACATTAGATTAAATGAAAGTCATACAGTCATAGAAAAATGTATATTAGAAGGAAGGGGAGGGGAGAAGTAAATGGAAAAAGGAGGAAAATAGTGAAGAAAATCAGCTTATGAGGGAAAGCCTATGGAAATTTCTGGAGTACTCATCCTGCTATTCTGACTATTGCTGAGAAACTAAATTAAAATAACAAGGCAAAATTCTTCCCACCATTGCAGTAATCTTCATCCAAACCTCTGCTTTGCTGATAATAACAGAAGCAACATATCTAGGTTTCCAGGGATCTGTTATGTGGTGGGTTTTTTTCCAGGAAACATAACAGGATTTGCTGTTGTCTTGAGCAACTGCTACTTCATTAAAACACAACATTAGTTCTTGTTTTTTCCTTCCATCTATATTCACAACATTGATCTCCACAACATATTCCTACACCCACAAACTATCAGAATTACAGTACTTGCAGAATGAATTTGTTGTACTAGTATATCATTTATCTTAGCAAATATTTCTGCAGTCTAAAGATTCACAGTACATGTTCCAGTTCATCTCAAAAGTATTTTGAATATTTGGGATTGCAAGAGAAAGCTTTGATTGTTGAGTAACAAGTACTAAACCCTTTAATAATTAGTGAATTTACTAAGCTCAAGGTTAACTGGAAGGTTTTTCAGGATCCATGTTAATATAGATCAAAAACCAGTCAAGTTACAGGTCCAGACTGCTTCATAGATAATTTATGCTCATTCCTTCTGGATAAGTATTATCTTTAATAAGTGTTTATCCTTGACTTCCTTCCCCCTCCCCCTGCCCCTATGTTATTATATGGAGAAAATTAATAGTCCCTTGTTTCAGTTTGTTTAGGTCAGTAGAGGTCTTTTTTGATATGTTCTTCATTACTTTTCTAAAAATATCCCTTTCCTCTATTATTCTCAGAGCATTTATCTATACCTGTTACCATCTTAGCCTCTTATATCCATACGATATTTACTTTTAATTTGCAAATTTCAAATTAGTTCTTTACACAATGGCATTAATACCTCCGTTTTTGTATTAGGGATATGTTACTATAGGAGCACAGTTTTAGGTTGCGGATTTTTTTTTTAAATAATGATTTTTTAATTTAAATAGATGTATCTTATTCATAGCTTATAAACATCCATAATCATGTACATTGATATACATAAGCCATTTCTTCTGTGCTTGTTAAAATAATGATTACTTGTCTTTATATCTATTTTGATTCTATGAACCTATAATGTGTAATAACTAGTAGCTCTACAGGCCATTATCTTTCCTGTTTCTGTTGCTATACAACTGCAAATCCAATAAGATATGTAGACTAAGGACAGAAGACAAGGCTTTATGCATCTTTCCTTGGTTTTAAAAGGCTAACAACTCATGGGAATTCCCTGGATTTGTTCACCTACTGGAGTCAGGCTTTCCCAACTACCTGACACTTTGCCTTCCAGTACCTTGGGGAAAGAAAGGAAAGAAAAATATATATTTTGAAAAATGAATTGGCTTTGTTCCATAACAAATAATGAGTGACACATCACACTGAAGGCTCAAAGACCTGTTTTGTATACAAAGCGAGTTTTGTTTGCAAAACATTGTACATTCAGGCTTTGAATCAGGGCACCTTTAAACAGAAGAATTCTATCCAGCTTTGCTATTTCATATTCAGAACACATTTTAGTACTAAAAACTCATGGAGAAACCATCACTGTCTAAAAAATTTAGTGTCATCCCCCTTCACAAAAAAAAAAAAAAAATTGTCAATTTCACATATAAAATATTGTACATAGCTTCAGCTGCAAGTTAGATAAGTTAGATTTTTTTTGTTATTTAATTTTAACAATGTCTGTTACACAAGCAGAACAAATTCAGTAAGAACGCATCTTCTTATGCTTGGCCAGGATACCAGTGTGTTATTTTCTTTCTTTCTCAGATGTGCAGTATGTACCTGCAGATAGAGAAGACATTCAATGATTGTTTTTTATATTTCAATGAAATGGATTTGTGTCTGTGTGAGACTGAAATATGATCATTTTAGAACAAAAAAGAGGGAATGAAAAGAAAGATATCTTGGACCACAAGATCTGGATGGGCGTGAAGATATGAAAGAGTAAAGGGATATGAAATTAAATTCAAAAGGTTGATATTTAACGCATGAAAAATAGATTTGAGTGACTATAAGTGGGAAGTCTTCAATAAGTAATTGGAAATGTAGATTTTTTAAAAATCTAATTCAATGTATATTTCACACATTTGGAAGTGAAAGCATGGTGTAAAAATGTTAAGTATGAAATCAGATACCTTGTTGCTATAGGGTACAAAAACAGTAGGGGTGAAGCTAATAAAACAAACTGTATTGCTATATGGTAACGATATTCTGAATGTTTTGATGCAGTATTATACAAAAATAATATTGATCATCAGGTTGAAGTAACATACAAGGCATACAGAAGAACTGATATTGATATATTAGCAGCATCGTGAACTATATATTAATGAGAGATTCCTTCATTATGCTTTTGAAAATCTAAGCAGGAGGTAGTCAACTAAAAAAAGCTCTGAATTTCAAAGAATGTTCACTCATTTTGGAGTGTTTTCTAATAAGGGTGAGTAAAACCATTTAGCAAATTAGGAAGTTTTATAGTCTTTCAAAAAGTTGTATAAACACTCACAATAAGAGCAAGACTTAACACACAACACCTAAGCTTTAAAACTAAGTTATATTAATGAAAAAATTAACAAATAAAATTATGTAATTTTTATATAAAATGTCTTTTGGTTTAGTTCCATTCACTCTGTTTAAAATAAATATTCAGGAAAATCTTTATTGGATTGGAAAAACCATAATTTGGAAATAGAAAATATTCTTGTACTGAACAAATATAGAAAAAAGATCAAAGGAGGTTCTTGTTGGTGTGAGGCCATAGATGTTAATCTGAATAAAGGTTGAATTGTGACTGATAAAGCAATTCCAGCATGAATTCTGTGATTATGGATATCTTTTCAAAAGACAAAATACTTTTTCTGGAGAATTTTTGTAACAAAATCAAATATAATTCATACCATTCATAGTCCACATAATAAAATATAGTGAGTAACTCATTTTGTAAGCAGAAATATCTAATATATGGTCAGAAACTAATTAGGAATAGTGTGTTTCTTCCAGTAGAAGTTCTTTTGTAGTGATTCAACTTCCTTTTTAATCAGTGTGCTAAATTAAGAAGCCTTTAGTATATTTCATACTGAGGTGCCACTACATAGTTTATGTTGATGTAAAAATAAAAATGATTTGCAAAGGAAAGGGTTTCAAAAGTTTAATAACCTATATTTAAAAGGGTAGTAATTTTTATTACTTGCATCAATTTCAGAGTTAAGGCACCTACAGCAATTACTTATACGGCACATATCAGTGATACTTCAAATACTGTCACACAGGTCTCTAAAATGTTAAAAAATAAATTTTTAGTACATTCAGTGTCAGGAGTTCGATAATACAACCACTCTAAGTTAAAAGGATAAAAAAATACACTACTGATATTTCCTACAAATAGGAAATGACCGTGTGGTGAATAATTACCTTAGGAAGCTGTGCCAACACACAAAAAAAAAAAACCCTCATGTGTCAATCTTTTTAACTGTTTTGATGCAAACACTAATAATGTCTTAGCCATTCTTGGACTGTTTCAAAAAAGCTTAGGTAACTATGCTTCTTCATGTTTACATTGCTTCATTGGTCAGTTTTTATTATTGAAATTACATTCAAGAACAATTTTGAACAGTCCATGTTCTTTTTGACATCTAAGGTTAGACTAGGCATTTGGGTTTTGAAGTAGGACTGGACCTGCAGCACTTTTGGTGCATCAGGTATGTTGTGAAAATTTTTCATAGATTTTGGAAACCAGTTATCAATCACTATATCTGCATGACTGAGATCTATGTATATACTACATCCTTATGACTTCATGGAACTGTTCATGTTTAGTCTGAAAACTGTGAAGCATCTCCTCCATTTACACTGGAGGTTTCTCCAGTAAACTGTCTGACTAGTTAAAAAGTGCAGAAAAGAACTAAATGCTGACTTCGTTGCCTTTATCTCATATAAAATGCCTATGCTGTATTTTCTGTCAATGTCTGTATCCGTGTCCTTAAAAATTTCTAGAAATCATGCTTTTTCCTCATAGGAGAATATTTTCTGACTCATAACTCCTGATCAATTTTAGCACACTGCCAGTGTACAGTCTTCAGTCATGGGATAATTTTACAAGCAGAACACAGATACCATAATCCTCAACTACGCATCAATAATTCTTCAATGTCTTTATTTAAATTTAGCAACAGAAAGTAGGTACTAAGTTTAAGTGCATATAAAGACCTCTGGCTCAGTCTTTCTACCTTGGAAACGTCTGTTTCTTGACTAATGAGATTTGTCGTGATCTGAAAAACAAAACCTCCCTTAGATAAATGCAAATTAATTTCTTCCGTCTCCCAAAACAACCAACCAAATAAAACCCCCACAGAACAAAATAAAGGGAAACTGCAAATTATCTATCCATTTGGAATTTAGGATACCTTTTTGGGAAGCAGAATATGACTACTGAAAACCTCCTAAGAACAAGTTTGAATGTAGAGGCATAGAAGAGGTTATAGTCTTTTTAAACTGTACATGCTTCTTTGTGTAGATAAAAAGGCAATGTCTTTGAAACTACTGGAAACAATAAAAGTCTTCCCTGCACCTTCCAGTTGTCTTGTCTTGGTATAATCTCCTCTTAAAGGGTTTGTACCTTTCAGAATGGCTTTCAAAGTAAATATATGATAGATATCTTTGTCAAAAAAGCAGCTTGATTCCATGTTCCAGTTATTATAGATCAGCATCTATGGTCCCTGGATGCCTGGGACCAAAAGGGCTTTCTCAGCAGTCCCAGGGAACAGATTGGCTATATAAACAGCACCAAACCAGCACACACAGAAAAAGAGACACCCTGCTGCTTCATTATTTTTTCCTGCAGCTGTATGGGCTGTCTTGTACCTCACTTATAGTTTTATAGGGAGTAATCATATTGAGAACACCTGGGGTGACATGTAATTACAGCATGATTGTGTAGAAAAATGTGGGTCTATTCAAATTTCTCAGGGGCTGTAGACAGCTGGTTCCTTTTAATTCTTACAACAGCATGTGTTCTGTAACAGCTGGAGATGCGTTTTTCTATTCAGCCTCATTTGATGGATTGATCATGATGCAGGTGATCAGCAATTTCTAAACTGTAATCCAAACTCTGCCACTAACTTGCTGTTAGCCTTGGGTAAGCCACTTAGGGTCAGAAACATCTGAAGTATTTAAACGTGTAAGGAATGACCTAGGGAGAATATAGACATGTCCGCAACTGCAATTTTGAGATCGAAGCTAATCCTGTCTAGCTTCAGAAAAAAAATCCAGTACAGAAACTATAGGGGATTGCTGTTTTGTTATAATTCTGTATTAAAGATAGTTCATAGTTTATGTTCATATTTTATATGAACATGAGTTTATATTCATAGTTTATCTGCAATTTTCAATTCTTTCCTCCTATTTAAGGATGATCAGCAGACAAAAAAAAAAAAAAGAAAAAGAAAAAATCTTTACAAAGGCACTATTGGTTTCTTTTTAAATATGACTACAGAAGAAACCTATTTTAAACCATTTTTATCCATAATCAGTTCTCTTTTCTGCCTGGGGGAATGGAGTTGCATATCTTCCTTTCCTTTCCCTCACACCTCTGAAAAAGCAAAGGCGTGTCCTATCCATCAGATTATAGGTTTGCAGGAAATGATTCAAGATTTTCCAATCTACAGAGCAGGAAAAATCAAATATGATTAGAGCTTAATAGTTTTTCTTTTTAATGAGAACCCTTCTTTGACACCAAAAAGTACATATTTATCTTATTCAATGGCTACTTAATATCAAAAGCCTGAATACAGTCATCAAAATACGTCAAATACAGTCATCTCTTCTTCCTGGTGCATGCCTGAATCACTTCAGCTACTAAATCATATTATCTCAGGTCTACTAAGTATTGATTTTTTTCTAATTTTTATACTGTGAAACAGATTTTACAGAAAAGGAAAGTATGTTTTCCTGTTCTTCCTCCATGAAATGAGAGCTTGAACCTATGTTGTATAAGGAAGACAATGAACTGGATGTTTTTTACCATGTATTACAGGAAGTCTAAAAGCTGAGTAACACATCATGAAGCTGCAGGCTTATAACCCTAGCAGTACAATCTAGAGACCTGTTCCACAGGAATGAAGTTGTATTTTGCATTGTTTATCTTTTAGAAAGAAAAGACATTTAAGGAGAGGTCCAAAAATCCCACATAAACATGCAGCATGCCATTAGGTTTACATTTATGTGTACAGAGCAAACAAAAGAATTCTAGAACAAATTTTAAAATGAACAAAAGGAAACAAAAAAACACCCATTATTTAGCAGGTGCCCCCAAAATGCTTCAGGGTATGGGGCTGCTGTTGCCTTTTTTACAGTGATATCCTATAGATGTTGCCATTTCAGCAGGGCTGAATATGTTGATGCCTATTTTACTCCTAAATGGGTTAGGATTAAAAAAAAAAAAAAAATAGGTAGCAGAATGTTCATATTCTGTTGAGACCAAAATCTGGTATATGCATTCACCCAACAGGATACACCTAAATAACAAAAAGAAACAAATCAAACGTAAGGTATAACAGCCAAAGGCATTTTTTCTGTAAAATACAGATGTGAGAAGAGAAGGTGATACTGCTCACTAAAATGCACTATTTGTTTTGGCAGCTGTCCAGCAGACAGAGGACTTGGGTTAAATGGTTATTTCAATGGAAAGGATTTCAAGCATAGATGAGGCAAGTACAGGTGAAAGTGAGAGCCAACTACTCCTTCTGTTGAAGTAGTACAGGACCTCAAAAGCTTAAAGGCAGATGAATCTCTGTAAAGACCAGGGAGACAAGTACTTGATGTGAAAAAGAGACGCATTTATCCTTGCCTCTGCACTGCAATTTTACATTCCAAGGGGACTTTCTACAACTACTTAGTGGTATTTGCCCCATTACCAGCTTAGATTTCATCCAGGCCTTCCCCCATCACTCACTTAAACACCTCAGCTAAACATGGTGAAGTTATAAAGTAGTTTACCTTGAATCCTGATAGTGTCATTTTATTCACAAAAGTATGCAGATTGTTCCTTTTCACTAAGACAATGCTTGTTACTGAAGAGAAGTTATGGGGTTTTGTTTGTTGCTTGCTCGCTTGCCCTTCCATGAGGCAACATCCTTGCTAACTCTGCGTTAGAAACTAAGAATGAACACCTTTACCTATATAGTCTGCACTGAGAAAAGTTTTGGGACATTCATCTCTCAATGTCTAATGTTATTCTAACAATGTGGGTTTTTACTGCCTTAATCTATCCAGCATATATACACATATATATATATATAATTTTTGGTAATATTATGTTGGAAATGATAATTACAAGAGTAATACAATTAAAATAAATGAATTCTTGTTATTTTGCAATACCAAACATTTGTTTTGCATTAGGTTTTGGAGTTTGTTTTTCCTTTTTCTTTCAGTTTTTACAATTAGTCAAAATAATATTTGTTGTTTTAATGAGTGTCTTTTCAGGTCTCCACAGAACTCATCAATCACATCAGTATCATTTGCTGCTGAAGTAGAATAAATCTTTGTGACTGACACATCAAACAGGTTTGTTTGAAGGTGAATTTTAATGATCATGATGCTTATGAAGTTCTGTACAAATACATATATCCTTGGATGTGATAAACACGGTTTCATTCCTACAGGGTTGAGTTCTATATCAGTTAGGATGGTTTTATAATTTAGTAAAATTTACAGTGACATTCATGCAAAGAGAAGAATTGTACTTTGTTAGTAGTCTAGTACTACTATTTGGAATATGTAGGTCACATGTTTGGTCCTTGTAACTATAGTAGTTAAAAACTTTTCTGAATTAAGAACTCCATGCTACTTCTGAATGCAGAAGCTGAGCCTCTGTAGAGGTTTTTGGGGTTTCTTTTGTTTGTTTTTTTTAATCAGACTTAAGTGTTTTGGGGTTTTTGTTTGAGTTTTTTAGATGAAACAGAAAGTCTAATTCACACCCTACTTTACCGCCAAGTGTTGCCAAAGAAATAGTGGGAGCCCTCTTACTGACAAGGCAAAAAAAGGAAGATAGTAAGAATTCTGAACAAATACCTGATTTTTCAATATTTATTCAAAGCATACGGATTCAATTAACCTCTTCAGATTGCACATAATTATTTTGTGCATGAATAACTCTGAAATATTTCATATAAATCATAGTTTGGAAAAGGCTGTTAGGATCGAATTCAACCATAGCACTGCCAAATCACGGGGGTCAGCATAGACTTCAGGAGATGAGCCTTTCTCTAGGAAAACCGCCTGCCCAATCATGGTTTCTCCCCTGCCAGGTAAGTTTCTCTAGTTACTGAGGAAGAAATTACAGACATTATTAGTTTACCTTATATACTACCATTTTCTAGCCCTGGACATAAATTCAGTTAGTTCTTTGGCTTGAAACCTTGGAATAGTATAATTCAGGTTTAGGAGGGACCTCAGGAGGTCTTTTAGTGGAACTTTCTGCTCAAAGCATAATCAGTTATGAGTTAATTCCAGGTTCCTTAGGGCTGTATCTAGTTAAGTCTTGAAAACCTCCAAAAATGGGTGCTGCAGAACTGGGCTCAACTGCTTGACTGTCCTTATAGCTGAAAGTTTATTTTTTATAAAGAGCTCTCTTGTTTCAATTCATGCCTGTCACCAGTCATCCTCTCACCAAGCACTGCTGTGAAAAGTCTGACTCTGTCTTTTTAAGAACATCTGCTGATGCAGGATCCCCTGCAGGCATCTTTTCTCCAGGCTGGACCTGCCCCATACTCTCTGCTTACAGAGCAAATGTTCCAGCTCTGACTATCTTGGTGGCTTCTGGTGAACTCGCTCCAGTTTGTAGATGTCCATCTTGTATTGGGCAGCCCAAAACAGGGTACACCATATAGAACAGATTCAAGAAGTGCTGAGTAGAAAGGTGGATGATGACTCCCCTTGATCTACTAGTCATGCATCTGTTCATACAGCCTGTGAGTCTATTGACCTTTCCTGCTGCCACCGCTGGCTCACATGCAGCCATTGTCCGCCACAGTATTTTTCACAGGTCTATTTCCTACAGACAATCCTCTGCTTGCTTTGATGCAGGGAGGTCTTTCTCACCTGGAGCAGGATGTTGCATTTGTCCCTGTTGAAGTTTAAAATGTTCCTGTCATTCCAAATGTGATCTAAATTAAGGGTATTTGTGTCTAATTTTCCTTAAATCCACATATGCATAGAGCTTTTTTCTTTTATTTATCTTGGATTAAGGAGTATGGAAATAATATCATAAAACCTTTCTAATGATTTTTTGCTAATTATTGTTTACTCAGTAAATGATCTGAGTAAATGTGGGTTACCTTGTAGGATAATTGCTCTTACCATTTATGCAATTTCATGCAAGGGATGTAAAACTTTTCTAAATTACTGTATAAACTACTGATACATTATTTTTTTAATGTTAGGAAGGCAGAAAGGTGAGTTTTCTATCAAATATTTATTTTTACCATCAGTGTTTCTGCCTTAGACAGTATCATAATATTTTCTCTTCCTGAAGGTGTTTGCTCATGTTTCAATATATCTGAAACTCAGTGAGCTATGTGTCAGTTTTCATGATTTCTATAGACAAGTTGCTAAGTTCATCAACAGGACAGAAGTAATTTTCATGGACGTGAAGCTTTATATACAAATAGTCACAAGAGCATACCCAAGTGATTTTGACCTTCAGATTCACTGCAGGTTGTTTTTCGATTATCTCACATATGATCTGAATTCTGTTTCAAATGTTCAAAAAAGTTCAAGGAAATATTTAAATAGAATTCTTGAAAATATGCAAGTAGAACCTCAGATAAACACATTTAAGCTTAAACAGGTACTCAAGTGAAATTTGAAGTAAAGGTAATACTTGCTTGGTCCACTGCAAAAAGCTTCAGTGACTCAGAATAAGAAATGCAAAGAGTGAGCTAGATAGCAGTATAGTTCCACAAATCAGTTTAATGTCAATATTTTATTATAAACTATGGTAATATGACAGGTTTTTTTTTTTTCTTTTTTAAATAATCTATAATTGTAAGATTTAATAAAAATAATTTTACTCAGTTTGCTGGAGTTTCCCAATTTTAGAATTATTTTAACTTCACTATTCCCAGAAGGACATGTTTCATAAGGGAAAGTAAAAATATTTCTATGCTAATACAGAATCACCAAATCATAGAACAGTAGGGGTTGCAAGGGACCTCTGAAGATCATCTCATCCAAGCCCCCTGTTAAAGCAGGTTCACCCAGAGCAGATTGCACAGTAACGCATCCAGGAAGGTTTTGATCATCTCCAGAGAAGGAGAAAACACAACCTCTCTGGGCAGCCTGTTCCAGTGTTCCGTCACCCTCACAGAAAAGAAGATTTTATTCATATTCAGATGGAACCTTCTGTGTTCTTGTTTGTGCCCATTGTCCCTTGACCTGGCCCTGGGCACCACTGAAAAGAGACTGGCCCCATCCTCTTGTCTTCTTAAGGTTAAATACATCCAGGTCTCTCAGCCTTTCCTTGTAAGAAAGATGCTTCAGTCCCCTAACCATCTTCACAGTCCTTCTCTCACTCTCTCAAGTATTTCCCTTTCTCTGAACTGAGGAACCCAGAACAGGACACAATACTCCAGATGTGGCCTCACTAGGGCAGAGTAGAGGGGAGAAGAACCTCCCTTGACCTGCTGGTCATGCTCTTCTTAATGCATCCTAGGATGCCATTGACTTTCTTGGCCACAAGGACACATTGCTGTCTCTTAGTTAACCTGTTGTCCACCAGTATTCCCAGATCCTTCTCTACAGAGCTGCTTTCCATCAGGCCAACCCTTGAGCTTTACTGGTGCATGGGGTTATTCTTCTCCAGGTGCAGGACACTACACATGTCTGTTGAACTTCCTTAGGTTCCCCTTTGCCAAACTCTCCATCACTTTTCCAGGGATGGAGGTGAGGCTGGTAAGTCTTCATTTCAGTAGGTTCTCCTTCTTGCCCTTTTTAAAGACTGGAGTCACATTGTCTTTCCTACAGACCTTAGGCATCTCTCCTGTTCTCCATGATCTTTCAGAAATGATAGAACTGTGTAGCAACATCAGCCAACTCCCTCAGCACTCGTGGGTGGAATCCTTCAGGGCTCATGGATTTGTGGATGTCCAGTTTGACTAAATGATCCCTAACCCAATCCTCATCAACCAAGGGAGAGTTTTCCTTCCTCCAAAAGTTCTCTCTTACCTCCAGGGACTGGGACTCCTGACAGTCAGTCTTTGCAGTAAAGACTGAAGCAAAAAAGCATGCAGTAACTCCGTAGTCTATGTGTCCTGTGTCACCAGGTCACCACTGGAACAGATTCATAGTCGAACTACATAAGTAACTATTATTAGAATATTTTCTTTCTTTCATCAAAAGAAGCATGGCCAGAAGGTTGAGGGAGATGATTCTGCCCCTCTACTGCTATCTTGTGAAACCCCACCTGGAGAACTGCATCGACCTCTGGAGGCCACAACACAGGAAGGACATGCATTTGTTGGAGCAGGTCCAGTTGAGAGCTACAAAGATGATCAGAGGGTGTCCTGATTTGAGTGAAAACAGGACTAATTCTGTTCAGTAATTTTACTTCTCAGATCAGTTCTTCTGATTAACTGCACTTTCTGAAGTTAGCAGCCTGTTCTCACAGGCAGTGTCTGCTTCTAGCAGTGATAACACCTTATGTTTAGAGTTACTACCAAGGATTGGTATGCAGACCAAGGACACTGCTGGGTCTTGTGTACGACATTGGGGGTGCAGAAAGTGAAAGGCTGCACCTTCAGGGAGGAGTGGAGAGGATAGGTAACTCTAAACTGACCAACAAGGTATTCTATCCCATATACGCCATATTCAGTTTAGAGCTGTGGGATCCGAAGGGTCTCTGGGCTCTTCTCCCCTCCTGGACTTTTTTGGATTGGCTCGGGTCCTCTTTCTGTTCCTTCCTCGGAGCACCCAAGGAGAACTCTGTCCGTTCTGCCTTTGATCCAGTCTGCATGTTCCTGAACCCAGTACCAGAATCCAGCTCCTGAACACAGCTCCCATCTACTGCGGGGCCCAGTCTGGTACTGCACCGGTGCCTCCACAGCATCAGTGGTGATGGTGATGTAATTACCATCAGGGGGGCCAGGTTCGACACTGGTTTTGTATATATTGTATATATTATAATTATTAATTTAATTTTCATTAAAGCTGTTCTAGTTTCCTTTTCTAATTGCTAAGTCTCTCTCCCTTATTCCTTTTCTCTTTCCCCTCTGGGGAGGGAGGGGGGTTAACAGAGAGCATCTGTTATAGGTCTAAGGGGCTGCCCTGACCCTAAACCATGACAAAGAGCTAGAGCACCTCTCCTATGAGGACAAACTAAGAGATTTGGGGTTGTTCAGCCTGGAGAAGAGAAGGCTCTAGGGAGACCTTATAGCAGTCATCCAGTATCTCAATGAAGCCTACAAGAAAACTAGAGGACTTTTTATAGGGGCTTGTGGAAATAGGGTGAGGGATAATGGTTTGAAACTCAAAAAGGGTGTATTTAGATTGGAAATAAGGAAATTCTTCACATTAAGGGTGGTGATGCACTGGAACAGGTAGCCTGGGGAAACTGTGGATGCTCCATCACTGGATGTGTTCACCTCCAAGTTGAATGGGCCTTTGAGCATCCTGCTATAGTGGCTCCATGGCTGGAGGTTGAAACTGGGTGATGTCTAAGGCTCCTTCAAACCAAACCATTTTATGATTCTATGATCAAGATATCCAAGGGAGGTCAAATCAAACACAGATAAAACTTAGTCAGCTATGGCTCAATTTTCCAGAGATACTTCAAGTAACAAAGTATCTTATGATTTTCAAGCACTCAGAAAACACAAAAATTAGATCTATTTTCAAGGTCAGTACTGTCAGCAGTAGCTCCCTATATATCTAACACATGTTCACATAATGATATAATAATCATTAAGAAAATAATAGAGGAAATTTAACTAAAGTATAATCATCCCTAATTGCAGACAGAAGACTATCAAAACAAAAGCTGAATAAAATATCAAAATGTATGAGATAAAATTGCCTGAAAAGTGGTTAGATAACTCAGTGAAGATTTATTTAGTAATTCAGTATTTTCTGAAATCAAACGTGTGGTAGAATTACATTACGAATTTATTCACTCAGTGACTATGGCATCATGGAGTTAACAAGGTAATGTTTATAGCTTATGGGTTGCTGTTGCTTAGTAGGTAATTTAAACCTTTAAACATTAAAATGTACTGCTGTTTTCTTCAGAGAAAAAATTAATCAGAAAACTGCTTTGTTCAAAGCTGTAGAGGAATTTGACACGGTTTCACACCAAGGCAAAAGTCAAGCTGCAACAAAAAACAAATCTCATACAATATGAAATATTTACAGCCTCATACTTATTATTCTGACTTTAACCTCATTTTATCAGTAATGATCTTCTAATCAGAAACAGACACACATTTATCATAGCAAGACTCATAATTACATCTAGTGGTTCAAAAACTCATTCTGAAAGATTGAAACTAAAATGAGAGAAGACAAAATAAGCAATGCCCTTAGAAAGTGTTGGTAGGAATCTGACTTGGCATTGTAGTCTGGAATGTCCAGTATATTTCAGATTAATGTCCAGATGAACTTCATTCACCTTTGGGAAGTGGAACAACACAGAAATCTCTGACATGAACATTCACAGAAAATTTCAAAATATATCTATTTTAAACACTTTCCCAGTGATATCTGGAAAAACAGCACTGTAGGAAAATCTCATTATTAGTTCTCTGAGCCACTGGCACTTACACATGTATGTGTTATCCTTGGGGGAATCTCTTTGAAAAATTACAGTTTTTCTCAGATGAAACTTCTTGCTATGAATCTGGTTGTCAGGTACACGTGGCAGGTTTCTAATATCTTCATGCCTGTTGTCTCCCATTCACAGCTTCTTCGGCTGCAAATCCACCTAATTTATGCAAATCTCCACCTATAAGGACCTGCATGTAATTTAACATTTTTCCAGTATGGACCAATGTGTCATGAATCAGATACAAGTGGTTCTTGGCTGGTAATACTTAACATAATCATCATGGGAAGCACATTGTGAGTAGTTAAGAAACTTTTAATTTCTTAATGAACAACATTCATAACAATCACTAGTAATTTGACTGAGTGCCTCTACAAGTTTGAATGCATCCCCAAATTTGATAGCAGATGTGAAATTTGACCTTCCAACATTAATGCTATTTTAAAATTACATCAGCATCCTATGAGAGAATACTTTCTTAGATTCAACATCAAGGTACCCACATGACATGAGATTAATACCAGTTCCTGGAAGTTCCTGTCAAGCCACTGGTTGTAATCATTTGAGACAGCACTGGTTAACACAGATGAAAACTATTTTCTAAGAGCTGAACAGCATAGATCATGTTCCAGTGATCAGAAACTTTCAGTGGCCCTTATATTTTTACTGTAGGCATAACCTAAGCAGCCAGGTGCAGATTATCTTTGACTCAAAACCCAAATAAGTGCATTCTAGTAAGACATTTTATTTCAAGAGTAGTATCTGCACTCACTCAAGAATTTAAGGAGCTGTTTGATCAGCTGTATGAATTCTTTCTCTTTCAAGACAGTCATCTTGGTTTTTTCCTTCTGTCAAGGTTCAGTCAGAGCAGCCCACTAGACCAATAACATGCTCTCTGTTAACCCCACTCCCTCCCCCCACAAAGGGGAAGAGAAAGGGAATAAGGGAGACTTAGCAATTAGAAAAGGAAACTAGAACAGCTTTAGTGAAAATTAAAATAATAACAATAAAAATGGAAAATATATGAATATACACAAACCTGGTATCTAATCAAACCCCCATGATGGTAATTACATCAACATCACCACTGATTCTTTGGAGCAGGCATCAGGGGAGTCCCAGACTGGGCTCAACAGCAGAACTGTGTTCAGGAGCTGGATTCTGGTATTGGATTCAGGAACACAAAGATTGGGATCAAAGCCAGAACTGACAGAGTTGTCCTCAGATGACAGCCATTGAAGAAGCAAGGAAGGAGCCAGAAGAGCCAAGCTGAGAGCCTGATCTTCATGATCCCTCAGCTTTATACTGAATATGATATATTTGGGATGGAGTATCTCTTTTGTCAGTTTACTGTCACCTGTCCTGGCTGAACCTTCCCACACGTGTGGCCTTTTATTTTCTGAACCCCCAGCATGGTACACAAGATCCAGCAGTGACCTTGGCCTGCACACCAATCCTTGGTAGTAACTCTAAACATGAGGTGTTATCACTGCTAGAAGCAGACACTGTCTGTGAAAATAGGCTGATAACTTCAGACAGTGCAGTTAGTATAGAAGAACTGATCTGAGAAGTAAAATTACTGAACAGAATTAGTTCTGTTCTCAATCAAATCAAGACACCTTCCCAGTATATTTGTATTTATTTATTTATGTATTCATTGCATAAACATGACTTTATAGAGGTATTCCTTCCCTTAATGTATTCTTACAAAATCCAAAAGATATCTGGGATCTAGCTTTTATATCAATGACTTTCTGCTGCAAAGAAATTAGACTTGTTTGCGTTTCTTGCCATACAGGGCACAGCTGCTAACATACTTTTCTCTGCATCACTGATTTTAAACTCATCTTTCCTAACATGTTCTTACCTTTTAACTAGTTTAGAATTAATTACTCATTTTTTGAGTTAACATCTTTCATATGTACTGTTAATGAGTATTCTGACATTTTCATGGATTTTGTTACACCTTACATGGTTGAATCTATAACCAGAGCATTATCCCTAGGAAGCTGGGAGTACAGAGTGACATAAGAGGAACACACTCATACATTCACGAGCAATATTTCTTTCTCATTCTTCTCGTGAGTGATTAAGTAAAAATTCTTCTGTTCTTTGCAGCACAATGTACTACTGTTGTTCTCTAGCAGAGTTAACAGGGAGAAGGAATGCCACTTATCACTGCTGTTAACAGTTTAAAAAACAAGAGCAAAGCACACTACAGATGTAAACAGCTGCTCCAACAGAACAAACACAAGCTGTGGTTTCTAAAGTATTTAGACATTCAGAGGATTCTGTTCCTTTGTAAAATGCTTTAAAATCTACTCATGAACACTGTTGCATGTTTGATGTTGATGTAAATTCAGCTCATGTTGCTACCACTACTTGTACCACGTGAAAATAGGGAAAAAAAAATTATATCTTTTCTGATCTGTCTATACTGCAGGGTATAAATGCAGTAGACAAGATGCTTTGGTAGTTGAAGTTAACAGGAAAAACAACAGGCTGATTTTTTAAAATGTTGAGCACCTTCATAGTTTTTACTAACTCAATGGGTGCTGAATTTTTGGAAACCAGAGCACATATTTAGGCACTTTATATTTAGACCTTTCTTTTCTAACCCCTCAGGATAGTCTGTCTTTGCACTTGTATCTATAGTACTTACTCTTCTGCAATTCCCATCACTGTGACATAGAGAAATGAAGCTGGCTTTTTTTCTTTTCCATTCTTTTTTTTTTCTAGCTTTCCCACTTGCTTGTGATATGTGTGATTGCATCGTAGGAGGTTTGGCTGCCTAAACTTATTTTTACCCTACAGGTGACCTTCTACAAGTATTTCAGCCACAACACAATTATTTCTTTTCAAATCTGTATTACACCGATAGAAATGGAAATGGTTTCAACTCAATTCTACTGTAGAATAAGAAGCCAAGATAGAAGAACTGTATTACTCAGCAGATCTCAATTCCATGAAAAGGCTTATTGAACAGCTAGTGAAGCAGAGACTACGTTAAATAACTCACTGTCAGGTACCAGCTGTCATAAAAGATTAGACGCAGTCATTGAACACACAGAACTGTTAATTTGATTCAGCATTTGCATTCCTTTCTGGTATAAGATTCAAATGTTTCCACTTCAGATGGCACTGAATGGACAGATTTCTCTTTATGAACTACTCTATAATCATTAGAAGGAACAGGGTAATCTAGACTATTACTTTATACCATACGGAACAAAAAAAAAAACAAAAAAAAAAGCTCCACAAAAGGCTTCTTGCTGATTGAAGATATTAGTTATTTTGTTTGTTTTAATAATTTTTTTTACATTGTTGTACAAAAAACGGTTTCACACACAGGTAAGAATATGCCATAAACCTTCTATTTCAAAGTCTCAGGCTACACGTAGAAAGAATTTTAATGTTGGTCTTAATGGACCATAACTCATAAGGTGATAACAGACTCAAATCCTGGAGTCAAACAGTGTTTATGCTAAGGAAATATTTTTATTTGCATTGAAGTTTTCTTTTAAAACATCTGTGTTAATAGTTGAAACCACCTATTCAAATCAAATGAAAGAATGGGTAAAGAAAAACTTTGTTGTGCATACAATTATTTCAGACATCAGTGGGAATTGCTTGTCATTCATTCAGTGTAATTGCTGGATACATTCAGTTATTTAATGACCACAGATTTATCAAGTCATAAGTTCCTCTAAGACAGAGGAAAACTTCACCAATTTTCCACTCTGTGAGACCTCAAATTGTGAACCAGTGAAACACCTTTGACTTGATTCCTGTTATCTGACTAGGTGTCTACATAGTAGTAATGCTCTTTATTCTCATAATTTGTGAAACATAGAAGCTTTACTCCAATTCTTAGAGAAGCTGAGAACCAAAGATTAAGTATTACTCTTCTGTATTTGCAAGGTGAAAAACATCCTATTTTGCATAACTTGTCTGTCATATTATTTCTTCCATAGCATACTCATTATTTCCTTCATGAAAGCAAGGAAAGCAAGGCAAGAAAATTCTTATGTCAGCTTTGAAATGCTGTCAGTAAACTGTTTAGTAGAATTACAAGGACTTTGTCTAATGCAGAAAATCTTAAACAACAATTATAAAATGTATAAACCCAAGGAACTGAAATCTGGTTTGTTTGTCCAGTGAACAGCTATATGATAAATTTATTGATCTTTTCCTTAATTAGGCAAATTGTTATGTTTATACAAAATATCTCAGGCAAATGAAATTAGTATTGACAGGCTTTTCTTTAAGATGTCTGTTCAGTAATCCTACAACCTCAACTGGAATTAACCCTGCTGTGTCAGAATAGGAATGCCAACATGAATAATTGTGTGAACCTACCAGCCTAGAAAAGGGGAGGTAGCAAAAGAAATACAAAGGAGGACATAAAATTCAGTCAAAGATACCATAGGGGCTTAAGTGAGTCACAGTGTTGTCATATCAATAAGCATTCTTCATCAACAGAATTTCTATGGGGATTGTCAAAAAGATCATAGCTGATTACCAGCACTACAGTGTGAGTTGGAAACTCTGTTTTCCAGTAAAGAGATCAGCTAAAAGTACAGAATATTTCATAGTCAAAAAATTCCAAGGACATCAGTTTACATGCCTTCTCCAGTTTTCCTTTTGACTTGCCTCACCAGAAAACCAAATGTTTTATGTATCTGTAAGTCATGTTATTTAAAAATAAAATACACATCCTTGACAGATTATAGAAAGGATATCTGCTCCATTCTTTGAAATCTAGAGCAAAGAAATTAACAAAAATCATTATTCCTATTTAGTGGAACTGAAATCTATATAAAGATTTCTGTGACTGTACAGGATAGCTCAGGCACTGCTTACTCACATGTCATCATGTGAGTATCTTGAGTCTATCTTATCTTTTCCCTTACAGAAAATTCATGAAGTTTTGTTAGCTTTGTGTATTCTGGTTCATTATTCATCTACATCTGACTGTCTTGACAACTTTTCTGTGTCTTTCCCTTACATCGTAAATAACCACATGAAACCAGCTTTGCTTGTGTATAAGGTGTGTTTATGGAACCTTTCTGTATTTTATTGTTTCCTTTTCCCAAGTCCATATTCTTTCAATAAACACAGAAAAAAAATCCTTTTCAAGAAGAATTTTTTTTGCTATTTTTTTTTCTCCTTGGTTTATTGTCTCAAGTGATGGACTGAGGAGGCATAATTGTAAGACTAATAACATCCCTTAATTATCGTGTAGTTTAAACACATGCCTTCCTAAGCTAAACAGCTTAGAATTGAGGCAACTGCATATTCTTGGAGTAGAAAAATTACAGTAGAAAAGGTTAGAGTATAAAAATAGAGCAAAACCTTTTGTTACTTTGAAATTAGAAGTTGTATTTTTCTTTCAAAAGTGCTACATATTACTAAAACAGAAATCACCACTAAAGATTTAGTCATGTTTTACAACTTACACAGTCTGTTCTGACAAAAAAACATTTCTTGATTGCTTTTGATAAACAAATAAGCATATTGTCCTTGATTGTATAAATAATATGCCTTTTTTAAAGATTTTCAATTGAAACAAAGAAATGTCAACAGTCATCTCCTTTTGTATTAATGCTGTTTAGTCTCCTTTGAAAGAGAAGGTAAAATTTTTTTATGATATTTCTCATTATTTACATATAGAAACTTACTCAGCTTCTTTAGAATCTTCAGTGAAGGAGAGTTCCATCTCAAATTTGTTCCAGTCATTGTCCTTTTTTTAACTTTTGAATTATTGTCATGCTTACTTTCCCAGAAATAACTTTCTGTGGGTTTACAGGAAAATCCTTTTTAAAGTTCTACCACAGTTCATTCCTTCCACAGAAACAGCAAAAATTGTTTAGTAAAAATCTTGATATTTGAAAATAAGTGATCAAATGGAGATTTTTTTTGTTACCGCTACCAATACAATAAGCTGTAAAAATGTTAAAAATAGAATTCAAGAGTTAACTTTGTGTTTAGCAATTACCTAACATCATGAAAAAATAAAATCTCACAAGAAGAGGATAAGTAATTCAAACTACCTCTGAATAATTCTACTGGGAAGAGTGTGGTTTCCTTTATATTCTCCTTTATCAGTAATCTACCAGTCTTGTTAATTGTTATTGACCATGGATCAAATGTGATCATTACACATAGGAGGAGAGTAGGTACATTAGAAATATCAAAATATTCAGTAAGGCAATCAGTAAAATGAGTTTTATCATGACTAGCCACCTTATTTTTGAGTATTTCTCTACAAGAATTTGTGGCTGTGTGGTGGGTTGACCCTGGCACGGCACCAGGTGCCCACCAAGCCCTTCTATCACTCCCCCCGACCCCCTTCAGCACAGCACGCAGGGAGAGAATGAGACGCAAAGCACAGGGGTGTGGGTTATGATAGATAAGGTGTTATTTTCTACTTCCCGTCCACAGGTGATGTCGGGCCGAGTCCAGGAAGCAGGGCTCCGGGAACACGAAGCAGCCACTTGGAGGACAAAGCAGAATGCCCCCTCATCCTCCTCCTGCCCTCTCCCTTTATAGTTGAGCTGACGTCATATGGTATGGAATAGCTCACTGGTCAGCTCAGGTTGGCTGTATCCCCTCCCCCATCCTGCCCCCCATCCTCTGGTGCCATGTGAGCACCAGCGGCCCAGATGGATTTGCCTTTGCGCTGCCAGTTGCTCCGTTTCCACTGCTGCAACCACCCCTACAGGGCGTTTGCCACCATCCAGGAGTCAGTGTAGAGATAGAGCACTGTCCACTTTTCTCGTTTGGCAATATCTAGGGCTAGTTGGATGGCTTTCACTTCTGCAAACTGACTGGATTCACCGTGTCCTTCAGCAACTCCAATGACTTGTCGTAGGGGACTCCACACAGCAGCCTTCCACTGTCGATGTTTTCCCACAATGCGACAAGACCCATCAGTGAACAGGGCGTATTGCTTTTCATCATCTGATAATGTGTTGGATGGTGGGGCCTCCTCAGCACGTTTCACCTCTACCTCTGGCAACATCCCAAAATCTTTGCCTTCTGGCCAGTTTGTGATCACTTCCAGGATCCCTGGGCGACTGGGGTTCCCTATTCGAGCCCATTGTGTTATCAATGCAATCCACTTGCTCCATGTGGCATCAGTTGCATGGTGTGTAGCTGGGACTCTCCCTTTGAACATCCATCCCAGCACTGGCAGTCGGGGTGCCAGGAGGAGCTGTGCTTCTGTTCCGATCACTTCTGAGGCAGCTCGAACTCCTTCATATGCTGCCAGTATCTCCTTTTCCGTTGGAGTATAGTTGGCCTCAGATCCCCTGTATCCTCGACTCCAAAAACCCAGAGGTCGGCCTCGTGTCTCCCCAAGTGCCCTCTGCCAGAGGCTCCGGGTAGGACCATTCTTCCCAGCTGCGCTGTAGAGTATGTTTTTGATATTTGGTCCTGTCTGGACTGGCCCAAGGGCTACAGCATGCACAATCTCCTGTTTAATTTGAGTTGAACCAGGGGAGGTTCAGGCTGGATATCAGGAAGAATTTATTTACTGAAAGGGTTGTCAGGCATTGGAATGGCCTGCCCAGGGAGGTGGTGGAGTCACCATCCCTCGTAGTGTTTAAGATCCAGTTAGATGTTGTGCTTAGGGACATGGTTTGGTGGTTTTGATATGGTTAGGAATAGGGTTGGACTTGATGTTGAAGGTCTCTTCCATCTGAAACTATTCTATGATTCTATTATATTCTTCAATCTTTCAAATAATCTTGGACTGTGATTTCAGAAGATTCTGTATTTATTCATACAGTCTAGAAACTTATAACGCTATGTTTCCAAGCTCACAAGATGGGTAAGAGTAAACAGACATATAAGTTGGCATAACTGACCATTATATTGTCCAATCTCATGTTTATCTTACAATTTTTTTTCATGAAGAATTCAGATTTCAGATATATGTAGCAATTACTAGTGTGATCCAGCAGACATTGAACTGAATGATAATCATCTAACTGATCTCACTGGATCCTGGATCAAGAATTTAAGCCATTTTGAGTGTTTCTAATGGCATAGCGGATGTTTCTTCTGGGTAATATATCCAGAAAATACTTTTTTAGACCTTAATTATTTATAACCTCAGCAAAAAGTAACCTCATATTTGACAGAACCTGAATCATCCAGAATATACCCACTGAATGTCCAACTACTTCAGCCCATTTTATTACTTTAATTGTTACTTTAACCATCTGGGAATGGCTTTATAAATCAATGAAGGAGCTCCAAAACAAGGGTTGCCTCTGTCTCTCATGTCTTTTCTTTTTTAAGTGTTTGCTTCTGCTTGAGAGCCCCAAAGAATAATCTGACAGACAAAAGCTCGTAAGAAACATAATTTCTCAGTTCTTCCTTCAAACAGAAAGACTAATACAATTAGTAAGTGAAATATAGAGGATTACATACTTCAGTTTGCATAAATTATACTTGTAATATGAGTATAGCAGATACAACATCAGCTTGTGAAAATATCCAGGCATATTACTGCACTTTAAAGAGGGATTGCTTCATCATTTTTCATTACTCTGATACCTTAGAACTTGCCTTAATAAGGAAAACTATTTAATTATGATGAAACTGCTAATAACATTTATATGATAGAAAAAAAAAAATAATATATATATATTATGTAGAAGCTATATTGTGCCAGAAAGCATGTGACAAATAAGCAAGTAATCCTTTTATGGAACACATTTGGTGAACTGCTTGGTGAATTAAGTGCTGTATTTTCCTTTGAGACTACAGCCAATAATTGGTTATCTCTAACATTCATTCTTTATAGCATTGTTTTAATTTATGGAAATCTCAATTAAATGACCCAAGATAAGATGAATGTTGGATTCCAAATGAATTTAGCCTATGCAAATGCCATTTGAAACATTTTAACTGAATTTAAGTGGAATTGTTTTCATTCAAATACAATTACCACCTTGTAGTGTATTATTTCAGACGGCAACATGATTTTGAAACTTTCCTTAGAACTATGTTGAATCAATGGTATTAAGGGAACAAAGTCAACATCTGAGACAGATCTTCAATGTAGATATGCTTTCTGTTTATCTGTTAAATCTGCAACAAAGAATAGTCAAAAGGAACAAATGCTCAAATATGTCTGTCATTCATTGAATGCAAAATTTACTATTGGTTACTTTGAAAAGAAAAAAAAAGCAGTTGAATCTTCTTGTAAAAAGAAAGGTTCTATGTCTTCACATATATTTTTCATACTAAATGCATAGTTGGGAAAGTAGGAGCAATAAAATAAAAGGAATACAAACATGTATTCAATATTTGTACTAAACAAAAACATAATGCATATTCTATTTTTAAAAAGAACAAAGAGGAAAAAAAAAAATCCATGTAATTCATAAAACCCGAAGTATCTGGAAACACCAGATATACCATTAAGGCAATGTTATCCTAAGTATAGAGCCAGTTTAATCTTTACAGATTTAGATAATAAATACAATCAGGAAATTAGCAAATATCACCAGAGTGTTTCCCCTTTCATCTGACTTCTTACATTTGTTGTTCTTTGTCTGTCCTTCCTTGACATTTTAAATTACCTTTATCTCTATATGCAATTCTCACTATTTTTAAATTATGGAATATACATACTATATAAAACCACACTTTGTTACCCTTCAATTTGCTTTTTCATAAGACATAATTTCAGATCCAATGATATTTCTACAAAATTGTCTCTCCTTTTCATTTTCTTACTTTCTTCTGTGGTATAACCAAACAAGGTTAGTAGTCCCCTGATATGGGGTTAATACATTATCATTTTCACTTGGTTTAATGAAGTACATTGCTACTTTAGAAACTGACTCTGTAAAAGGAAGAAAAGGGAAGAAATTCACTGGGAATACATGCTTATTGTCTGTGAAAGTTTTTTTTTAATCTCATATTCTCTCATTTAAGTAAACATTTGGATATTCTTCTAAGCCCTGCATACTCAGCCTGTGATTTGAGAATCAAGTTGGATCCTTTCCATCTCATCTATTATCACCAATAACACAGGTTTTACAGGCCAAATTAGTCCCTTGTTTGCACCTGTGCTCCCTAATGCTGTCACTGGCTTTGCACAGCTGTAATTGCCTGGGATATAGTAAACAGCTCAGATGATGCACAAGGTGGAATTGGATCCACATGTGAGTATCTTTTAGCTGTGTTGAATGTAAGGTCAACCCGAATAAAAAGCAGAAAAACACCCTTATAATTGGAGTTGGTAGATGTGATTTTTTTCAGGATCAGCTCTGTACTCTGTTTGGAGCAGAAATGGATTTCTTTACACTGTTGGAATGGATAGAAAACAAAAGGAATATAATTTAGACTTTCTGCAGAAAGCAGCAGTTGAATTTACGATCTGAGTAGTGCTTTTTATTTCAAATATAAAATCAGATCCCTATTCAGTTTTGCTGAACATGGGATGTTCAGATGTAGTACAGAGAAAGAAATCAATTATTAGATTTCAAGATGGCTCCAGACTTAAATGGTTATAGTAAGATGCAAAGTTTTATGCTTGAATCAGTGGCATTAAAAATAGATGTAAAATCTTTAATCCACTAGATTTATCTTCTTACTGTTACCTATAACTCTTTTTTCTTTTTTTCTCTTTTCTCTCTCTTTTTTTTTTTTTTTTTTTTTTTTTAAACAAACAGCAATCCTCACTGTAAATGTAGCAAAAGATGACCTGGGTGAAATACTTCAAAATTTATGCCTATTTACTAAGTATAATCATGTCTGGGTATTCTTCACAGTGGTGGTGAACACAGCATGCAGTACATAATATTCTTCCTTGCTGTATGTCAGAGAGCATAAACACAGAAGGCCAAAAGCCCTTAATCTCTCAGGCAAACCTGTCTGGGTTGCAGATAAGGGTCTCTCAAATAGTTCTATAGTCCCAATACACAATTATTTTCAATCCAGCAAACTACTATCTAAATTAGCTTTTATAATTGCATCACCTGCTGCAACAGGAAAAGCAGAGCTTGATCCCAGTCTTCTCATTCATTTTAGTAGAAATATATTCAGAAGCTTAAGAGAACTGATGATATTTGAACGCCTACTACATAAAGCTATATTTGAACAGTCTAATGTTTCCATTCTCTCTGGGCATAAAAATTACACTTTTTATAACAGACTTTTATTCCTTTGAACCTGTTTTCCCTTGATGTCAGGTTGCAAAGTGCTATCCACCAAGGCATCTCTCCAATCATTAAAGAAAGACCTTTAGTGATATTTTTAATTAGTTTTAACCTTTTTCACATCTTCAAGCATGATTATGGACACTCATTGATTTTAATTACCGTACTGATCGCATACTGCTTTGCACTCCTTATTAAAATGACCCTCTAGCATTTCTTTTGAAAAAGTCCTTCACAGAGAGGATTGGGTGTTGGTTTGGCTTTTTTTTTACTTTTAAAACATTAATGTGAATTTGTTTGGATTTTCTGTGTTAAAAAATTGATCACTGTAAGAAAACTTTACATGTTTATCAGTTTGCATAAACATAAGAGTTATGAAGACAGACAAGAACTTTTAAAAATTTTTCATTCTGAGTACTTAGAGTTTTTGAGAGAGAAGGAGAGTGTCTGCCTGTTTGTCACATAAATGTGAAGCTTGTAAATTCATTACATCCCTGAAAAGAAGCAGAAATCTGTTACCAACAGCAGTGTCCAATATCAATTCTCATTTGCTCAGCTTCTAGCTGATCTCACTAGGGTGTTTATCACCTAGAAACCATATTTGTATACAGTAATGCTCATTAAAGTTGTATGCACCTTCTGTTCCAAAGAGAAGGAATTTTCCAGTTGGCCGCCAGAACTAAATCATGTATATTCCCAGTTTTTCAAATACTCACAGTTCAGTTCCATAAACCCTCAATCTCTGACATTAGTTTTCTATATAAAAATGTGCAGTTCTTAGCCAGCATAACACATTTTCATACCAGTATGGTATTCCTGCTTCTTCTTTTTATTGTTTAGGTCATACAAACTCTGTAAATTCCTTTACTTTATTACTGATAAAACAAGTTGAAGCGAGGTCTTGTCCTGACATGCATGAGAGAAAAGTTTGGAAAAATATCATAAAAATATTTCCCTATTTGGAAATTAGATGTATCAAAATCTTTGCACTCCCTCAAGATTATGAAACAGTGGCATAGCTAGATGTGACAATCCAAAGGGAACTGAAACACTGTATAGTTTTAGTCCTGCTTTTTCATTCCTCAGTCAACACTACTGAATCAAGCACAGACAAAATTTGACAATGTCTCTTTTCCTTTTTTTTTTTTCTTTCTCACAAAGTAGCACCACACTGGTTCTCCCATCTGAAAAGTGCTCTGTATTTGTGAAAACACAATGTCTTCCTACTATGATATCAGTCTTTGTGTCCTCACAGTTCAAATATTACTGTAGACTGGGGATTACCTGGCTTCCAATTCAAAAAAGTAGGGTATTTACATAATCTAACAATATTAGTTGCTCTATAGCTAATAAGACAGAGACATGTCTCTTTGCCTTTGAATTAGTGAATATTTAATTTATTTGGGAATCCTTTGAATTTTAGACCTAGGTCCCATTTTAGGAACCTATATCCTTATTTGGTTTTAACCTTTCTTCACTGGTAAACATCTACATAACTTTTATTGCTGATTTCATGATTTCATTGATCCTTGTCTTATATCTCATTCAGAGGAATTTATTAAAGAATACAAAATAAATACAGGTATATATTTGAAAGTCAAAACAAGTCTATCTTGAAACTAAAATTAAAGAGGAGACGAAAGAACAGTTTCTAAGGAAAATAACGAATAAAGTAACAAACAGCGGTATCCTCAAGTGTCAGAATGTAATAACTGTTATTACTAAAACTATCTAGATCTCCCAAATTCTATCAAAGAAAGATTCTTGCCTTTTTACTTTCCATTAATAGCAGTAAATATTTGCTTGTGGGTTTTTTGTTTGCTTTTTTTTTCTTTTTTTTTTTAATAACTACTGTTCAGTAGAAAGTTGGTTGGACTGTGCATCACGAAGAATATTCTTATTTCTGGCTTTGTTTAGTTTACATAGAGACGTTACTTCAAGATAAATCTTAAGCCAGATTTCCCTGACATAATGTTACCTTTATTCAGCAAAAACATTTCAAAGGAAGTAATTTGAAGACTTGATAATGTTAGAGGCATAGAGGACTGTTAAACTGGTTCTGTTTCTACAGTCCCTGGTAATGGGAGTTTAGCTCTAGCTGAGGCTCGACTTGGAGGAGTACCAAAACAGAGAATTACTTTGCTTTCAATCTTTTTTCATCTTTTTTCATAATACTAAAATTTCATCACACTAAAATTTCATCACCTAATACCACAGGTTTTTTTAATCTCCTGTGTGTCTATGTTTCTGTGTCTGTGTGTCTGTGTCTGTGTCTGTGTCTGTGTCTGTGTCTGTGTCTGTGTCTGTCTCTTCCTTCCCGGACTCTGCGATGGCATCGCCGCAGGGTTGGGCCTGACTCCATGTGCACTGCAGAATCCATCGCCATCTGAGAGAAGGTTTTGTATAGGGTTTTGTATCCTTCTTCCCTTAATATTCCTTTTTCTATTTTTCTCCTGTTACTTATGAAATTTATTAGTCTTAACTTCCAGTCTTGGGTGTGGCATTTTTCTTTTTACTTACTTCCCTTTTTATCCTCCCCTGGGAGGGAGGGCGGAAGGGGGCTAATCCTGTTCTGTGTTTCATGTGGGCTTGCCCTAACACTTAAACAAAGACAAAATTCATATCAGAATTTGAACTAACATACAGAAGCAAATCTCTTTTATGCAAACCCAGTTTTCATTAAAACTTGAAGCTCTGCATACAAAGCCTAACTGCTGACACTGCAGTATTAGTCATATTTTTTTATATATTTTAAAAAAGGAATAATTGAACCCAATTATTATTATTGTGGAATGAAGTATATACAGTACTTATTCAGAACTACAGTGATACAGATCATTCAATGAATGTCTGGATCTGAATCCACCAAGCATTTGAGCTACTTGTCTAAGTATTTTCCCTCAGTGAAAAGTAGATTAAAGATTCTAAGTCCTCTCACAATGCCTCTACACAGTGAAGTGATGACATAAATTTTTTTTTAAAGCTAATTTTCTAAGTGTATATTTGCATGGTATCTGTGTCTGTCTATCATGTGCTAATCTATTTTTTATGTAAAATGTAAATAAGAGTCCAAAACTTCAAGATTTGATAAAGACACAATTTTTAGGCTTTCTGATCTCCCTAACTGATTTTAGAATTGCACATTGTTAATATATCCATATATAGGCCAACTGCACTAGGTATAAATGAAGTGCAAATGATGTGCATTTTACATTAAAGAACTCAGAAATAAATCATCTGCATACTGCAGTATCTCTACACTTCCTTAAAAGAAGAACTTCAGAACACAGATAAAACTGATCATAGCCTTGTTTGATATATTGTTCTATTGGTCAGAGTGTCCAGTATTGGAGAGTTCATGGAGTTTAAGGCTAGAACAGACAAAACAATTTTACTTCATAAGTATCTTGGCCAGTTAGGTTTCATAAAAGAAACTCTTAATTGGTCTAAGAGATTGTTCTCTGTGCCCCATGTAAGAGGAGACCAATATATCATGATGCCCAACAGTCCTTCAGTGGCAGAGAACTGATTAGGTGAGGTACACCAAAATAGTTGTAGGCAGCAAGTGTCATCCCATGAAGCAAAAAAATATTATTTCTGCAGTCCCAGAACAGTCTCTCAGGAAAGGCTCATTAAAGGATTACACTCATCCGATCTTCTCCAGTTTAGAATTGTTACAAAACACTTCTGCTTATAAATCAAACAGGTGAACCAACTGTTTAATGAGTAGGTTATGGACACTTTCTTAAGTGAATACTAATTGGAATTAACCCAACAATTATTAAGACCCAGAAAAAAGGTTATTCAGTGCCAAAACCTTGATGCAGACTAGGGATGTTTTTGAAGCCTATAAAGTTTAGAAGTAGATGTGTAAATAATACCAGGACCATATCATTGCCATTTGTTTCTTTATAGCCTTCATCAAGTTTTCTTTTTCTCTGTGTCTGGGCCGTGGTAATAAGGTTCAGGAACATTAAATTATATTCCAGTTAGAGAAATGTGATTTTTTTTTTTAAGAGTCTTGGACTGTTCCCGATTTTTTTCCCCTATCTCATCTAAATTTACTTTATCTGAGTAAGATATGCATTAAGGTGAAGAACTATGTTTTTCAGCTAGTGAAGATCTAAGTGGTACTGCATGCATCTTAAATGATTTAAAAATAATTGACTCTTAAACATAATCAGCATCTAATATCCCTGTTCCTCAGAGAAAAAAAAACTTATCATACGAAACAATGACAATAAATAATTTGTTTTGCACATAGAAGTTATTTGTAATAGCTATTTCTATAGATGCAGTACTTACTTCCATAGACTTTACTTGCCTTTTTATCACATGCAGAATTTTTCCTTATTTATTTTTAGAATATATCTAATAGGTACAATGTTAATTATCATAAGATAATCACAACAGTTGTTTAAGATATCTAAACACAGTATTTTTCTGCTCTACAAACAATTGTACAATTCAGAACTTTCCCGGTCACATTGTTGCTGTAGAATGGACCTTGTGCAATTATAATTACTACTACACTATCATGACAAAAATTTGTCTATTCACAGATTAATAAACATTACCGAGTGATGCAAGTAATTCCTTACTCTCACCATGTTCTGTCATTCTGTAACCTCATGTTGCAAATCTACATGAAAACCATAATAAAATCAAAGAGAAAGTAATACTTTCTTGCTGCTAGTGCAGCAAATCCTACCATAAAAAGTAGATTTTTACAGCCAAATCTATGAACGTAAGTAATTCCCCAAGCAAACAGAAATTGGTCTTTTTCCTTAAGAGAAGTGAACTTTGATAAAAAGGGTTGAGGCCTGATGCTAAATAAAAAGCAACTTCATAAACTTTAAAGCATATTGCTTGAAGAATGATTATACTTAAACAGTCTTGTGCAATAAATGAACCTGAACTGAAATGTTTAAAACATCACAATTAGAAATAACAGTCTTAATTGCATCATATGTATAGTCTTAATTAATGTATATACATAATATCAGCTAAACAAATGTGAGATATTATGGTGTTACTGTTTATATACATGAAGTAAAATATCCTTTTTCTCTTGTCAAAGCTTATCCATAAAAGGTACATAAATCAAAATAACCACACTATATAAAATGCAAAATCTTTGGTACATACAATGTCAACCAGGTTCCTTGCTGGTGGTAGCTACTGCACTGGTTTCAATAGTTGCATTGTCATAAAACTATGAAGGATGTGATCAATAGTTAACATGCAGTGGAGAAACTAAGCTCATAATTTGGCAATAGACAAAGATGTTTTAGAGATAGTGTTTGCTAATGGAAATAAAATACTGTTTCATTTCAAGAATTCAAAGAAAAAACACCAAACAGATAAAAGCATGTGAATCTACTTAAGCTTTATGTTTTGGAGCACTGTGAAAAGACTCAAGCCATTCTGGACACAAACCTAACAGTTGTCTTGTTCAACTAAGAAATATTATTGTCATTTTCAGTGTACTGAGTTGTTTCAATTAAAATTATCACTGTATAAATTACAGTATAATGTAGCACCAGAATCTTAGGAACAGTGAAGAAATTTTATTAAAACCACACAGTGGGATGATTCAGAAAGTGAAATGTGCTGCATAGACACTTACTCATAAAGCTGCCATTATCATTATGACAAAACTATAATTGCTAGGTTGAAGAAATTCTAATTTTTTATTATACCGAATAAAATACATTTTTCATTATATAACTATCTAATTGATTGTTTTGACTATATATATTTTTTTTATAGCCTAAATATACAGACACAGTTCAAGTAACTGTCCAAAATTTTTATGTAATCTGTGTCATAACTAAACTAGAATTTTATAACAACAGGCTTTTGTGTAGCATGTCAGCTTTTTCAGAAAATAAGCATCATATTCTTGGATTAGTCCTTTCTTTGTTTCTGCCTCAGTTAAATACCTTAAGTGAAAAAGTAAGCCAAATCTATGTTACTATCTATTGTTACAATTAAAAAAAAAAAAAAAAAAAAATTATATATATAAAAAAAATCATTTAACTTCAGGACCTGGTTGTTTTATGTCTGCTAGAAGCTGTTTACCAAGATGCCATTTTTATGAGTGTCTACTGTAACATCAAGAATTTAGAAGTGGATGCAATAATAGTTATCATAAGTAGGTATTAGTATGTTATGTTATGTCATGATTTTATGATTTGAAAATACATATTACTAATCTTCAAGAGTTAAACAAAAACAAACAAACACTGAGACTAGTTTCAGAATTTATTATAGTAGCTTCTTTAGAGATCAATCTGTGTATTTTCTGTGGAACTCTTATACTTCCCTAAATTGCAACATCTTTCAGGACTGCATTGTTAATGTTAAGTCATCTATGGATATTGGGGCTTTTTTACCCTATATAATATAATACTGTAACAATGAGTGTTTCTGAAATTCATCATTGAAAAAATCTTAAAGAAATGTTCATCTAATGAACTCAAAAAAATCAAGGTATGATGAAAAGAGGATGAATGATAGCCATTCTGGACAGAGAGACAAGTCTTAACAGAATGACAGTGTCTGGTTTTGTTTGGAAGAAGAAACTTGTCTGAGATGCAACAAAAATAGCAAAGTAGTACATAAAATATAAAAGGAATTAAAATAATGAAGGTTTGAGTGGTTTTTTTCCTCTTCCTACTCTCAACATCTCAACTTTATTTAGAAATTTCCTGGAGAAAAGAAGTTGTGAAAGCAGAGAAAGAAAGAGATTTTATATTTAGGATAAAAATTGTCACATGTTAAAAAAACCACAACTAAATACAAAGTAGTATTTGACCATATCAAGTACTTTATTTAAATGTATTTTCGCCAAACACACTCAGTATAAGATACTGTCAACTAGTGATGTTGTTCACTTGCTACATTAATGTTAAAAATTGCAAAACTGTTATTAACATATCAAAGGTAATTAATTTTTACTTGGGTTAGTAAATTATGTCTGGAAGAATTTGATAAAATATATTTTGCATACTAGTGAAAATTCACTTAAAGTGACGGAATTGATTTAACTGCTATGATAGGCTATATTGTACTAAGTACCAGTCTTACTAAGACATTTTTTTAACAGTTATAGTACTAAAATTTTTTTCATTTGTTTTACTGAATATTAAGAAAAACAAATAAATTTACTGAAATACTCTCATATTTAATTTGTTTGGTTGGTTATTTAAGAAGTCATTTGATAAATGGCCATATACAAAGACTTAGCCTTCTAGCACTTGACATTATTAGAGAATCATAAAATTATTGAAGTTGGAAAAGACCCTTAAAATCATCAAGTCCAGCTGTAAACCTAACACTGCCAAGCCCACCACTAAACCATGTCCTTAATTGCCACATCTACATGAGTTTTAAATATTTTCAGGGATGATGACTCAACCACTTCCCTGGGCAGCCTGTCCCAATGTTTGACAACTGTTTTGGTGATTAATTTTTTCCTACTATTCAACCTAAATTCCTATGGCTCAACTTGAGGTTGTTTACTCTTGTCCTATCACTTATTATGTAGGAGAAAAAAACTGACCTCCACCTCATAGGATCTCCCCTGAGCCTCCTTTTATCCAGGATAAACATCCCCAGTTCCCTCAGCTGCTCCTCATAAGACTCTCTTGGTAGAAGTCTCGCCAGCTTTGTTGCTCTTTGTATGTGCTTCAGCACATATTTTAAAACAGTACTTAAAATGGAAAATAGATTTCTGATGACACAACCAGTTGGTTTTATATTTCTTTGGAATTTCATGGCTGCACCCACAGAAGTGTTGATACAGAGCATCAGCATTGGCACCTTTTCCCCATCTATCAAGTCCCAATTTGACAAATCATATTATTTCAAAACAAAAACAATTTTTAAATTGTGGGGAACCACCAAAAATAGGAAAAGAAATAAGTAACAGAAGTTATTAGATATAGCTCTTTTCTTAAGATATTAGTCAGCAATAGTGAGTGCCCTTGAAAATATTTGGAAATACTCTCTTTAAATGTCTGACTGCAGGACATTGACAAGCATGCTATTTGTCTTCAGAGACTACTTCTATGAAGTTTATAGCATATTGATTGAAATTTTAATTATAATTAAAACAGAGAATATTTTTTCATAATACAATTTTGTTATGGATTACTTATGTTACATCAAAATATCCATTATAATCCCATTTTCACTCAGCTATGCTTCCTTAGCTACTTATGGTGGAAAAAAAAAAAAGCTGTTATTCAACTGTGATTGCTTCCTGACCCTTTATCCAGATAGTTGCTCAGATTTCTTTTTTTAAAGGACATCTCTACTCTACAGTAGTACAGCGAAATAGAGCTGCATAGCAGTGTACAGAGAAACCAATACAAGATTTGAAGAAGTTAGATCAGTTACTAGATATAGTCCACTTAAGTGGCCTGGAGCTCTGGCTGGGGTAATTTATTTTATCAGGAGTTTATCCTCTTAAGACCTGTATGTGGGCTAATTTACCTTATGCGAACCTCTCTGCTGCAGTAGCCACAGTGCTCTGTGTACCTAACACATCCTGGCCTTGTTTTTCTGTTCTGCAGAAAAAAAAAAAGAGACTGTATTCGTTCTTGGCAGAGTGGATCAAAGAAGGCAAAGGTACAGATTAATGAGAATGTCTGGCAGGTCAAGAACTCCTCAAATTATTTTAGCTGTCAGTAAAAAATGTGGGATTCAGAAGGAGGAAGAAGAAATAAAACAAGTGCTAGATTTGTAAAGATATCTTATTCAATATTGTAATACCCTATTTTTGATTACTTACCCAAATTTCTCAGTATTAAATGGTGAAAATTACTTGTTCTGTCCACAAAGATGCTAGTCTTTTTGTGAATAAGAATGACCACAGAAAGGTGGCTCAGACAAATGTAGGACTAGAAAATCTGAGTTTCTGTAGAGAATATCTAGTGACATTCATTTGAGCTTATCCTCTGATTCCAGTGCTCCTCCCTACACTTTTCCCCTGCTCCAACATGGGTCCTTCCCATGGGCTTCATTCTTTAGGAACTGCACCAGTGTTGGTACTTTTCCAAAAGACAACAGTTCCTGTCAAGACTGCGCTGAGGTGGGGTCTTCATTGGCTGCAGTTCCTTCAGGGCATATTTACCTGCTCCATCATGGGGTCCTTCATCTGCTCCACTATGGTATACTTACTTAGGGACAAATTCAGTTATCTGAACACATGTATTTAATTCCACTTTAGCTGCTGCCAGCATCCAACTGACAAATGAGAAGGTGCAAGTCTCTCATAGTTTCTGAGTTATGTCTGCCAGCCTTATGGAGACATCTTGGATACCATGGTATGTATAAAATGACATTAGACCTCTGTGTTTATGAAACTGAGTCACTTCTTCTCTATTCTTCTAATGGACACTAACTTTTTTTCATAGAAGAACGTGGTTAAATGAATATGTATGATTTTTTCCAAGTGTCTGACATAACATCTCAATTTCATCAGTGTACCTGAAATGACTGAGTTGGATTTATTCTCCCGTTCATTTCTATCAATGCTTGCTTGAACAGAGACAGAAGATTTCAAACAGAATTACCTCCTGAAATAAAATGCTAGGTCTCAAATTTGTGGCAGGGAGTGGGTATTTAGAGTTAGCATTTGGGTGTTGGCTTTTGGTTGGTATTTTAAATTTTTAATTCTGCAAACAATGTTAGATGTACTTTAAAATATTGGGTGGAAAATATCTGTAGGTATGTAAGGCTCTCTGGGAGCTTCTGATAGCTACACATAGAACAGATTAGAGACATACAGTGGGAAGAAAAAAACAAGGAAAAAGAAAAAAGACTTAAAAAATTTCCTGTTAAAATTACAGATGAAATTCTGTAACAGATGTGTTAGAATGATGGGAATCCTGACCTGCTCTGCAGAGAGTATTCCTAAGGAGGATGGATTTGGTTCTGAAGGAAGATGCATGAGGCAGACACTATCCTGGTCTTGACTGTATATCTGTTTCAGAATGCATAAAGCTCAAAGTCAGAAAGTTATCAAGGAAGGTCTCACAGGTCTTGGCAAGAAATTTAATTTTTTGGACAGAAAATTCCTGACTGTAATTCCAAGTACTCAAATGCAGAAAATAAGCTAGAATGGGATACATACATGCTCTTATATCAAAAAATCAAAGTACAATGTTGTTTGTTTTTATACATTCACTCTTCTTTTGTCAGCAGAAAATACACTTGAAAGGCAGCAACAAGGAAAACAAAATAGTCCAATTTAAATGAATGTATTTTACCCTTCCTATTGGGACACAGGATCCACTACACAGAGCTTGTCTCTCATGCAGTATGGTCTCAAAAACTGAAAGGACTCTTCTGAGTATAGTCCCTTTGCATTACCTTTAGCCACGATAGAGGTATTCATGCAGGAGGAACAGCCTGCAATGACTCTCTCCATAACACTACAAGTACACCTTTCTTTGCTCCTGTCCAGCAAAACCAGTCCTGCTTCCCAGATGTTCACAGAGTCCTCAGACAACCAGTCCTCCAGTAGCCAGACAGTGCAGCAGAAGCTGGAGAAGCAGAAGTATAAGGCATCATTAACATGACAAGATTGTTGCATTAAGTGCATTGTGAGTGTGACCTTTGCCTGCCAGAGTCCAAGGGTTTCTCTGAGTTTAGCCAAGTCTAATGTATGTCTGAGAGCCCTATCTCAGAGCCCCAGCTGAGGGGCTTGCAAACAACAGAGTTGTGTCTATCCCAGAACCTGGCTATGGGGCTCCTGATGAAACAGCAGTTACTGTTTCAGAGCCTGTTCAGGACTTACGCTGAGACAGCTTGAAAGTTAAAACAGATAGGTTTGATTATTAAAGCGACAGGGGTTCAGAACTGCCATTGACAAATGCACTGAATGCAAAAGGATAATCGAGCTCAAGTTAATAATTCCCAGGTAACATCCGATGCAGTTGGAGACACAGGCCTGAGTTATAGAGTTAATATATAAGAGAAGTAAAAGGTATTCCCTATATTGAATGTACAATTCTTACCAAGAAGGTGTCCCTGTCTTGGGTGGAAGGAGTATGGACCGGTGACCATGTCTACTAGACTTTTCAGTCTTCTTTCCCCCAAGAGGTGTATTCCCTTTGTGATTTTTATATTCTAATTCTGTCTGTTCCTGCCCTCCAGGTGATGTTTAGAATGACTTAGGTGGACAGTTGAGTAACATAGTATGTTTAGCACATACCCCATTAGGCTCATTACCATACTCAGGGGGATAAACTTTAGTATTAAATTTGCTGTTAATTAGGCAAAGGTTTCAGTTTGGACACTCTGTCCTTCAAGATTAGTGAAAAAGTTGTTTGCTCCTATTGGTTTAGCTGAAACAGGATCATCTCCACAAGATTCCCTCCTTCAGCTGATTTGGTGTGCCAGCTTAACAGATCTCCAGGCCCAAAGATGTCACAAGTATCTCATGGTCGTAAATATCTCAGTCTTCATCCCAAAGTGCACTAAATTAGTATTATTCCTGTCTCACAGCTAGCCAGGCCTTTATGCCACAGAGATTCCTGAAATTGCAGTAGAATTGCTTGGCTCAGCAGATATCTCAGATCTCGATCTGCAGTATGGGTCATTATAGCCTGGTTCAGAGACTTTTCTTACAGAGTGCAAATGAATACCCACAGTAAGCCAATCTCAAAGCAGTCTACACCAACACTGCTAGTGCATCTTCACCTCCAATTTTGACCGATCAAACCCAGGAGTTTGGTTACCAGAACAGCACAATAGAGACAGCAACATTACCTTTTAGAACCAGAACTCAGGGACCACTGTATGAACAGAGATCCACCTAGATGAGGCAATATATGAATTCACATCTTTCTAACCCTGGAAAGATCTGACCCAGGCTGAGAATGGTTTAATTTCTGTATAAACCATGTCAACTCAATCCACACAGTCAGCTGAAGGTACAGGAGGCCTCACAATGAAACTTTATTTCCTCTCTGCCTGTTTGTATTATTCCTCTCAGTGATGGAATATCTGTATTGTCCTTGCTGGCACCAGCTAGCCAACATGGAATAGCTTTGAGCAGCCTAAGCTACTGTGAGGAACTCCTAAGTAAGACCCCTGACTCAGCTCATCAGTGCATTACTCACCCAGCAGAATGGTCTGTCCTCATGTATGTCCTCTGGGTGAACATCAACTCTTCCACACAGAAGTGCAGAGAGTGAAGCAAGCCTCTGTGATATCCATGGAAATATTTTAATGTAATAACAGAAATTACATTTTAGGAATATTTTTGTGGTGTCCCCTCTCAGTTATAGCTGTCATTACTGTTAAAGTTTTTGAAAATCGAGCAGGCCTGAATGATGTCATTCCCATTACAGATTACAATGCTACTTTGAACATTACTTCCAGACAAGATCCAAAAATATCTCTGTGTAATGGTCATATAAAAGGTATGAAGGCACTCAGTGTCACCTGCTTATCAAATACCAGATGGCTATTAGGAATATTCTATGCTTACAGAAATTAGGAATAGTATTCATTTTAATTACTATTTTTAATATTTTAAATTACTTTAATTCTTTTCTAGCCACAGCGTTATTCCAGGCAGATGAGTCTGCTATAATATCTGCTATCAAAAAATAGAAGAGTATAAAAAAATTCAAAATCTTATAAAAAAATAGACGAGTTTGGATATTTTGATTAATCTATCCTGCAGCTCAAGTATACTTTGATGACCAAGAGAAAACATTGCCTGAATAAGATTCCTTTCTTCTGTAGCTGCATTTTGTAACAATTGATTTTCCTCTTTCAGATGACTTTTGAAGGTGAAACTAGTAAAAGCAATTGTAAAAGAACTGCAAAACAAGCAAAATCCGGAATCACTCCCAAAGATTACTATGACATTTGAGTCTGGCTGCTCAAATTCAAGTCAGTTAATCTTTCCTGTGTTTTGGCACTACTCTGACACGGTGTTTAGAACCCAAATAAAGAATTCTGTGGATGATATTAAACAATTATTATTTCAACAATAACTTGTTATATTATCATAATTATTGACTAGTAAATTTAAGAGATTCCAGCTGGCACCTGAACTGCAGCTGCACAAGAAATGTTTGTAAATGTCTGTAATGGCTGCCTTTGCTGTCTAAAAAGCCTTTTTCAATTGCTACTATGCACTGTAGTACTGTTTAATTTGTTTATAGACATACAGATAGGAAATCACTGGGAGAAAATCAGGTATATTTATACTTAGAATAAATTAATATCTAAGCAGGCAAGGTATTCCTGGTTTCAAGCTAGGGAGATGAACAAGCAAGAAGTATTGTTCATAGAAAATGTAATTCATACCAGATAAATACAATCAGATCCCTGTAAGAATTTTTTTTGCAGTGAACTCTGAACACAGCAAAGAAGTAACGTCACAAATTACATCTAATACTGTTAAAATTCACAGCAGTATACTTACTATATAACTCATCATAAAAGCAGTAACCTTGAAAACTACTTACACATAGCAGACTTCACAAATCCATAAAAATATGAGAAGAATCATGTCTCCATTTATTTTCCTCACACTTCCAACACTCAGTTTGGCTGGGCACACAGAGAGAACAAGACTGCTGTTGATATGTTTTGATTACTACCATGTATAACTAGTGGGGCTAAATATCATCTATTATTAAACAAGAACCCAGAAATGGGTCTGTTCAAGAGTTGTTTGTTTTGACAGCATTTGCTTTTTGGGTTTTTGTTTTTGCTTTATTACACCTGGATTTTTCTAAAATGTGCATACTTAGTACTCAATTAAACATCGCTTAATATGAGGGTTTAAGTTTTTTTCTTCAAAATCTATGGTTAGGAAAAATGCATGCAAGAGTTATAAATTTTGGTATGAAAATATTAAACACAGATCATGTAAATAAGACCTGGATGATTTCACACATTTCCATACATGAAAACTTATCACAACATCATGAACTGGAATATTTTAAATAAAGAGGAATGAAAAAGTTGATGTTTACTATCATCTGCACCCTTTTTTTTTTTTTTTTAATTAATTTCAAATTATGCCTTTAAATTTCAAAATCCTAGGTGCCCATTTCTGCAGAGGAAGGCAGGAACCAAATGCCAATGTTAAGGTCTTCTCATGATAGCTTTCCTCATATTGTACTTAAATGTGAAGCTATATGAAGATCTTTATGGCAGGCTCTAAATATCTGCAGCTTAGGAGATATAGAACAATCTCCATTCTAATAATGCCACGAGCTAAGGTGATTAATTCAGAGTTAAACCTTATCAGGATTTACAGTCTGAGCACTTCTAGTCCCAGCTGCCAAGAGAAAACATCAAATTCCCTTCATGCATAGTCCACGATGATGATAATGCTTCCATCCAGATCTATTTTCACTACCTTCCCTTACTTTTATCCAACAAACTAATATTTGGGGAACTTGGTATAGTAGAGTTTTTCGTGTTGTTTTGGGTTTGGCTTTGGTTGTTTTTTTTTTTTTTGTTTTTGTTTTGGTTTTTTTGTGAGATATTCTCTTTCTGTATTTCTTTTTAATCTGCTTGTCTTTTGATATAGTATTTATTAAGCTAGAGAGAAAGAAGGTGGAAATGATTCCTCAAGTTAGTAATCAGGGCATTTATTAGAAAGAATGGACATAATAATTCACTTTTCTATGCCAACAAATGTATACTGAAACACTGCAGAACTTGCATATCTATCTGCAGGGAAAAAATGTGACTTCAATTTTCTCTCTGTATTATGCATGGATGTACTCAAGTCTTAATTCCAGTAACACATGGAGATATTCACAACCACATACTACTATAATAGTTTATCTTGCACTTTCCCTGTGCAAGAATACATAAAAACAAGGTCATATTAAATTGCCTCACAATGGTCTCCTTTTGCCCAAAACAGTTTGGTTCCTAGATTTTATCCTGAAGAAGGCAACAGATTTTTTCCACCTGTCCTGTAGTACAGCATTAGCTCTTTAATGAACTGAAATTACTGAAATGCAAGATTAATTCTGCATGTAAACCCAGAAAACTATCAATGAAACTGGTACTGAGTTGAAAATTAAGAAGTGGGATGGGAAAAAAAGGTGAAATAAAGAACAGCACTATGGTACAAACCCCTTTAAGCACATCCCTTTCTTTTGTCAGATTGCCTGATCACAAATATCTTAACACTTAATGGAGCCAAAATGGACATTAGAGAAGTTAATAATAAAACACTTCAGTATAAAGTTATCCTTGAAGAATTATTTGTTCTTCTAATATTTTCCTTTCTTGCTGCCTTTCTATATAAACTAGGAAAACACTGTTCTCTGTCAAACACAATGAAAGTTAATTCTCCTACTTTTCATAGACAATTATATATATATATATTTAAGATAAACATATCCTAATTACTCTTTTCCTTAAATAGTTCAATTTAGAATAATTTCTGGTTTTTAAGTCTTTTTATCAAGGATGTGTTTTAATTTACTTCAATGTAGGAAACTTCATTGAGTCAAGGAAAACCCCTAGGAGGCTTACATGGGTGAACAAGGAGATCCTGGACAAACTCAAACACAAAAAGGAATCCTACAGAGGATGGAAGCAAGTAGAGATAGCCTGGGAGGAATACCAAGAAGTTGTCTGAGCAGCCAAGGATGAAGACAAAGCCCTGAAAGAATTAAATCTGGCCCAGGGATATTAAGGACAATGAGAAAAGCTTCTATAGGTATGTTAATGATAAAAGGAAGAACAGGGAAAATGACGGCCCTCTATGGAAAAAAATGGAAAATTTGGTTACCCAGCATATGGAGAAGGCTGAGGTACTCAATGAATTTTTGCCTCAGTCTTCACAAGCCAGTGCTCCAGCCATATTACCCAAGTCACAGAAGGCAAAGGCAAGGATTGGGAAAATGAAGAACCACCCACTGTAGGAGAAGGTCAAGTTCAAGACCAACTAGGCAACCTCAAGGTGCACAAGTCCATGGGACCTGATGAGATGTATCTGTGGGTCCTGAGGGTACTGGTGGATGAAGTTGCTAAGCTACTACCCATCATACTTCAGAAGTGGTGTCAGTTCAGTGAAGTTCCCACTGACTGGAAAAGGGGAAACGTAAACTCTATTTTTAAAAAAAGAAATAATGAAAGAGACAAGGAACTACAGGACAGTCAGTCTCATAACTGTGCCTTGCAAGATCATGGAGCAGATCCTCCTGGAAACTATGCTAACACACACAGAAAATGAGGAAGTGATTGGTGACAGCCAACATAGCTACACTAAGGGCAAATCATGCTTAACAAATCTGGTGGTCTTCTATAACAGGGTTACAGCATTAATGGATACAGGAAGAACAACTGGTGTCATCTACCTGGACTTGTGCAAAGCATTTGACACTCTTCCACATGGCATCCTTGTCTCTAAATTGGAGAGACATGGATTTGACAGATGGACCACTCAATGGATAAGGAACTGGTTGGATGGTTTCACCCAAGTAGCTGCAGTCAGTGTCTCAGTGTTGAAGAGGAGACCAGTGACTACTGGTGTTCCTCAGGGGTCAGTACTAGGACCAGTGCTGTTTAACATTTTTGTCAGTAACATGGACAGTGGGACCAAGTGCACACTCAGCAAGTTTGTCAACATGACCAAGCTGTCTGGTGCAGTTGACACCCTGGAGGTAGGGGTTGCTATCCAGAGACACCTTGATCGGCTTGAGAGGTGGGCCCATGAAAACCTTGTGAAATTCAACACGGACAAGTGCATGATCCTGCACCTGGGTCAGGGCAATCCCAAGCATAAATACAGGCTGGGCAATGAGTGGATTGAGAGAAGCCCTCACAAGAAGGACTTGTGGATGTTGGTTGATGAAAAACTGAGTATGAGCCAACAACATGCATCCTGGGCTCCATCAAGAGAAGTGTGACCAGCTGGTCAAGAGAGGTGATTCTCCTTCTTTACTCCACTGTGGTGGGACCTCACCTGGTGTACTGTGTTCAGCTCTGGTGCCCTCAGCATAAGGAAGACATGGACCTGCTCAAACAGGCCCACAGGAGGTCCTTCAGAAGGGACTTGTAGCACCTCCCCTATAAGAATAGGTTGAGGCAGTTGGGGTTGTTCATCCTGAAGAAGAGAAGGCTCTGGACTGACCTTATAAAAGCCTTTCAGTACCTAAAGGGGACCTAATAGGAAGATGGAGAGGGACTCTTTATCAGGGAGTGTAGTGATAGGACAAGGGGTAATGATTTGACACTGAAAGAGTGAAGATTTAAGTTAGATGTAAGGAAGAAATTCTTCACTGTGATAGTGGTGAGGCACTGGAACAGGTTGTCCAGAGAAGCTGTGGATGCCCCCTCCCTGGAAGTGTTCAAGGACAGATTGGATTGGGCTTTTAGCGACATGATCTAGTGGAAGATGTCTCTGCCCATGGCAGAGGCTTTGGAATTAGATGATCTTTAAGATCCCTTTCAACCTCAACCATTCTATGATTCTATGATAGTTTCTGTCAAATGATAAAGTTTAATATGTGCATAAAATATAGAACTAGTTTCCAAATGCATCATTTGAATTTTAAATTCTTTGAAATATTTCTTCATTTGTAGTAAATCAGCATAGCTCCTTGTATCAGTTCTTTACACTCTTTGATACTGATAGAAAAAAAACAGTATATAGAATCTTAAAAAGATTGATGTCTTTCTGGGATGACAATATTTCCATATCTACATGAACATCAAACTTAGAGGCTTGATGTGACATGCTTATAGACCTGAAAAGATTAGCCAAGAATTATTTATACTAATTTGACAGATTTTAACACTTAAATTATTTTTGTCAGATTCAAAATAATCTGCAGAGCAGCAGTTGATAATATTTGTCAAATTACTTCTTTAATTAATGATTGAAATTAGAAGGATTGGAAGATATTTGTCTTAATATTCTGCAAAGTTGTATTAATGGTATTTGCTACGGACTTTTTGCATCTCTTACATTTATCTTTGGGGAAAAACAATGAGGCATATAAGTGTTGTTAATTTAATCCATGTACCATCATTATAATTTTTATGAACCCTCTGTCTACCCAAGTTACAAGACAATAATAAAGATAAATAAGCATCTGACAGACCTCTGCAGATACTATTCTAAATGACTGAGTCAGACTGAAATTTGTCATATTGTCTAATGTTTAACAATGAAAGGATTTCAAGGACAGTTATGTTCTGCACAGGTTCTTCATCATTTCAATAGCTTAAAGCCACAAGGAAAGTTTTTAATTGTTTATGCAATATATCATTTGATTGTCTCCTTCACTCTGCACCAAAAAAACCCACAGTAAATTAATAATAAGCTCAGGCACAGCCTCAAAGTAACTGCTACAGGAAAAGATTGATTTATATCTAAGGTGATGAAGCCTGGACTCCAGGTAGCTAAATAGGGAATATAAATTTCCTGCAATATCTCAGATCACGATCACAAGTTTGGTATTCCAAATTTCTGTTGATATAACAGACTTTGATATATGGCACTATGGTATACACTTATGTGAATTAACTTTGAAAGTGTAAGAGCAGATAGGAGTTGAATGACTTGCCAGGATATATCCTTTAGCTCTGTCACACATTTATATGAAGCTGCAGGTACTGAGTTTCTACACAAAAGTAATAATGAAAAGCAATGCAGACAGAAACAGCTTGCCCCTAGCAAGACTAATGGCAAGGTCAGATTGCGTCAATTAAATGAGAAAGTCTCAAAAATAAAGTTCATTCCACACATTATAAGCTTTTTCCCTCCGTCGAAACAAGTGCCTGGTTTTACCACTATAAGGCTGCTTACTGTAAATTCATAGACCAACAACATGAGATGACCATGAAAAAAGGCTTCTAAAATAGTAAAAAAGAATATTATACAATTCAAATTAAAAAAAAAAAAAACAAAAAACAACCTGCAACTGATAAATACAGAACACATCTTCTTTTAAATATTCAGAAACACATCACAATTGCTGTCATTATATTCTTAACTCCTAAACACTTTTAAGATTTCAGACATCATTCCTTTTACATTTTCTTAAAGATTCTGAATAATGTTTAGAAACAATGTTTAATTATTAAAAATGTATAAAATCAGTAAGCTGATTGACATTTTCTCTTTTGAATTATGATTACTTTGCAGTCGTCTGTGAGAAAGCTCCCTTCTTGCTATAATCTTGGTCCTCAAACCTGATTATAGGTATCTTAATCTTATACATCCCTCATAGGCAATAACCTTGCATTTGAAGTATTTGCACATTCAATTTAAGTGCTAATATTAGTTTCAGCCCTTTCTATGTCTAAAATTAGAGGTAAATGAACTGTTGTCTCACTGAACTCTAACATGCAATTTAACAAAAGCCAGTTTCAACTGATCCTGCATGCAGCCTCTTAAAGAAGTGTGGTGAAAGGTAAATTTTCTCCAGTATTTTTTCTCCCTTTAAGCCACTGTCTTATCACCAATGCTTGACTATGGATGAAGAGGCAGGAAGGCAGCAGAGCCCTCAAAAATTTGCAGAGATAGATAAAACCACAATCACAGAAATAGCAATTTGCAGACACATCTGTGTGATACCACTGCCCAAAACTTGGACTAAATTCTGCTTTGTGGTACTCTTCAGAGAGTTAAACAAAGCACAGGGATGCAAATATGAGCTGTTTGAGGTTACTCTGAACAGATAAAAGCCTAAAAACATTAAAATTTACTTAATCCAGCATGTCTTAGTTAAATGTTTACTTCCTGTTCATTTCTTTGTTTTTAAATTTATGCATCATCTCAAAATGTAAATAAAAAAAATAATTTAGAAATGAAATTACAAAAATCATCATCATATGTTATGAAGGGTGACAACTTTCTTCCAGAATAGTGAACCTTAAGAAAATATTGACACTATTTTGAAAGATATTTTCAAAGTCTCAGAAGGAATAAGAGAATTTATATTGAACGTTACTAATAACTATGACCTTACACATGTCAGACAAAAGATAAAGTTTTCAGAAGAACCTGCCAACAGCCATCCAAAGGGACAAAATTCTCACCCAGCTTTTTCCCCCCTCTGAGTACTTCTGAGTAAAACACAATGGCAAAAATCACAATCTACTGATGGACAAGTTTGAAACAAAGAAATGAAATATATCCAAAGTTCATAAGTAGATAGACAGAAAATGAAGTGTAGATGAAACACATATTCTGACATGATAAAAACGAGAGTTGATGCAGAACTACACATGAAATTTATTTACATGTTAATGGAAGGAAAAACATCATGAAAATGCTGGATAGGTTCCTCTCCAGATGTCTTGTCTGCAATGATGCACTTATGTGTTAAACACACAATATTCACAAACGTTAAAATCATATTCTATTGCATTTGGTTAGATGTGAGCAATTTGTGAAGTTTCATATTTCTACCAGCTTCAATACAGACAGAATTTCCATCAAAATATTTTGAGTAGTTCTCTCTTCTAATCAAATGACTCAGCATAAGAGAAATCTGATTTTCAGAAATGCTGAGACATTAGTTTTAGATTTAGATGCTTAAATAGTATCACTTTATTCCTGAGAAACAAATTCAAATTCATTACAAAACCTAAATTCATTTTTAATATATTTTGTCTCAATAGGGGAACTTTGGAAAGTGTATTTCCTTCCACATAATATGGTTCATAAGATTGATGATAAGACTTGGTTCAGCTTAGTTAAAGTGATATTCTGTGCAGACAAATGGTAACTCTCGGATATTGATTTTGTCACTGTACAAAGAGGTTTTATGACATTTTTTCACTTCACAGTTTGATAATTTTTATATTTAGTTTGTTACCTATGGATTTAAAAGAGAATTAAGTATCAGGAACAATTTCTATGTATTTGCAGCCTGAATGAGGATGAACACACATATATAAACAGATGCCAATTATAGATAAATTAATTAAATAAAGAATCTTTATCTAAGAATCCATACAACTTATATATCATTTGTAACATTAAATAATACAACAAACTGGTAAAGTGCTAAGTTGTATGTGGGCCTTGTTAAGGGTTACTGGCAGCTTCTCATTGGAAAGCCTGACCTGTAACCCTAGACAGAATCCTAGACAGAACCTACAGAAGCCTGATCTTCTTAGACACATGTGGTACGTAGATTTTCTGATGATGAGGAAGAATATATATATATATATTTTTTTTTTTTTTTTTTTTTTTTCTTTTTTTTAATGTGTTTGTGCTGTAGGTATGTACACAATACTGGTAAGTGGCCTGTGGAGCTGGTTTGTCTTGAACCAATGAACATCCATTATAGCTTAAAGAAGAGAAGCTGATCGAAAACTGTCAAAACAGGTAACAAGTAGTCGTATTTGTTCAGGTTCAAATCAATTAGTTCAAAACAGTGATTTGAATTTAGACCTTTTACCTTCATTGAGAGTAGGAAATCGGCTATTGCAAGAATCCCTTTCTCCTTCTCACTCTTTATTATTTGTCTTCGTTTAAAACCTTGAATAAAGAAATAATTGAATGATTGACCTGAATAATTGAAATCTTATAATGCTTTGTAGGACAGTAAAATAATTTCCTATGCAGTTCCACTTTTTCCCTGTGATAAAAATAAGTGGAACTGAAGGACTTGTCTGCTTTTCAAAATAGAATGTAAATGATATTAACAGTTTTTCATCCCAAGAGCTAAGCTTTTCAAACACAGTGGAAATACTGTCTATGTAAAAATAGCCATAACTATTCCATCTCTCAATCATAATTATATTTTTTTTTTTTTTTTTTTTTTTTTTTTAATCTAAAGAAGCTTTAGAGAGAAAAAAGAATTTCCTCCTGTATGCAATATTATTACTTTCCAGGTCAAGTTACAAAAGAAATTTTTTTTTTTTTATTTATTTATTTTTATTGAATTGAATTATTGAACTGAAATATTGCTCTGTAACATAATTGTGATGATAAGTTTATAATTTAAACAAAAATACCTAAAAGTCTGACAGGTAAAAGGAGATTTAGGATACTTTGAATGTTCATAATAGAAGAGATAAGAGTGATGGATTACCAGTGATAGCAAGCAAAGACTATCAAAGTACAATTTTCTTCAAGTTCTCTTTATTTTTATTCTATACATTGTATTATTGAGTCTTCTCAACATGGTGACTATGTTCATTCTCTTTAGGAAATACTAAATGAAGTCAGAATAGAATAAATTCTAGGCTTTCAATAAATTTCTTTATTGTCTTTGTACCTAGCAGTCAGGTATTAATTCTTTGATAGTACACAACTCAGAAAAGAACCTGGACTGGAGTATCTAATTTAAATAGAAATTAGAGTTTTTAAAGGTGTCAGAGGTTAGTGTCAGGGAGGCCCCTTAGGCCTATAATAGACACTCTCTGTTAACCCCCCTCCCTCCCCAAAGGGGAAGAGAAAGGAAATAAGGGAGAGAGACTCAGCGATTAGAAAAGGAAACTAGAACAGCTTTAATGAAAATGGAAATAATAAAAATGAAATATATACAAATATGTACAAAACCAGTATTGAAACCAACACACACACACACACACACACACACACACACCCCCCCCCCCCCCCCCCCCCCGGTGATGGTAATTACATCACCATCACCACTAATGCTGTGCAGGCTCCTGGGGGGTCCCAGACAGGGACCTGCAGCAGCTGGGAGCTATGTTCAGGAGCTGGATTCTGGTACTGGATTCAGGAACACATTGATTGGGATCGAAGGCAGAGCAGAAAGAGTCCTCCTTGGGTGCTCCGACAAAGTAATTGAAAGAGGACCTGACCCAAGCCAAATCAAGATGGCAAAGAGGTCCAAGAGGGCAAAGAGAGGGGAGAAGAGCTACAGACCCTCTTGATCCCTCAGATTAATATTGAATATGATGTGTATGGGATGAAATCCCTTGTTGACCAGTTTAGGATCACCTGTCCTGTTTGCTTCTCCCTGCAGGTGCAGCCTTTCACTTTCTGCACCCCTCAATGTGGTACACAAGATTCAGCAGTGGCCTTGGTCTGTACACCAACCCTTTGTAGCAACTCTAAACATCGGGTGTTATCACTGCTAGAAGCAGACACTGGCTGTGAAAGCATGTTTCTAACTTCACAAAGTGCAGTTAGTTGGAAGAACTGATATGAAAAGTAAAATCACTGAACAGAATTAGTTCTGCTCCACTCAGACCAGGACAAAAGGGACTCAGAAAACACAAAACTCTTAGGGAAAAAACAAAACAAAACAAAAAAAAAATACCAACACAAAACACCATAAAGCAAAATTCTTGGAAATGCTTTTTGATTATTGATCATTCTTAAAATGAAGTTAAATTATAAAGCATTATTTGTATTGCTGGGATGAAGTAGTGTTTAATTTCTTCCTGCCTGTCTTCTTCAGTCATACTGTCTAGGGAGAATATTTCTGCAGTATTTCACTCATTTATAAAAAATAAAATAAATTTAAATTAAATAAAAACAACAAAAACCCACAGAACCAACCAACCAATCAACCACTTTTCTAGTAAATATTAAGCGAAGTAATTACCAAAACTTATTCATGGACACTGTTCAAGACTTTCTATTTCTCTATGGTTTTGTTCATCATCTGTTCAATATTAGCAGATAAAATTCTGGTGGAATTACTTAAACATTATTTTTATTGTGATTATTTGATTTTCATTTTCTTGTTCTTATCTTTCTACTCAGCTCATGATTTCATCTCTAGATTTTATAGGAGCTCTGTATTCTAATAGTTCTATTCCAGACAGGGTTACTCTACAATATACGTATATAAGTGTCTTTATATAAGTATATATTCAAGTGTCCTTGAAGATACCTACATTAATTTTTAGAGTTTTGCCTTTTAGAATGTCAAAATAATCATGTAAATAAAAAGAGTTTTTTACATACTAAGGGAATAGATTCTACCTCTGCACCCTATTTATACCTATGGATGTATGTAATATTTATAGATGTATTTGTTAGGTTCCATTATGTATAAGGATTAAATGTAAGAATCCCAAGTATTTCTAAGTATGTTACTTTAACATCTCTCATTGGGGAAATTCAAAATGAAGATGTGTCTCTTATCTTAAAGATAGAAAAACTTACCTTTTATGATAAATCCTTACTGTGAATTATTCTACTGAAATACCGTGGCAGGTGCAACTGCCCTGACAAAAAATCTAATAAAGGCCAGGGCTTGCCAGAGACCTGATAAAGATGAGTTCAGTCCCTCACAGACATTAAACTGTTCCTTGAGGCAATTATGGGTGCTCAGAGTCCAGGACCTTAGCCTGCCTTTGCCCTGGGCTTGCCCCCAACTAATAAGAATGACCACAGTGCACCCTTGACTAGACTATAAATGGAACCTTGCCAGAGAGCCATTTTTCAGGTGGTTCCCTCAGGGCAAGCAGGCCTTGCAGTCAGACCCTCCCCCTGGATATATGGAACCTGTAGACTAAGTCCTCACCCCACCCTTCCAACCCCTTTTGGTGAGTGAATATTTCTTCTGGATATATCCTTGAGTCACAGCTCTTGCTCCTTTCAGGTGAAAGACCCCCTTTGGGAACCATTCTGTGGAAGGTTTTCCCTTTACAATTGAGCATGCAAACATTTTGGTTCATCTTTCTAGAAAAAATAGTCCTTAAAGCTTAGGAATTAGTTACATAATAGTATATTCCTGACTGACATCCGAACTTGTAATTTAATTTTTTCAGCAATGCCAAGTAATTTTGGTTACAATAAATCTGTGTTTTGAATGTCTGCTGCTGTCTGTTTTTTTTCTGTGCCTCTGTGACAGATACTGAAACAATCAACGGACAAAGATACATACATCTATATGTGAATTATGGAGAAAAAAATTGGCCCGTGGTGCATGAGAAAAGAGTACTCATGTGTTTGTGTAAATACATATATATATATATATATACTTAATTTTTAGTAAACTTCTCCTAAACCCCCTCCTTGAAAATATATTGTCATCTTCGTCATCTCTGAAATGTTTAGCACTTTTACCAAGTCCTATGAGTGTAATAGGGATCAGAACTGAAAATATCATCTTGCCTGGCCTGTAATAACCAGTTTAGGATTAGAATGGGACACTTTGCATTTTACTCCAGGTTCTTTCTATTTGTATTTGGTTTATATGGTAGCAGGGGGGCTTCAGGGGTAACTTCTGTGAGAATATACAGGAAGCTGTCCCTATGTAAGACAGAGTAAGACAGAACCAGTTCCAGTTACCTCTAAAATGAACTTGCTGCTAGCCAAAGTTGATCCAGTCAGTGACACTGGGGGCACTTTTGTAATAACATATTAAAGAAAGGGTATAAAACCATAGTGCAACAGCAGCAGGAAAAGAGTGAGAATATGTGAGAAACAACTATGGTCAGTGAAGAAAAAACAATGTGCTCTAAGCACAGGAGCAGAGAGTCCCCTGCAGACCAAGGAGAAGACTCTGGTGAAGCTGTTTGTCTCCCTGCATCCCATGGAGGTCTATGGTGAAGCACATATCCACCCTGCAGCCCATGGTGGAGTCCACACTGGAGCACATGAATGAGTCCTGATAGAAGCTGTAGCCCACTGAAAACTCATGCTGGAGCAGGCTCCTGGCAGGAGCTGTGGCCTGTGGAGGGAGAAGCTCACCCTGGAGTCTGCTTTCTGGCAGGACCTGTGACCCTATGGGGACCCATGCTGGAATAGTCTGTTCCTGAAGGACAGAGGCCTGTGGATGGGAGACATTCTGGAGCACTTCTTGAAGAACTAGAGCCCCTGGAAAGGACCCACATTGGAGAAGCTCATGAAGGACTATCCCATGTGAGGGATTCCATACTGGAGCAAGAGTAGACTATGATGAAGAAGAAATTGCAGAAGCAAAGAATTATTAACTGACCACAACCCCCATTCCCCATCCTCCCGCAGGGGGAAAGAGGTGGAAGAGTCAGTCAGGAGTGAAGTTGAGCCTTGGAAAGAGGGAGAAGTTGGGAGGTTGATTTTGTTTCTCACTATCTTACTCTATTTTTAAATTGCAAAATATTAAATTAATCTTTCTCAAATTGAGTCTGTTTTGCCTGTGACAGTACTTGGTAAGGAATCTCCCTGTCTTTATCTCAGTGCAAGAGCTTCTTCATAATATTTTGTTCCCTTGGCCTACTGAGGAGGGAGAATGAGAGAGTGACTTGGTGGGCACCTGGCAGCCAACAAAGGTTAAATCACCACACAATGTTACAGTGGAAAACAGAAAATATCAACAATTTCCTTTAGCTTAATACAAAAGTCCTCCGAGATCTCATATCTATGTTTGTTAATACTCTGAAAAATCTGTATACAGTTTCTGCTATTCTCACTTGATTCCAAAACATTTTATAATTCTTTAGGAAAACAACATGTGAATTTTAATTCAAACATCCCTATTACACATTCAACAACAGTCTTATCCCACTCAAGTCTTTGGGATTTAAGTCACAACGACTTTTCCAAGAATCCTGTTTTCCATTCTGAAGTTTTTCCTCAGACTCATTTTGTGCTGTTGAGTAAGTCCTCCCTAGACTCAGTGATTTATTAGCTTTGAGTTGCCCCAGCCAACTTATCACTTGTGCCTTGCCGACCCTGAAGTAATCCAAGATAGCAGGTACATGGCCAGTAATAGATGCCATCGGTTAATGTCTTGTTGTGTTGTGCATTAAGCAATCTCCTTACACTTCAGTCTTTTGAATGGATCCATCAACATGTATTCCATGTGTTTTTAATACATTCCACATATATGTTATGTACTATTTGCTCTTTATTCTGTATGCATGCACCTGTTCGTCTACTGACTATATGGACTTTTTTTAATGTTAGCAAAAAGATATAAAAAAAAAAACTTGAATCAATTCTCAATATTATTTTCTCTTACTTGCTAGATAACTTACTAGGGGAAAACAGCAATCCCCTTTTTAAAAAAAATCACCAACCTAAAAGTCAAATTTAGTGTTTTAGAGAACTTTGTAAAAAACCAAAATTTACATTTTTATGATACCGTAATGCATACCTATTCTAGTCTAAATGTGATCTGAAATATGTTTTCCATACTAAAAATATAATTGTAAACCGGTCTCTAATGTTACTGGGAGCTCAACAGACTGGAGAAATGGGCTGAAGTAACCTCAAGTAGTTCAGCAAAAGGAAATGCAAATTTCTTCATCTCACATATGAGGAAAAGCTCACATAGCTGGGACTTTTTAGCCTGGAGAAGAAAAAAGTCAGCAGGATCTCATCAATACCTGAAAGGAGAGTGTAAAGAAGATGGAGAGAGGATATTTTCAGTGGTGCCCAGTGACAGGACAGAAACTAATGGTCACAAACTGAAACACAGGAGGCTCCATCTGAACATGAGGAAACACTTTTATCGCTGTGAGAGTGACCAAAGGGGCTGTGAAGCTTCTATCTCTGGAGATACTCTAAAAGTGTCTGGAGATCATGTGAAGCAAACAGCTTTTGGTAACCCTGCTTGAGCAAGGGGGTTGGACCAGATGACCTCAAGGTCCTTTCTAACCTCAGTTATTCTGTGATTCTATGATTATATTCTGGGATGTGAAACAAGTGCCTTCTTTCCATATGGAACATATAGAAATTTTGCTTAGCATGAAGATGCCAGATATTTGTATAATACTTTGTATTATCATTTGTATTATATTGAGTTTATTTTCTTTTGTATGTATCAAAAATGACAAGAATCACATCTCTTGCAAGGTATTTATAACAAGAACAAGATGAAGAATTCTAAAGCTGTAAGATGTTGGAAGAAGATTGTAAGCAATAAATGAATAAGCAATGTATGGATGTTAAAGACACAAAAATAAGTGTAAATATGCATTTTAATAACTTTATATTTGTTTTGAATTAGAAAATATATATACACATATACATATAAACATAAGTTAGAGGTTTAGTTGTTTATTTCAATATCAGTGCAAACATCTGAATTCAGATTCTTAAATCTAGATATTGAAAGCTTGAAGTTAGACTTTAAATACACTGCTTATGCACATGTATTTAAGTGCTGTCTTCAAGTACATGCTCTTGAAACATCCATAAACACTCTAAGTTGTTTTAGTGAATGAGCAGAAAGGATATCAATGATATTTGTAGACTTTTTTTCTTTTTTACACTCTGAATACTGATTTTAGTCTCTGAATATGACATACATATCCATTTCAGAAAAACTGAATTGCTTTTAATTGTCATAAATTTTGAGCATATAATTGAGTCTTAAACCTCCATTGATTATAAATGTAATTTAGATCCCTCGAGCTCAATTCAGTTACTAAAACCAAAGTCTCCAGTACCATTTGGAGTGATTTAAAATTTCTGAAATATTGCCTTGGGGTTGATAAATGTGACTCATTACTGGTACCTAGTGCCATTTGAAGTTGCTAAAGTTCCCACCTGGCCTTCAGTTCCCACCACAAAAAATGTGGTTCTCTAATAGATTCAGTGTCACATCTGAACTTCCGATGTGTCAGATGACATTATGCAGCTGTATATAGACACTTACATGCTACCCCAGGTAAATTACTGTTGGTTTGGTCATTATTACCTCTACATATTGAACATATGTCTAAACTGTGTATGAACCTATATATATAATGTATGGAGATTTTGTACTTCATGAATTATCACATATATCTTATTGCCATTTCATAAGACAAAATGAATTCTGGAATGTATGCTTTGAGAACTGCATTACTGTAATAAGAGATAGCTGGATGGATTTTTTGCTTGTGGGAACTCTAATTAAAATGAATGAAAGCAGACATTTGCAATTACCATTGCAGAATGAGGGGATCAGTTACAGATCTAACAACCTGATGCTTGCTTTTCCCCAGCTGAGTCTTCCTATTGATAATAATTGGATGCTGGTTCCTTGAAGAGCAAAGGTATAAATAACCGAATGTGCTGCAAGATGACACAAGTCATTTTAATGTGAATGGAAGCTAAGAGATTTTTCTTAAATAACCTGAAAAAAGGAGCACAAAGAAACTCTGAAATTGTTAAAATACAGGGAAAAAAAAAAAAAAAAAAAAAAAAAAAAAAAGGGGCACACGAAATACAATAATTCTATCTATAGAGTCAATTCATGCCAGTGATATAAATTACTGATTTTCCTCCCAAGAAATTTCAAAACTACTATTTTAAATAAAGTGGGATTCCTGGAATTCTCAAAAGTTATCATTCAGATTAGTCTTATAACAACTCTCAAGAAACATTCCTTTAAAGATGCGAGTTTGTTTTTTGAACAGATCAGATGTCATTCATCAAGAAAAACACTCTCTCGGAGGCACAACAGTGCCTGAGAGTGTCAGCAAAAACTGAATGGGAATGCTGAAATTCAAAGAAGGGGTCTTATGTGTTAAAAAATTATGGAAAATCTTTACCAACTGTCATAGACTTATCGGGTTTTTTTCTCTCAAGGCTCTCAATGACAGAAAAAGAGCATGTAGATAAACACGAGTATTCTTCAAACACCATTCAGTTGGCATTTTGTTTTCCCCACATTCTACAAAATCAAAAAACTCCATATTGATTTAAGCTCCACTGCTTCTATTGATGACAAGTTAGATTCAAAGACACATTAGATTTGAAAAAAGGAAGCCTTTATCTTGCAATCAGCCCTTCCTACAACAATTTTAGATACAAAGTATATGCAATAGTTCCAGTAATAAAATCAGTTGATCTATTGAATTGACAAGAACCATTGTCTACATTAAGCTTGTCCCTTTTTTATGATCACTTCTTCAGACTTATTTGTTAGTTAAAATTATTTGGTGATTTTTTTATTTTTTTATTTTTACAGACATATTGGATTCCCTGGGTTTAAATGCCTTTGAGACCTATTTGGTGTATTTACAAAATTGGTCTGAAAAAATGCATGACATAATTTCTGTTAGCTGTTATGAAATCTAAGCAGTTGTCAATGTGTAGAGCTAGGTCCTCCACTAGATGAAGGACAGATGCTATCTGTTAACTCTTTTCCCTCCCCATAGGGCAAGAGAAAGGGAAAAAGGGAGAGACACATCAATTAAAAAAGAAAACTTAAACAGCTTTAATAAAAAAACCAATAATAAGATGGAATATATATAATATATGCAAAATCAGTCTCAAACCCTACTCTCCTGATGGCAATTATGTCACTGTCACCACTGATGCTGTGGAGCAGGCACAGGGGAAGTCCAAGACTGGACTCAGTGGGAAACAGGAACTGGATTCAGAAGCTGGATTCTGGTATGGAATCAGGAACACCTGGATTCAGGTCAAAGGCAGAACAGAAAGAGTCTTCCTCGTATGTCAACCATTGAAGAAGAGATTTTGACCCTTGTGATCCCTCAGCTTTATACCAAAGATGACATATATAGCATGGGATACCTCGTTGGTCAGTTTAGGGTCACCTGTCCTTGTCCACTCCTCCCATTACTGCAGTATATTTCTTTCTACATCCCTCAAAGTGGTACACAAGATGTAGTAGTGACTTTGGTCTGCACACCAGTCCTTGGTACTAACTCTAAACATAAATTTTTATCACAGCTAGAAGCAGACACTGTCTGCAAAAATCTGCCATTAACTTCAGACAGTGCAGTTAGAAGAGACTGAGCTGAAAAGTAAAATCACTGAACAGAATTAATTCTGTTCTATCTCAAACAGGACAGCAGTAAATCTCTAGGAAATAGAAATAACTTAAGACTGTTAGAAATAACTTGATGAGAAGATTTAATAGGAGAGAAGCATTCCTAAAAGTTTTCTGTTTTCATCTAGATATTTTTATTTACAATTTCATTATATTACCTAAACAATTTTTCATTTTTCCTCATGATGTTTTAATAAAATAAGGGAGCTCTGTTTCCTGCATTTTGCAAATAAAGAATTTAAGTATAACATTGAAAAATTTTAGTATCAAGAAGAAGCTTGGACACTAAAGTGGATATTGAATGTGTGAATTATACCTAGACCAAAATTCCAAACCTGAAATCAAATGCATATTTTTCAAAGGAAAGGAAAGGAAGGGAAAGGAAAGGAAAGGAAAGGAAAGGAA
>JANVCC010000021.1:34394642-34411051 GCA_025345505.1 Todiramphus chloris collaris | reverse complement strand
AAAAGAAAAGAAAAGAAAAGAAAAGAAAAGAAAAGAAAAGAAAAGAAAAGAAAAGAAAAGAAAAGAAAAGAAAAAAGAAAAGAAAAAAGAGAAGAGAATAATCCAGTTGGAAGAGACCTACAACGATCACCTATTATTACTGCCTGGCCAATTCATGGCTGACCAAATGTTAAAGTGTATTATTAAGGGCAAATGCCTCTTAAACTGTGACAGACTTGGGGAATCAATCACCTGTCTAGGAAGCCTGTTGCAGGGTTTGACCACCCTCTCAGTAAAGAAATGTTTCTTGATATCCAGTGTAAACCTCCTCTGGTGCAGCTTTGAGCCATTCCTACATGTCCTGTCACTAGTTAACAGGGAGAAAAGCTCAGGACTTTGCTCTCCACTTCCCTTCCTCAGGAAGATGTAGAGAGCAATGAGGTCACTCAGGCTTTTTTTTTTTTCCATACTAGACTAGCCCGAAGTCCTTAGCCGCTCTTCACAGGACATGCCTTCCAGAAGGCGCATCACCTTATGAAATGAAGTAGATTTGTAAACTGTTATTTTCTGCAGCTACATCACATGTAAAGCTGCTAAGCTACTGTGTGTCAAACTCAAGCAAAGACTTGCAAAAGATCACAAGATATGAGAACTTGTATCTATGTTACCCTGTATCAGAGTATTGATATTGCTAGTAGCAGGTCACAGATTTTGTACTGAGTTTGCAAATCATGAGGACTGAGGATTGTCAGGCCTGTTCTGTTTGGGCTTTTTTTTTTTTTTTTTTTACCTACTTTCCAGCGGGTCTACCCCTAACCTGTACCAATACACAGTTTTGTTCCTCCCCGGGTGTAGGACTCTACACTTATCCTTGTTAAACTTCATTAGGTTTGCCTTTGTCCAGCTCTCCAGTCTGTCCAGATCTCACTGGGATGGCAGCACAGACTTCTTGTATGTCAGCTACTCCTCCCAGTTTCGTATCATCAGCAGTCTTTGCTGAGGATACACTCTGTCCCTTCATCCAGGACATTGATGATGTTGTATAAGACTGGACCCAGTCCTGACCCCTGGGGAACACCATGAGCTACAGGTTGACAACTAGACTCTGCACCACTGATCATAACCTTCTGAGCATTATTGTTCAGACAGTTCTAAATTCAGTTCCTCAACCCCTATTCTAACCCACACTTCCTGAGCTTACCCACAAGGATGTTATGGGAGACAGTATCAGAAACCTTCCTGAAGTGGTAGCCATATGTAGAGAGAAAAAAAGTACAAAAAAAACAAACAAAAAAAAACCCCACAAAACCAAACCACAAAAACACAAAACCAAACCAAACAAATAAAACCAAAACCCAACAAAAAACATGCCACTTGTTACTGGAGGCAAAAGTGGTTGCTTGAATTTCTATAGCAAAATGAGGAAAAGTATACATTAATGATAGATTTGAAGTATGTATGAACTATTAAAATACTTGCAAATATATATATTTTTTTATTAGCTATACTGTTGCGTTTCTATGTTTTTAAGAGATCAGTTGTTTAAGGACTACCCATTTTCATTAGGATATAGCCTATGATTATCTTCATTAAATCGGATTTTTTTTTAAAAAATTCTCATTCTGAAGGTACTTAACTTTTCTGTAGTCTAGAACAGAGAAAGCTCAACAAACATGTCTCCAAGGATACTGTAAAAGTTTATCAGAAAATTAATTTTCTGGAACTTAATCTAGTTATACAAACTGTCCCTGTGTCAATCCACTAATAACAAAATGTGAATTAATTGATTTAAAATAAGTTTATTACATATAATTAGATTCATCATAATTAAATAATATATTTTTAGATACTTGTCAAGTTAGCACTCTGTTTATTATAAACACACTGAACTAATTTTCTGACTCACAGGAAGTCGTGCATCCATCTTAAAAATGGTCACAAAGGTCTTCACACAGAAATATTTACTTGATAACTAATTACAAAAGGTAAGAGGAATTTTACTTTCAAAGCAGCTGTGACTAAGTAATTTTGGTGTTTATAATTTTTGTGCTTTTTTCTTAACTATGCTTCAGTAGAACAATAGAAATCTATTGACATTTAAAACTAAGTTGTGAAAAGTCCTCATCATTTGTGTCTTAATTTGACTCTTTTGTCCTTTTTTTTTTGTTTGTTTGAAGATGAGTCAAAGTTAAATATACAAACTTTGGATGTTAAAACTTTAAAATCTCTTGTTTACATATTCTTTTTTCCCATAACCTATGGATATATGCTGTATATTGCTATCCAGTGTTACATAATCATGTTATTTATATAGTCAAGCAAAATTCAGAAATTGCAACTATGCATTTGAGTTAAATATTCACAGTTCACATTTAAAGCTTTGTCAATTAAATCACACAGGCAACAAGATAAACCAAAAGGTTAAATTATGCAAAGTATATATCTACTATTTACTATGCTACAATTGTCACAAAGTACAGTTTCAAGTACAAAATCATTGACTAACTTCAGTGTCATATAAGCATTACTGAAGAAAAGAGCTACTTAACAGTCAAGAACCTAGCTAGGCTGACAGGATAACTCCATAAAGACCTTCAGAAGCCTGTTTATTTTCCTTTCTTACATAGAGACTACTTAATCATAGAAACATAGAATCATAGAATGGGTTGGGTTGGGTTGGATGGGACCTTAAAGGTCATCTAGTTCCAACCTCCATGTCATGGACAGGGACACCTCCCACTACACAAGTTTCTCAAGGCACCATCTGACCTGGATTTTAACATATCTAGTGATGGAGCATCCATAACTTCCCTGTGCAACTCATTCCAGTGTCTCGCCACTGTCATAGTGAAAAATTTCTTCATAATTTCTAATGTAAATCTACCCTTTTACAGTTTGAAGCCATTACCCTTCATCCTATCACTACAAGCCCCTGTAAAAAGTCCCTCCCCAGATTACTTGTAGGCCCTCTTCAGATGCAGAAAGGCTACAATAAGGTTCTCCCCAGACCCTTCTCTTCTCCAGGCTGAACAACCCCAATTCTCTTCTTAGCTTGTCCTCATAGGAGAGGTGTTCCTTTGTGTCCTTCCACTGGACCCACTCAAACAGATCCATATGGTTATTGTGTTGGGGCCTACAGAGCTGGATGCAGTACTCCAGGTGAGGTCTCATAAGAGTGGAGCAGAAGGGGAATAATCACCTCCCTTGACCTGCTGGCCACACTCCTTTTGATGCAGCCCATGTTGCTATTGGATTTCTGGGCTCACATATTGTTGCCACACGCTGAGCTTCCCATCAACCAGCACCCCCAAGTCTTTCTCCATACTCTGCGCAGACTGTATTTGTTCTTGGTACTGCTCAGAACCAGGTGCAGAACCTTGCATTTGGCTTTGTTGAATTCATGATGTTTGCATGGATCCACCTCTCAATCCTGTCAACATCCCTCTGGATGCTATCCCTTCCCTCCAACATGTCAGCTGCACCACACAGCTTGCTGTGATCAATATACTTGATGAGGGTGCACTTAAGCGCACTGTCCATGACACCCACAAAGATGCTAAACAACACCAGTGACAGTACCAATCCCTCAGAAACACCACTCATCACTAGCCTTCACTTGGAGAGTTGAACACAAAATGTTGAGTATGATCATCCTAGTCATCTCCTCATCCACCAAGGGGTCCATTCATCAAATATATGTCTTTTGATTATGAAGAACTGATGCACATTGATGTAGAAAAAAAATATGTAGATGTTAACCATGCTGCTGTTGCGTTATTGAACCACATGGATGTATAAAATACCTTGGGTTATTATAAATCTATCCTAGAGTCTCATGTAAAATGTACAGGCATCGTGTAGCAGCAGCTACACTTAATACATCCAAAGTGATCTGTGAAACTTTTAGTACTTAAGTGATTTAGATTTACGTCTGCTTTAGACATTTTATGCTATTACGCTGAGTAAAGGTTTCATATAATTCATGGGTTAAACCAGGTCATCCAAGAATTTCCACACAGTTACAGCAATTAATGCTCATCCACCTTTACAGTGTAGAAGCCAATATATATAGCATAAGTCTATGCTAGTACTTTGGTTTGGCTCAGGAGTACACTTCTGAGGCAAACCTTGTAATCATTCCTACAAACCATGCTTTTGTATACCTTGTGGGGTGGTCTTCAGTGTTTGAACTGAATTCCTTCCTAAAGTAAAAAAAAAAGTGCCAGTACTAATGAGTGGTCTCTCAGCAGACCATTCTGGAGCCTGTTAGACTTAATTCCCTTGAAATGCATACACCGTGCATGTTAGGTCCTCAGCACTGGCTATTTCACCTTAAAGATGTTAATTTGCCTTAATTATTTGCTGATAAAGACATAGCCACACTAGTGCAGCTTGTAATAGTTCCAAGGTTATATACATCATACCTCTGTAAGATGGCATTTCTGATACTAATGTAGTTGCCTAAAAATATGAAGACAAATAAAATTTCCTTTCTCTATGATTCCCATAGTGGCTTTCCACATAGCAGGTTTGAGCAATATGTGAGTACAGAATGACCGTGTCAGAGCTTTCATTGTTGTAAATTTCATGATTCTCACACAAGTTGAAGGGGATATAGAGCATCCTTTTCATTGTGCTACAGAAAGAAGATGCATCTCAGTGATGCGTAAACAGAAGTACTCTAGGTAAGCAAAGGCCTGGAATAACCAGAAATAAGGGAGTAAATTCTGACTGAAGAAGACTTTCTACAGTTGGAATTGTATCTGTGTATCAGACAATCTTTCCATCCGTCCTGAAGTAATTCTGGCAATAGGGTATTTTCAAGCACCTGTTCAGACACTTCAAAGTGAGAAAATTAAGTGCAAAATGAAACAAATTCATGCCTAAAGATTACATGACAGTAGTCTCTCTCCTTAGTTGTTTTTAACTCCTGGAAAACAGTTCTTCCCTAGTTTTCATGGGATTTAATAGAACTGTATAGATCCAAGTTTCTTCCATTTTGATTGACCTGGCATTAATGCATGAACTGTGTTTTCATGTGCTTTCAGATTTGCTTCAACTAAACATTTTTCCTCTTCTCCAACTATTTTTCTCAGTAGGAATTTTTTACATAATATGTCACTAATAAACAAAGCATCACAATAGGCTAATACTGTTGTTAACCTTAAGGTATTGTAGGCCAATTAAAATATGTAAATGTTATTATTGGACCACCCTGACTGGAACTTGAGAACAGACAAATTAAAATCTGAAAAAGAAACTGAGCTTTTAAACAACAGCCATAAAGTCTGTTCCCATTGTGTGGCTCTAAGTCCGATGTAACTTGTATGCAATGTCAATAAAATCTCAAGATCTTTTCTGTGTTTACCCTATCACAAGGTGAATGTGAAAACTGTTGTGCTTAATTCTTGCTGACAAATACTTTCACGTGTATTGGCAAACAGTCAACTACAGTTGTATAGAACAAAGCAGCTGCTTGCAAAGCTCAGGCAAGAGCCAATAACTGTTAGTCTTCTTTATCCTCTTCAGCTCACTAAGGTATTGTTACAAAAAGTCAGACACATATTTCAAATGCTCAAAAGGGACACTCTTGCATTACCATTCTTTTGTTTGTACATGCTCATGGAAGAACATTAGTTATTCCCCAGGCACAGACTGATTACGTGATCTGTTCACTGAAAAGTATGGGAAGTTCTGATGGGCTTCTGCTCTGAAACTGCTATACTCTGCATGATGATGATAATAAACTTGTCTTCAGGCCATTGATGTTGTTCCTGCCTCTCAAAGACTGTCCTTCCTTCACCCTGAATGTGTCTCATGCCAAAAAAGTACCCAGCAGAGCTGCAATACAGCAAAAAAACAATAAAAATGCATTGCTTGCATAGACTTCCCATCACTTCTCTGATGAAAATACAACCATGTGTACTTAGGTTTTAGAACTGCCCCTTAATGATTTTGTGAAAGATAGTGAGATAGCAGAAACCATGCCTGAATCATCACAAAACTATGAGAAACAAAGTCTTCCTGAAATTGTTCAAGTATGATACACTGCTTAGGATCTGAGCCTATATACGGTATCTTTGTTGCTTTCTAGATACAGAATCCTAGAACAATTCTCTGCTGTAAGAGATTAAAAAAAAAAAATAAAATAAAATTTAGCTTAATGTTTGAAAATTACAGTCATTAATAACTCTTTTTTAAAGAGATTAGGAATTTACTTTTTTGTCTTTCTTCAAAAAAAAAAAGGAATCTATTCATTGGCATAGATTCCTGTCTGTTAAGGAAATAGGAATGGATTTTTGGAAACTATTGTGATGATATCTGTGGTAGCGGATTAGTTCAGATTAACTAATGGCTCCTGATTATGCTATCTGGGATGATGTCACGGTTTAGGGTCAGGGAGGCCCCTTAGAGCTATAACACGCTCTCTGTTAACCCCCCTCCCCAAAGGGGAAGAGAAAGGGAATAAGGGAGAGAGACTCAAGAGACTTAGTGATTAGAAAAGGAAACAAGAACAGCTTTAATGAAAATGAAATTAATAATTATAAAAATGGAATATATACAAATATATACAAAACCAATATCGAACCCAACCCCGCTGATGGTAATTACATCACCGTCACCAATGATGCCATGAAGCAGGCACTGGGGGAGGCCCAGACTGGGCCCCACAGCAGACAGGAGCTGTGTTCAGGAGCTGGATTCTGGTACTGGGTTCAGGAACACACAGACTGTAAGGCAGAACAGAGACTCCTCATTGGATACTCCAAGGAAAGAACCAAAAGAGGACCTGAGCCAAGCCAAGAAAAAGCTGGTAAAGCAGTCCAAGAGAGGAGAAGAGCCCAGAGACCCTTCGGATCCCTCAGCAATAAACCAAATATGATGTATATGGGATGGAATACCTCCTTGGTCAGTTGAGGGTCACCTCTCCTGTCCGCTCCTCCCTGAAGGTGCAGACTTTCACTTTCTGCACCCCCCAATGTGGTACACAAGACCCAGCAGTGGCCTTGGTCTGAACACCAGTTCTTGATAGTAACTCTAAACATGAGGTGTTATCACTGCTAGAAGCAGACACTGCCTGTGAGAACAGGCTGCTAACTTCAGAAAGTGCAGTTGGTTAGAAGAACTGAGCTAAAAAGTAAAATTACTGAACAGAATTAGTTCTGTTCTCACTCAAACCAGGACAGATGAATATTGTAACTTTGGTGGAAAGTATAGTTAGTGGAATATAACAAAGAAATCCTAGCTATGCGTTGGGGTTTTGTTTTGTTTTGTTTTGTTTGTTGTAGTTTATGATTTTTTATTGGGTTTTTTGTTTTGGTCTTCTTTTGTGGGGTTTTTTTTTGTTTTTTTTTTTGTTTTTTTTGGTTGGTTGTTTTGGTTTTGGTTTTGTTGGGATTTTTTACTCCAGGCAATCCTAGCTATTCAGGTTGTGGTTAGATTGGGACTGAAGTTGCCACATTTGTATAGACAGGCCTGTAGCCTTCATAAAAATTCTTAAAGGACATAATTTAAATCTGCTACATGAAAATGTGGATCCTGAATCTCAAACATAAAGAAGTGCTACTAAAGCTCTTTTTCATATAGAGAAGTAAAGAAAAAAAATAAAATAATTAAAATACCTGGAGTTTCTAGTAACAGGTGAACAAATTCACAACCATAAACTATATAACTCAGAAGGGGTCCTCCAGAATGTTCTCAGTTTTGAAATAATTTTCATTTGTAGTAAAGCAATAAAACACATTTTAATCAGTCTCTGTATTTTCTGAAAAGTAGGTATCAAAAGGAAGGACCAGAATCTTGAGTCTCTGCTTTCTTGCAAACCATTCATCAACCTTTTCCTGCTTTCAAAACTTCATCCTGACACATTGTTTCCTATCTTTTATTCCAAAGGCTTCAAGTTGTATTCAGCTGATATTTCTGAATTCCAGTAATGTATCTTCATTCAGGTGCTATCTTATCTCTCCGTAGTCAGCTGTGTTCTGTTTACCAGCAAATGATAACTGTTGTACTGGCAGATAAGTTCAAGCTATCCTGTAGATATAAGGGCAATAGCAAACTACTCATGCAGGACTTGATTTCATTTAAGCACACACAAACACAGAGTTTATTTCATGACTTGAACTAGAGGAAAAGTGAATAAATAACCATATAGTCTTCTTTCTTAAGTTTGGTAGTTATTAATTTTAGATTTCAACATGTTGAAAAGTCCATGAAGATGAAGTAAGGCAGAGGAGAGAAGAGGGAGAGCTCAAGCCATTCTAAGGGTAAGGATGATTAAAAAATGGGAAAATTCCCCCAGAACTAAAATGAAATTTCCTTAAGAATCGTGACAAAACTGGTTTCATAATAATTTTTCTAATGTTTCCCATTTTTCTTATTTATATTCTTTAATCTTATCTTTTTCTTTTTCCCATCCCAGATGCCTTGTTGCCATTTCAGAAATAGCTTAAGATTCAGTGATCCATTTTAACCTCTCTGCTTCTATAGAACATTTATTGTAGAAAGACATGTAACACTTCCAGTGGGGTGAATTTTAAAAGGTTCTAGGAATTTAGCAAAAGCTAGTGGGAATATCATTTTGTCTTTCATTTCTTTTTTTACAAGGTCAATAGTGGTCTTTGCTCAGATTTTCCTCTGAGAAAAAGTGACTTGAAATCCCTTATATCCTTAACTGAGATCTCCAGGATCAGTTAATTAAAACCCACCTGTCTGCTGCAGTTTCGCTGAGAGTTAAAGCTGGAGTTGCAGGCAGACGCAGATTTAGGGGAATGTTCATAGATGTTGACCAATAAGGGAAAGACTGTAATTTTTTGACTTACAGTATTAATTGTTAGCATTGAAATGAGTTTTGTTAATGGATCTCGTGGACTGGCAAGCAGGAATAGGAAGGAGAATGTCATAAGAAGAATAACATTCCTTTGTCTTTGTATTTAGGTGGTATGTAATTATATATAATTATGCACCACTAAGTTTAGAACACTGCAAATTTCTGTCCCAAAGCGTTTTGGATAGTCACTGTTTAAAATCATAGACTTTTAGTTTTGTTGGCTGCAGTTACATGCTTTGCCTCTGTGATCAATCTACTTCATCACAGTGGGTTTATTTCACCAATTTGTTACTGAATGCATCAATATACTTATTAATCTTTTCTTTCTGTGTAAACTCAAAAAAAACAAATAAACCCAAATTCTGTGTCATCCGAATGCATGCATGCACTGCACGAAACATGCGGAGCTTGCAGCATTGAAGAGTACATTTGCTAGCCATTTGTGGAGCCGGCAGAGATCATTGTGAGATGGCACTGGCTGTGGAGCCATCACCCTGGGGAAATGTGCCTTGATTTCAAACGGCCTTGTTCTACTGCACAAAACACGCATAACTCAGCCTGGTGTAAACAAAACCCTGGAAGCAACTTCCCATTTTGGTCCAACTTTTTTGTTTTGTTTTTGGTTTTGTTTCTATACTAAAGTACAAAGATGCATCACCCAAAAGAAATAATAAAATTTCACTCAGAAAAACCCAACCCTGCAGTGAAGTTTTCCTAGTTCAGACCAGTAAGTCTATCAAAGTTTCTAAGTTTATTTCCAAACACCCAGTAAGTTCACCTTTCTTCACAAGCCTTAAAGGGACTCATGAATCATTGCAGCAGCCTAAAACACTTGATATAAACTCTCACAACTCAGCCTGTGGAATAAAATGAACACTGTAAAGAAGTGCTTAATGGAGACAGGGCTGTAATCAGACTACTAACTTCTTCAAAGACAGATTGAGGCAAGAAATGTAAAGACAAAGTCCAAATGGAGTGCTTTAAAGCTAATTGCTCTCTCCCCACATATACATAAAAGGTCAAGTGTAGCTGGGCTCTCAGTGTATTTGATTTCCCATGTCCTGTATTATCTAAACAAGCAAATCTGATGATGACACTGAAGAAAGGGCTCTAAATCTCAGTGCTAAGACCTACCAGGCATATTTGAAAGGTGAATGCTTTTCTCTGGAAGAAATTGATCAAAAATAGAATGAAGACTATTCACCATTTGAAATATGCTGCTGTGTTTCTCCTGTATTCTGAAATTTACTTGGAAAAAAAAAGAGAATCACCTTTGAAAAGGAAAGTAAATTAATGTTACTTTCTTTGCAACTAACATAAATAAAACTAAAGCTTACCCCTGAGAAGAAAAGAAAAAAGATCAATTTGAACAAAAGACTATCACTGTGTCCTAGGCTTGGTTGAAATTAATTATCACAAGAAGCTGCTGGCCCAAGCAGTTAGGAGGGAATACAGCTGGGAAGGGCTACAGACAGGCTAAAAAACTGAGACAGTCAATGGGATCTTTGATACCATACTAATTTGTACCCCATATTTGGGGGGGGGGCTGGGCCATGGTCAGGTGTGTGTGTGTGCATGTGCATGCCTTTTTTCAACTTGCTTCAGCGGGTAGTTTTAGTGTGACTGGGGCATGGAAAATGGCATCTCTTGCTTTGTATAATATTTCATTAATGCTATCATTAGTATTGTTTTCTTCTCTCTTTGTGTTGTTTTATTAAACTGTCCTTATCTCAACCCACCAGGTCTCAACTTTTTTCTTGCTCCTGATTGTCCTTCCCATCCCAGAGGAGGGGGGGTGTGTTGGGAGGGGAAGGCAGTGGGTAAGCAGCTGTGTGGTGTTTAACTGTGGGCAGAGGTTAAACCACAACACACTGATAACAAGAACAAATATTTAATATTGGTGTCTTGATTTGTCAAGCTTCCTGAGCCTTGTATCTTGTATGTGTTCCTGCAGTTAAATCCTGGAGGTGCAGAATTTATGTACCATACATACATAAATGCCACAGAACTACATCCTTGAAGCATCCACAAACTCACCACTTCTTTGTAGATCAAGCCTTATGATTCACTGATTACTTTTCCATAGATTTTTCTAAAGAAATCTCCATGTTGCTTTCTTCAAATTTTATAAAATTCTTTTTCTTTATTTAGCCCTTTAGGGATCCATTTAGATTCTTCAAAGAAGAGGATAGAGTAGGAAGAAGTAGGAGAAGAAGATAAAATGTTTTGGTTTGTTATATTTTATTGGAAAAAATTAAAGAGCCTCATAACATACAGAAGTATTTTTTAAAGAAAAGGACCTTCTCTCCCCTATGAAATACTACAGATTTATGGGAACACAATTCTGAAGAGTTTTTTTGAGAGTTTTCTGCTTTTGTTTGTATTTTCAATGGTATAAAATGTAATAAATAATTCCATCTTCATACTATAACTCAATAGCATGATAAAATGAAATGTAGGGAAAAAGTACTCTCCTTCCATTACTATCTTTTAATTGAAATTGTTACAGAAAATTATTTAATTTCCCGGAAGTTAGAACTGCTTCAGGATCACTTATCAAGTCTAAATATATAAATAACTAAATCAAGAAAGAAAGAAACAAAAAAGTCCCCAGAAACCTTTCAGTTACAATTACAGGCAAAAATCAGCAACTTCCTTTTGATAGAGACCCTAAAGAAGCTTATAAAGTTTTTGTGCAAGGCAACATTATTTTTCTCATAGTGATGATAAAGGATGACAGAAGTACTTTATAACAGACCAGAGTGTATTAAAGTGGAAGAATATATACATATATCTCAAGAGAGAGATATTTATAATGCTACTTAATCATTTTAATTTTAACAGCTTTTCAAAGTACTGCCAGACCAGATGTGAGAGGGAATCTAGATGGTTGTGCATTGCTTCTGTTGTTGTTTCTATTTCTCCTTCTTATGGGCTGATGTCAACATGGAAGCTCTAAATTTTGAAGCTGTAATAGGAATGTGTATGACACTACTTTGGTTAGCAGATCATACCAGTAAGTATGATAAGTAGGAGAGAGTATGATTATGTCACAGCTGGAGATATAATTACTGTATAAATTACTCTTTAATAGCTTCTGTGCTATGTATTAGGGAATATGTCTCTCAGTTTTACCAATTAACCTACTGAAAAAAAAATTCCCAGTAAATTCAGCTGTGTAACTGAAGAGACAAAGTATTGCTCCTGCTATTTTTACATTGTTCTATCTGAACACGTATTTCTTATTAATTAAGTTTTATAAATTTCTAGTGGAACAAAACCAGAAGAATCTCATATGACTATAAAGTTTTCCGACACACAAAATGATACCATATTGCATTCTCTTGACCTTCTACATTCCCAAAGTTCTCAGCATGAAATGTATTTCTTCCCCAAAATGGCATCTCTTGCCTAACAGCTGAAGAGTCACTTTACTCGATGTTCAAATTTACTTTACTTCAGGTTCACTTTACTCAATGATCAGATTCTGTGTTAGTATTTCAGAATGCTTGGTCTGAATTTCAAGTCAGATAACACCAAATGTCGGTCCTAACAAAGCACTGAACAGATCACTTTTTTTTATTTTTTCACTTGACAAAGAAAATAAAGACTGCCCTTCTGTCCTCCTGTTTTTTTCCTTTTTTTTTCCTGTCATCAATGAAATTCTGGTTTTAGTTTCTGCTAAAGGCTTAATCCCGTAAGTCATCCAGTCTATTCATGAGCAAGATTTTAGTGAAAATAACTAGCTCGTAGAGAGGTGAGAGACTTACCATACTTTAATGATGATATTTAAAGTAGATCACATGAACTTTCCTGAGAAGTTGAGCATTTCTTCTACTGACTGTAAAGCTGGACTAAGATGACTAGCCTGCTGTGGTGGGTTTACCCTGGCTGGGCACCAGCTGCCCACCAAGCCATTCTATCACTCCCCCCAAACTCCGTCAGCTCAAGGGAGAGAATAAGATGAAAAGAACTGTGGGTTATTATAGATAAAGATGTTATTCTCTAATTCCCGTCCACAGGCAATGTCCAGCTGAATCCAGGAAGCAGGGCTCCAGAACATGTATCAGTTGCTTGGAGGACAAGCCAAATGCCTCCCCATCCTCCTTCTGTCCTCTCCCTTTACAGATTAGCTGATGTCACATGGTATGGAATATCCCACTGGTCAGCTCAGGTCGGCTGTATCCCCTCCCCGATCTTGCCCCCCCAGCCTCTGGTGCCGTGTGAGCACTGGCAGTCATAACACGGGCATGTTATCAATACCCTCCAGCTCCCAGTACTGCAGCATGAGGGCTGGATGGGGAAAAGCAGTTCAGCCAGACCCACTACACCTGCATATCTCAAGCCTCAGTTAAGATGCCCACAATGCAGTTTGGGATGCCATAATGTACTCTAGCTGGCCTCCAGCTAGAGCTATGGATCCTGAAAGGATCCTGAAAGGATCCATATGTCACCTCTGAGGAATTCTTGGTCTTTTCTAAAGACCTATTTGTGGACAACTGAGCTGGGCTCCAGCTTCTTCTATGAGGAAAATTATCTGTCTGCATTGCACAAAAGGCTTTTAAGTTAAGGAGTAAGTCAGCTAGTAACTTTTAGATGTCTCAAAAAAATGAGCAACTATTGACTATGGCTTTTTGGATTACATTTTGAATTAGGTTTATATACTTGAGGTACAAACGCAACAGTTTTTCCTATTGTTTTTAAAAGAATGGATGGCTTCTGATGTAAACAACTGTCTTATATGCATATGTCCTGGGTTTGGCTAGGATAGGATTAATTTTTACCAGAAGCTGGGAGGGATCCACAGCCAGGATAGACAACCAAGCCAGGCAATGGTATATTCAACAACCATACTGATGTCACACCTGCTAAACAAGGATGGAGGGTGAGTCAGGGCTGGTGGTGAGTTTGCTGGCACAGCCTTGCAGTCAGTGCAGGTTTAAGCAGTTGGGTAGGGTTTATATTACTTGCTTTATATATCGTTGTATTACTGTTATTGTTATTACTCTTGTTCTCTCTTATTGCATTTTTCTTTTAAATTCCTCTTATTTCAACCTACAAGGTTTTGCCTTTTTCTCCCCACTCTCCCCATTCAGAGAGAAGGGGGAGCTCAGAGAAAGGCCACATGATGTTCAGCTCCTGGCTGGGCCTAAACTACAACAGCATCTCTTTTGGTGTTGAAACACACATGGATATTTAGTGTTTTTGCAGATAACCTAGAGTATTCTAGCTGGCCTCTACCTGCCTCTCCAGCTACACAGTCTCCCATAGATCCTAGGACATATGTACTAGTCTCACATAAACATCTCAGATTGCCCTTCTCCCCAGGGAATCTCAAATGAGAGTGATCACCTTTTCTTTCAGTAACAACATCCCAGTCCAAAAGCCAGGTGAGCAGGAACTTACCACAGTGCCAAAAATGAAGTATGACAACACTCAAGGTTTTGGGGTTTTTTTTATATGGTTTGGTTGGTTCATTTTCCTCAGAGACATTTGGAGTAAATTCTAGAATTAAATTCTATATCTAGGATCAAAGTTGTACAGGGAATATCAATATGTATTTTAGTTAAAAACAAAATAAAGAGCCAAAATGCCAAGTGTCCTGGTTTGAGTGAAAACAGAGCTGGTTCTGTTCAGTAATTTTACTTTTCAGCTCGGTTCTTTTAATTAACTGCACTTTCTGAAGTTAGCAGCCCGTTCTCACAGACAGTGTCTGCTTCTAGCAGTGATAACACCTTATGTTTAGAGTTACTACCAAGGATCGGTATGCAGACCAAGGCCACTGCTGGGTTCTGTGTACCACACTGGGGGGTGCAGGAGGTGAGAGGCTGCACCTTCAGGGAGGAGCGGACAGGACGGGTTACTCTAAACTGAACAACGAGGTATTCCATCTCATATACACCATATTCGGTCTAGAGCTGAGGGACCCGAAGGGTCTCTGGGCTCTTCTCTCCCCTCTTGGACTGCTTTGCCAGCTTTTTTTTTTTTTTTTTTTCTGCTTGGCTTAGCTTGGGTCCTCTTTTGGTTCCTTCCTCGGAGCACCCAAGGAGGACTGCCTTCGATCCGATCTGCGTGTTCCTGAACCCGGTACCAGAATCCAGCTCCTGAACACAGCTCCCGTCTGCAGTGAGGCCCAGCCTGGGACTTCCCCAGTGCCTACACAACATCAGTGGTGACGGTGATGTAATTACCATCAGGGGGGTTGGGTTCAATGCTGGTTTTGTATATATTTGTATATATTCCATTTATTGTAATTATTAATTTCATTTTCATTAAAGCTGTTCTAGTTTCCTTTTCTAATCGCTAAGTCTCTCTCCCTTATTTCCTTTCTCTTCCCCTCTGGGGAGGGAGGGGGGTTAACAGAGAGCGTCTGTTATAGGTCTGGGGGCTGCCCTGACCCTAAACCGTGACACCAAGCCATTACAGAATCCCAGAGACTACTGCATAACAATGTCTGCAGGTAAGCAGAAAAATGAAAGACCAACAACCTACTAATTTGTCTGTCTTTATATATGATGGTTTCTTGAATCAGTATTAGATTATATTACTCTGAAAAACTCTGTTGGGTTTATTTTAAAATAGAATCATATACGTCAGTAGAGCTTGTTATTTCCAGGAACCAATGGCTGGATGGAATCTCTGAAGTAGAAGGAATTGCAAGCTAGAAGCCAGATCACTAAAGAAATAGATATGGAAAAGTAAAAAAGGCCAAGAAAAAGACTTAAGTTTAATTTATGCTTTATTGTTTTTGTCAGAGCACCTGTTGGAGTCTCAGGGAGGGTAAGTTTTAAAAATCATGTACAGAGTTGAATCAGACTGTATACAATCTTCATCTAGTTACTGTGTACTAGACTAAATATAAATAAAAGAAATCACAGATAATTAAACATTTTCAGCTTTCAGTTGAAGTTTGTCCAGCTGACTCTTGTAATGTCAATAATCCTGGTTAATGATCATAATTCATGAATCTTTAAAGTTCTTGTCTTAGCCACTAAAACGTTGTTCAAAGAGTTCTAGAACTTGTTTTAGAAGACTTTCACATATTTCTTGAAATAAGTAGAAATTGAAGAGAGTCTGGTTTATTAAACCATGTAAAGAGTATCAAAATTAAATTGTTAGCATATCCATCTCTTCATGAACTCAGAATCAATAAATGGAAACAAATCTAATATTAAATACCTTTTATATATCTGAGGGAAATGAATAAAACTTTTTCTTTCCTTCTAAACCTAATGTTATATTTAGAGCTATTTAATCTAATAATGAATGTATGGAATAGTAATTATAACCATTGTTAGTCATAGTTTTTTTAGGAAACACAGATCACCTTTAAAGTCTAACAGGGATGAATGGAATGCTGCATCTTTTTCATCACATATCTGAAGCTCTTTTCTGAAATTATAAAATCCAGTCAGAGGTTGACACCAAAAGCAGACTGTAACTTTAGTAGTCAATAATAAAGTCTGATCACTATACTATAGAGTTCTACTCATACATACAGGTAAGCATGTTATGCTTTTTTGTTTTTTTTTTTTTTTTTTTTTTGTCGTCTAGTAGCATATTGAATGTTCTGTCAAAAAACTACATCTTTACTGACAAA
>JANVCC010000021.1:34374703-34394542 GCA_025345505.1 Todiramphus chloris collaris | reverse complement strand
CCCCCCCCCCCCCCCCCCCCCCCGCAAACAACAGTTTCATTGCAGGCATGTGCCTGCACAGGCATTTGCAGTGTTATATCAGACTAAGTAATACTTTCTAAACTCTGTTAACACTCTCTATCCAGGAAGTAGTATAATGAAGAACTAAAAGATTGATTTAATAGCATACAGTTATAATATTGTTCCTGCTATTAGTATTGGTCTTATTTTTTAAGACTGGTGCTTAGAAATACTAAATACTTTCAAAAGTGTGTTTTTTCCAAATATAGGTGGCAGGATTTTTTTCTTTTGGTTTGCTTTTGGGTTTACTATTGGGTTTACTATTGGGTTTTTCCCAGTGTTTGCAATTTAAGTGAGAAAAATTGTTCATTTCTGGGAAAAAAAAAAAAAAAAAAAAAACAACCAGATTTGCCTTCAGAAAGGTCATTTAAAACAAAGTTTCAAACTGCCTGAAAAGTTTCAATTATTACTTGAAGAAATTTCACTAAGAAATGTGATTAAGATAAAAGGAAGATTTAACTGTAAAGCTATGAAAATACTTTCAGTTGGTTTTTTGGTTTTTTTTCTTATAGAGAAGTGATCAAAATGTTGATCTCTTGTTTCAAATGTAACTAACCATAGATATAGGTCACTTTATAGTAGAGTGGGAAAACTTTAATAATCATAAATCAACTTCAAAAGAAAATTACATGCCATCTCCTTCCAAATAACACCAGGTAGAATTTGTCCAGCTTACAAAAGGAAAGGTCAGATCAGAAGTGTTCTGTTTTGTCTGTGCAGAAGCTTAAACCACATGCCTTGCCTTTGACTTGTAGGAAGGACAAAACAAAAATACTATAATGTTTCCAGAATCACATAAACTGTTTGAATTACTAATGACCTACATCATATATGTGATTTTGATTTGTTTTTCCTTGAAGTAATAGTGACCAGGTTCAGAGTCATTTATATATATCTGAATTTCATTAATGTTTACAGAGCTCTTATTTTTCACTACCAGACAGGAAATGTGAGTTCTAGAACTTGAGTACACCAAGATCATTGCATCACATTCTTGCCCATGATGGCAGTAGAAATGTCTTTAGGTAGTAAATTATGTATCTGTATTTTGTAAGATAACAGGTGGTGCTAATGTGAATGAGAAACGGATCTTGGTTGCTTTGTTGTTTGTTGCACTGCAGAACACTTAAATGATTACATCAGATTTGTTGGTTTTGTTTTCCCCAAAGGGTTTCCTGCAACACAACTGTAACTTTGTCCTTGCCAAGAAAAGTCAAAGAGAATATTAAAAAGGTAGCAGAGCATATACCTGAACAACTACAAATGAGAGAAACAAAATGAAAAATCACCTTGAAAGTGGTATAGATTTATTAGCCTTCCTAGGCTTAAAGAGAGCTTTGAGGTAGGTAAAAGCCAACACATGCTCCCTCCTCCCTCCCAAAGAAGAAAATCAACCTCAACAACCCATCATGGTTAGTGCACTCAGATATAAGTAACTATTGGAAAATCAGTAATCTTTTTCAACAATCACCTGCAAAGTCTTTTGAAGTAAATATATTTTTCAAATTTTTATGTGTCCCTCTGCTAAAACTTACAATGTCTGAGTTCTGTTCAAGAAAAAAACGTATTTCCATACATAGGTAAAAAGAGATGTAATGAAAGAAACTCAATATGTTCAATTTGTTGTCTTAGATTGTTCAATATGTTCAATATGTTCAATTTGTTGCCTGTAGATTTCCAAAACTAATACATATTTCTATCACTTTCTGCTGAAATTAAGGAAGTGTTTAAGTACAATAGAAAGATCAGTTTGAGCTGTGCTCCTGAATACTTTAAATCCTGGTCCCAAGTGCAAAAATTACACAGTTTGCAAATAACTTCACATTGGTATGAGAAAAGAGACATTGTTAAAGTCAGATAACCTTCTTTAACTTTTTGCAAATTGCTTGTATATAACATTTTCCTGAGATTTTATCTTTCCAGCCTATTGTGCTGCAATCCAAAAAAGGTTTTTCTTCCCAAGAGATATAACTATCACATTCCACCCATCTAATCCAGCACTTGCCCTCTTAATTCATCTGCTTTGTTCAATTTCTATTAATCTCCAATGTTTTTAATTTCTAAGAATATAAAACATAAGTAGAAACTGAATTCCAGTTCTACAAAAATATTTGAGTACTAAGTGGAAACTAACTGTAAAAACAGAAGCTAATGTCAGTGCTGCAATCATAATATTTTAAGGATAACTTTACAGATATGTAATTAGTTTCCTAAAATCTTGATCACACAAACAGTTTGTAGGAACTCTTTGCATTTCATATTTTATATATACACATGTATAAAATCCACCCAGAACAGGAAAAAATACTGGGGTTTGTACTGGTCTGAGTTATTTCAAACACATTCAATTGTCTCACGACTCAGCTGTTATGAAGATCAAAATGATCATGGAGTTATTTCTGGCAGTTAGAGGCATGTGGGTTGCAAACATGGTATCTATAGTGATGGGCCACCTACATACAGCCTAAGGTACCTCAATAGAAAAATAACACTACCAGGTGGGCAAAGATAATACCATTTCCAAACACAACAGCTTTGTCTAAAGTAATATATTATAAATTGTTTTATAAAGTCAAGAATGCCCCATTACACCAATCTAAAATTCAGTAGCAACTTGGAATGGCAAAATGGAAATCATAGCTGTCACAGAAGCCAAACATCATTCCATTCCATTTTTACAGTAAATGTACAATTTGTTGCATGTAACTAGAAAGATGAATGTGATTAAATACCTAGGCTACATACATCATTCAGATATACATAATGAATTTCATTAATGCATATGTATAGGATAGTTTAGCTATAATTTATATGTATGCAGATTTAAAAAGTGTAAAAAAATTTTGAACTCGCTATGATTTTCTGTTGTAGTGAAAGTGTGCAAACACATTTTCATAGTTAATTTCAATCACTAAGAGTTTTATAAATGCTTTTTAAAACTCTTTTAAAACAATATATGACCTTTGGGAAATGTTTAAGGATTAAGAACAGAGTATTCAGCCAAATTCATGTTGTTATTTTAGGTCTCCTAATCCCCAACTTGTTGTTATAGTCTCACATTTCTTTGCATACCATGTGTGCTTTAGCAATTAAAACAGATGAATACTGACAAAATCAGTTTAGCCTAGCATGTTCTTGACTTTACTCGTAAATTGAGCATGATATTGTTCTGTCATAGGAGAAATTTTGTGCAGTAATAGACACAGAAAATACTAGAACCCAGGATTCATTTTTAAATCCAAGGAGAATTCTGTGTTGTTGAAATTCCACATGTGTATAACAGATACAGTCCCGCTCATTGGTAGTAACAACAATATATGAATGAGATACTGAACAGATCTTAACCTTGATAGAAACACTTGGAAGAAACCAATTTAATCATCTTAGTCTGGGTCTTACTCCATCTAAACATATTTTTGTTCTGTTAATCTGATTTAAATTATTTGTTTTACAAATCTATAAGCATTCTAATGAGAATTAGGAATATCAAAAATCTCATTATTGAAGCATTTCATGATTAGACCAAGGTAAAAAAGCATAACCTAGGTTACAACTAAGATGGACTAAAATCCCTTTGTTTTTCATGATGAGCACACTATACAAGAAAACTTGCTATCTAAGCACCTTCCTTGTTTTTATCTTTAAAGCACAACATTCCAGTGATTGTTTCATTTCAGTGCCATACATGATCCTCATCTGTCTCTATGTCATCTTAAAAAACCCTTAAAAAAACAACTAATTCACCCTTCTTCCTTTCTTGTAGTAACACTTTCCTTATTATCTCAGATAATCTTTTATTTGATATTCATCAGTGGACCTATAGTAGTAGACTGATCTTAAACCTCCAAAAACCTTCTGTAGGCAGTTGTATCAAGCAGAAAAGCCACAATTTTAACAAAAACTATGCAGTTTTCAGTGCATGATTAAGCTTTTAAATCCCATTGTAATTCTGGCAATGAGCCCTTCTTGGAACAGACTCTTCTGTTATACAAATATTATTTAACTTTGTGGAAGCATAAAATTAATTTATACAATTATTATGGTAATTTATTAATATAACCATTGTATGACATATGGCAGAATATTAGAATATTGGGTGATTATGGACATAATGTTTTCCACAGAAAATAAAATCTGATTAACAGCACCATCTAACAGTAAAAACAAAAAGCAAATGAACAAAACATCTTACCTTAATTCATTGTTATATTCAAATCAAGTCCTGTAAAACTTTGTATGTGGTAATATTTGTACATGTGTTATTCACGTTGACATACTATGAATAACAGCATTAAAATCATATAGAAGCCTGAAAAACATATATTCTGTACCATATATCCACAGTCAAAATAAATGTATGTGTTCTTTTATTACCAAAGACATGAGCCTCTCTATTAAGTATAATGAAATTAAAAAGACTCAATACTATTGAAATAATATGGTATTTTTGTAACATTAAAATCCAGCAAATCCATAGCTGCAATATGTGTGGTGGACTGGTCTGTCTTGTGGAAAGGTTAGCCTAATAAAAACTAAAATATGAAAACTATGAACCAGGAAGCTGCTGAAATAATAGGCAATATCTGACAACATCTAAGTAGACACTTAAGGATAGGCATAACACTCCACTAAAGTCATGATAAGTTGGATACTCATTAAACAATGAAGAAATATGTGTATTTTATATAAAGAAATCTCTTGATTCAGACTTGCTCTTTTGAATAATTTCTCTGGAACGTATGCACTCAAACCAGAAAAATTACCAAATCATAACTGACAATAATGTACTTTATCAACAGAGAGAAAAATATTATTATCTTTGGATCCTCGGTGAGGATCTGAATAACATCCTACACCTTGCTATGTTTAGGCTTGTCTGCTTTTGTTATGTGAGCATATCTTAGCAACAGCTTATACTCAGCAGAATTTATAATTACTAAAAATGGAGGAAGGCAATGAAGCATGCATTTTAATTGTGGAGAAATGTAACCCTTGAGAAAAATCATACATAAGAAAATGTAAGATTAATAGATTCATTTTAAAATGTGTATTTGCACATTTTGGTCATATCCTAGAGACGTTCAACTCGCAAAACAGAGAAATTAGTATTTTCATGAAAGCAAATTCAAAACAAATGGACAATAGTAAGCATCTGTAAATATATCTCTGAAAATGTAGGATAATATAGGATAAATATTGTGAGTCTGAAAGTGAAATACATCTTACATGAAATAAAGAATGTAAAAGAGGCAGGCTGCAGAAATTGATTCTAATTCTGACTGATTGACATTTTTTTTCATTCATTCACTCATTTCAACGGTCTTTACTCTCATTTTCAATACTTAAAAGTGAAATCTAATAGTTTATGTCTTTATTTCACAGAGTGCTATGATGGTTAATATTATGACCTTTAGAGTTCTATGGCATTTACAGCTTAGAAATATTGTACACTATGCTGACTGCTGGTTGTTGCATTTACAGAAATATCCTAAGATTTTTGGAACTTCTGCTTATTATTCATATTGTCCATATACTTCAACAGAGATAAGCTGTTCAAGAAACCTAACCATAGTGACTTCTTAGATTTGCAGATCGAAGACAAAAAGTAGACTAGAGTGAATAAGGAAGTATGTCACACTTTTCTGCAATGGGAAATTCAAGTTCATGTACAGAAGATCAGGAAAGCAGTGTTGCTCACTTAACAAATAGCTGCTTCTTTGAAGAGAGAATTATCAAACCTTTCTATTTAACCAGGCATGTAACCAATGTAGCAACTGCTGTCCATCCCACAATCCAGTCTTCATACTGCTCAGTGTGTGGTAAGAAGCATTCCTCCCTTTGCTTAGCTGCTCTTACCATAATGCTGCTACTTAGCCAAAAGTTTCTTCTAACCTAGGATTTGCCTATGTGTTATCACTAGGACACAGCCAGCACAGAGATCTGAAGCAGTCTCTCAGTTCACATCAGACTTGCAAACTTTGTATTTCATCTCACAGTTTATGAGCCACACAGTCTCTGCCTTCCTCCTCATTCTCCCTCTTTCTGTTAAATAGTAACTTTTGCTTTTTCCAGTACTGGAACCTGTTGCTAAAGCACACACCCATGTTTACACACTGTTTCTTAGTTCAGATTTTTATACTTCATTGAAATTAGGACTTCTCTGGTTTTCTCCACTGCATCTTTCTCACCTTTTTCAAACACACAAAGTAAAAATACATAAAATAAATGTGCTTATTGGTCCATTTAATGCAACTAGACTTCTCTACACCTGATGCTTATAGAAGGATCCTTCTCTTAGTTCCTATGGAATTGCCTCTGTGTTTTTGTAGTGCATGGGAACAGGTAGAGATATAAAGAGGTTCTGGTTTTTGGCTACTATCTTAAAGATAATGTCACAACAGAAATAAAAGAACAGTGGATATGGGCCTAATTCAGCCACTTCCATGAAAGATCAAGAAGAACATGGTTCTGCTTGTGCCATATGACAGGAGTTTTCACTGTCTCTAGAACAACTAAGAGCAGGTTAAAATATAACATCCTTTCTGCATTACAGTTAAACTCTCTGCTGTAAATGCAGAGCTTTGAAAGGCTTTTCTGATTCCTCTGCCAATAAATCTATAAAACTGGCAAGGTTACTACCAGAGCTGTGTTGTTGGCATACTTTTATTAGAAAACTCTAGAACAAAAAAAAAAAAAAAAAAAAAAAAAAAAAAAAAAATTATATGTCCATTCTTTTTGTATCAGAATTCAGACTGAGAAGGAACAGAAAGGCTGATAGACTCTAACCACTGACTCTTGTACTCAAAAACCCCAAAAAACCTAAAAAAAACACCAAAAGACAATTCTGATCAGGTTAACAAGTAGCCTTTTTTGTGCTTTTTGCAGCTAAAAGTAGATATACCTCTTGGTTTGCTGAATGCAATATAACAGTGTTCTATTTGCACTTCAGGAGTAACTCCAGAAGCCCCAGAGGAAAAAGACAAAAGAAGTTTTCTATCAGTTTTCAAAAGTAACATTAAGAATTGAACTGTATGTGAGGCTTGGGATATTGTTAAAAGGGGTGAAAAGGGAAAATGGGGAAGAGGTCAGTAACTGGAGAGCAGAAGGTTAGAGGCTGCCTGCTCATTTGGGAGATTTGTACTGAGAGAGAGACCAGGCTTGTTTAGCTGGTTGACTGATTTCATCTGGGAGGTGCAATTTTTCTGTGTGTACTGGGTAGAAGGAAAGGGAAAATCAGGAATAATTATTTTTGGCAGAGTTAGGTAATTCCCAGTCCCAGCCATCTTCATTTGGTCACCAGCTGTTACTGCTGAAAACTATTTTGTGTCACACAGTATTAATTCTCCATTTGTGTTCCTTTTCCTGATTGCTATTGCTTTCTCTGTTGCTTTTACTCTAAATTTCCTGGCTATTAGAAACCCCACTTTGCAAACTACTGCTGCACTTCTAGAATATTTGCAAACCTTAATTTATTTGTGATTCTTCTCACATCTATAACTCCTTCTGAATGTATCTTTGGTCTGCAAATGCATTGGTCTTTTTTAGTTCATATAACCGATGTGCTGCATATTGGGCATATTTCCTGATGCTTACCCTGTTGCTGAAAACTAGCCTAAAAAGCCTGTATAGGGAAAATCAGCAATGATTACTCTGAAAAGTTCATGTTGTTCTTAATAATGTGGTCACACATTATCAAGAATACTTGGAAGCAATGAGAACCATAAAATATTCTGAATATCTATCAAAATAGATTTGTACCCTACAAACCTTTTATGTCCTAAAGGGTCTGATAGCTCAGTGACTAAGGTAGTCATTCATTACAAGAGAAACTGAGTCTCAGAGTCCACCAGGATTCTTTGCTGCAGTTTAAACACATATTCAAGTTTGGCCCTCAGTTATTCATATGACCTATAGACTGGTTTGCTCTCAGACTGATCTTGGCACACATGGACTGTTTATTCAACTGGGAATAACTAGCTTGGAGGTGAGCAGTACAGAGCAACCAAGCCAAGCTTGTCAAAAGTTCACTCTGCTGTGTTTCTTCAAGGATTTGCTAGTAAAAGTTGCCCCATATACTCAAGTTCAGTGTCCTAGCAAATTTATTAATGAAGGATGCTTCGTATCTCTGTACTAAAATGCCTGACACCAAAGTGATACCTAATGGACCTCAGATGGACTCAGGTGTCAGAAAAGCACATGGTTTTGAGGAGGGGGAAGAAACCAAACACACAGCAATCCAGAGCATTTTCTGTAAGTCTTCTCAGACTGTTAAGAGAATAGTTAATGGATTAAATTTTAAAATAAAGGTATAGCCAAGTGTATCTGATTTGTGACATTACTAGAAAAGGACTCCAGTCTTTGTTAGCCTGGTAAGGCTTGTCTGTTCTTGGCTTTGGTCTAAGCTGCTTTCAGCTTGTAACAGTCCCTTAGACACCAAGTAGCTAGTACTCAAGTAGTGCAGAGGAATAATGGATGCCACACTAGGACCAATGTAATTAAAGTAAACAATAACGACCCTTTATTGCAATCCACGCCCAGTTTATATAGCTCAGGTAACTAGCCATGTGCCCGTAAACAGATCACGATTGGTTGTAAGTGTCCATGCATCCTTCCTTGATTGGTTCCCTGCAGGCAGTTAGGCAGCAACCAGTCTATCTTGATAGCTTTCCATACCCGGAACTGTGTTGCCCTGCTTCCCTTTCCTGACACACACGCCACCTGCTGTCCTTCAGTCAATCTCCATCTTGTTATCTTTCAGACAATGGGTTATAGTTTGGATTGCCCATGTGTACTAATATCCCACAAAGTAGTATTGCCAGTTTATGGTAGGTGACACCATGAAAATATCATATGAAGTAAAGCCCTTTTTTTTTTTTTTCAACTGAGGTTGGCAAATTGTGCTATTTGCAAGCTTTAAATGAGAGCCAAGGAAAAAGAAACCATCAGATACATATCAAAAGACCTCTAGGTGGATTTAAGACTGAGGAGGAAAAATATATACTATGAAAATTGTATTAGTCTTAGTGAGGACCTTTGAATGCTGCCAGTTCATCATAATTCTTCATTGTTTCCTCTGGTTCTTCATGATGAAACTGTCAAAATGCAAGATAAAGCAAGGCAAGGAAAGGATTATTTTCAAAAAGATGGTCAGCATCATACTTTTGCAGATGGTGGTCTTTAGACTGAGTGAATTTCTCAGGTGCTGCATGTTTAATTTTAGGGGTTTTTTTTGATTGTTCCTTAGCTCTGAACTGGCAGAGCACATCAGACAGGTACCTTACATTTTGTGTGAAGGATGACTAAGACAGATCTTCCTGTCACCCGAGAATGTAAACTACAGAAGAATCCAGCAGTGATACACTATGTTCATTCAATTTCTCCTTAAGCAGGAGGCATAATACTCTCCTTCAGTATTGCCTCCTGCTCCATTAATTCCTTCAAGAGGAAACTGGAAGAACATAAGGAAACAATTTGAAAGTTTCGGCTTTGAGCATCTGAGGGAGAAGAGTCCTAGGAATATAAACTCCCATTTCATTATGGATTGGACAAGTAGGACCTAGTTAGCCACTCTAAAACATTATTCTATGTATGGAGCGAAACAAAAATACCTTTGTAAGGTTTCATGTAAATATGTTTAGAATATGAGATAGCCTCCCTCCACCCCCATTTCAGAAAACACCCCTGTCTGTTGTCCATGCAAAATATTTTGTCACTTGTATTGGGAGGCCTGTCTTTCTCACTGTCTGCTATTTAGGTTCATGCTAAGTGCTTATGTTTTCATTCTAAATTACCTCTTTTTGTTCCTCCAGATCTTGGACAAACTAAATGACCTTTATACATTAAATACTACATAGTAAGATACATATCCTAAAATTTAAAAGGTAGTAAATTGGAATATAATTGGGGATTTCTGAGGTAGAAATATAGATAGAAATTGTAAAAAAATTATATAATAGTGATTTTTTGAAACATACTGCCTTATAAGCCAAAGTCAGAAAGAATAGTCAGATTATACATGGCTAATAGCTTTTTGACATCTAGCTTTCTGGTTATTCACAAGTTGTTTATAAAAGAAACCTATATTATTATGTTAACTTTACAGTGAGTTTACATAGGCAGCCTTTGTCCCAAATAAATATGTTAGGTTATGTGATGAAAACTTGTCTGTACACCCACAAAGGAGTACAGAGAAGCAACAGTAGGAGTGGGATTCAAAATAAGACTGTCCTGGGCTACTCCCAGTCCTATCACAGGTGCCATCAGCCTATCAAAGGTCCAACTACACAAAGTTAGAGAGACACAGGGGCAGAAATGCATGCAAGGGCAAAAATTAAGGATCCAGAGGAAGGGACACTCAGTTCAGGCACCTCCCATGGCTGTCTAGGAGATCCTCAGATCCATGGTCCAGGTGTGATACTCATCAAGTTGAGTAAACACTAGAGCACCTTTCAGGCTGTGGGGGTGTTGCTACCTACGGGTATGGGACACATTGTGGGATTGCACAAGGCTTACTTTTGAATGTGTAGGGGAGGAATCAGAGGAAAGGGAGGGGACAGAGATGGGTGATTTGAGGAGGAACAAACATGTGGAAATGGAGGGGTAAAGGTATAAAAAGGGCCAGTTGCACGTAAACAGTTGGCTGATGGGTACACTTATTTGGCTTACTTGGTACAAGTAAGTGTGTGAATGCTAGTGAAGGACAAACCAGACTAGCTGGCAAGTAGGTGAAGTGACCTGGGGAAAAAAAAATAACGAAAACCACAACTCCTTTTGGGGTAATAGCTATACACAGAGGCCTGACATTGTGGAGAAGTCAAACCTGCAGTGAAACCATTATCTGTGGGTCCTAGAATGTTAGCCATGAAGTCGGTACACTGAGGGGCAGAAGTGGTATCCTGCCTGTAGTAGGGGAACCAGCCAGACTGGACCTCCATTACTATGAGAGTACAATGTACAGAATTGACTAGTAAGCCCTAAAATAGAAGCTTAAATACAGGAATTACTTACTTCTTATGCTCATCATGACTGAGAAATGCATTTTAAATGTTACATGACAGGTTCTGTACTTGAAGCTACCTCACCTGAAATTCGTCTGTGACACAGAGAAAACTAAATCAACATGTGAAGAGATGTTTCTCTGCTCAAAGGTTATTTGTAAGGGTGGTTATAGTGCAAAAAAAATATTTTAAAGCAAATTCTATCAACAAATTCCCAAACTTTTTTTTACATATTTTGCAGGAAGTTGTCATTTCACTACTCTTCCCTGTCTCTATTTGAATCTGAGTGCTGAAACACATAAAAATAGCAGTTTGATTGCCTTTTGGAAATTCTTCTACTGACATACACTGGAGGACAGATATGCTTATCTGCTTTTACAATCAAAGTCTCTGGATGGATTGTACAAAGCAACTCCTAAAGTACAATGCACAGATATAGTTTTGAATATGACATCAGTAAAAAAAAAAAAAAAAAAAAAAGAAAAAGAGATTCAGTTAAAGACCCATTGCGGTAGTTGTTTATGCAGAGTGATTTTAATTGCATTGCAACCAGGTATTATTTAAAAGACATTAAATTACAGCTAAGAAGTAACAATGTTCAGCTGAAAAAATGTATTTTTTATAAAAATCTTCTTTTGCAATGGATACATTGCAATTGCTGCAGTTTTAGTCAGTTAAAAGACTTTTCCTTACACAGCAAGTTACAATTTAACACACAGAAACACACTGAAAACAGGGAAACCACATTACTGACTTTTCAAGAGTGACGCCAGAAAGATTATGATTTTGAAATCTGTCCCGTATACTTGGTATAAAAGGAGAAATGTTCCTCTGTGTAAAACTTCTGTGACTGGCCTTCTATTAGATTTGATTTTTTAGGAACATTGCAAGACTTGGCATATGTCTATATACTTCATATAGCAAAAGTAAAGACCCTTTGGTATTCCCTTCCAAATACTGAAGACCTTAGTCCTCAGTAAGTACTTACCATACATTTGTCACCCAGATGCTTTCAAGAAACGTTAAGCGGGGACAGGCCTGAGACAAGTTGTATTTATCAGCGAAGACAAATAATTTCTTAGCAATTATACTTTATACCTGTTGTACTTGCCAGTTTCCACTATGGATATGATCATTCAATACAAATAGCATGGAAGTCCATGTCTGTGAAGCCAAATTGGAAGCTTACTAGGGCATGTACCCATCATGGATAAGATTTCAAAGTGTGTTAACATACAAATGAGCTCTTTCAGCATAGTGTGTCAGTCTAGCATGAAGAACAATCATCTAATCAGAGCATGTACTTATCAGTTTGGGTACAAGACAAATTATTCAAACATTCCTGTTAATTGACAGGCAGTTTAATAATTTTAATTTGAAGTCCCCCTTGGTGATGGACGAAATTAAGGATGAAATTAAAAAGTTATATTGAGTTGAATGATAAACCAGACTTTACCATCCATGAGCACCCACAGTGGGAATTTTCTAAAGGGATTATTAGGAGAAGGTTAATTAGTATTTCATCTGGGAAATAGTAACGGATGAGCTAAAGCAAACCTACATATAATATGGAAATAATTAGAGAAAACACTCAAAAAAACCAAACCCAAAACCCAAACTCAACAGAAAAAGATAGATTTATTAAATAGATACAGATTAAAAGTACTTTGTGTTGCTGTCCTATTAACTGAAAAGGAGGCATTTTTTACATATTCCAAGCAAATATGATTTTGAATTAAGGAGTTCAGAGAAAAATCAATTGATATATATATATATTTCCAAACATAAATAATAAAATTAATCTATTGTGACAGATCCTAGAGGGAGGCCCCACAACCAATACTCAGAGTAATTATTATAAAATCTGACCTTCATTTTTCAATAAGACTTAATATGTACTTATCAGATCGTCATAAAACTAGATGTATTAGTCATCTTTTTAAAATTAGAATTATCAGCACAGACATTAAAATTTCACTGTTGAAACTGTGTATTTCAAAGATATATTATTACATAAGGAAATAGGTCCTGATTTTCTTGGCATTCAAGAAATAAAAATGTATTTTTAGACTCAAAATTTTATCCACTGAATAGGACTCATCTGTTTTAACAGAGTGCTAAGATTACTACACAGAAACAGTTCAGCACAAATGTCTTAATAAGATTACTCAGAAGGATCTCACAGATCAGAGCATGGCAGATCACTTAATAAGTAACAAAGCCAGCTAGAATGTTACCCAATTCATGACAGATGAAACATACTTTTTAAATATTTAATAACGAGTTATCACAGCTCTTTTATTTCTTCTTCAGATCACATTATGGAACTCGGGCACAAACATCTTTTTTCAAAGAACTTCAAGTATCAGCCAAAGATGCCTTGTCCTGAACACAGATAATACTACCTGTTCATCACTGCAGACTCTTCTGACCCTTGCCTATAGCCTCAGAAGCAGTAAATGGCCTCCACTCCTATAGAACAGACACCAATCTACTGAAGCTGCAAACTCCTCCAGATAAACAGGAAACAAACAGGCACATCTGTTCCAAGTGCTTTGGGAAAATAACCAAGAGACAAAGACATATCCAGAAGAATAAGTGCTTAAAATAGTTTGTCAGTGTGAATATTTTAAGAAGCAGAGGTGATCTCTTCCTGAAGACTAGAATAAACATTATGATTTACATTTATTCCAAAATAATCCTGAGGAAATAAAAGAAAAACGGAAAAAAAAAAGTCTGCAGTAAGAGCAAGGGCTTTCTAGGCTGTAACCTACAAATGAAAACTAATATTTTGCAGAACTTTGGTGAATAAAACATTTTGTACATTTCTAGGAATAATTTAAATTTCCATTGAACTATTTCGATAGTTCAACATGGGTTTATGGGTTCAGCCAGCATGGGTTTATGAAAGGGAGATCTTGCTTAACAAACCTGATCTCTTTCTATGACCACGTGACTCACCTTTTGGACCGGGGGGGGAAGGCTGTGGATGTTATCTACTTGGACTTTAGTAAGGCCATTAACACAGTCTCCCACAGCATTCTCCTGGAGAAACTGGCGAATCATGGTATAGACAAATGTACTCTTCACTGGGTTAAAAACTGTCTCTCTGGCCATTCCCAGAGAGGTGTGATTAATGGGGTGAAATCCAGCTGGCTGCCAGTCACCAGTGGTGTCCCTCAGGGATCAGTTTTGGGGCCAGTCTTATTTGGCATCTTTATTGATGACTTGGATGTGGGGATTGAGAGCACCCTTAGTAAGTTTGCAGATGACACCAAATTGTGTGGGAGTGTTGATCTGCTTGAGGGTAGGAAAGCTCTTCAGAGGGACTTGGACAGGTTGGATAGATGGGCCAAGGCCAACCGTATGACGTACAATAAGGCCAAGTGCTGTGTCCTGCATTTCAGTCACAACAACCCCCAGCAGGGCTACAGGCTTGAGAATGACTGTCTGGAAAGCAGCCCAGCAGAAAAGGACCTGGGGGTCCTGGTGGACAGCCGGCTGAACACAAGCCAGCAATGTGCCCAGGTGTCTAAGAAGGCCAACAGGATCTTGGCTTGTATAATGAATAGCGTGCTCAGCAGGAGAAGGGAAGTTATCATGCTCTTGTACTCAGCTCTTGTGAGGCCTCATCTTGAGTACTGTTTTCAGTTCTGGGCCCCTCGTTATAGGAAAAGCATTGAGGTGCTGGAATGTGTCCAGAGGAGAGCTACCAAGCTTGTGAGGGATTTAGAGAGCAAGTCGTATGAGGAGAGGCTGAGGGAGCTGGGCATGTTTAGTTTGGAGGGAGGACCTCATTGCCCTCTACAATTACCTGAAAGGAGGTTGTAGAGAGGTGGGTGTAGGCCTCTTCTCCTTAGTTACTAATTCCAGAACCAGGGGAAATGGTCTGAAGTTGCAGCAGGAGAGGTTTAGGTTGGATATTAGGAAGAAATCCGTTACAGAGAGAGAGGGGAGAGGCACTGGAACAGGCTGCCCAGGGAGGTGGTTGAGTCACCATCCCTGGAGGTATTTAAGAAACAAGTTGACATGGTGCTTCATGACATGCTCTAGGGGCAGGCATGTAGAGGGCTTGTGTGTTAGCTTTGTTTTTGTTTTTTTGGTTGGGTTTTTTTTTTCCTTTTTAGTAATCAGGTACTTTGGTGTTTTTTGTTCTTGTAGGTATGGTTGGACTTGGTGATCCAGAAAGTCCTTTCCAACCACGATTATTTTGTGATTCTGTGATTTACCTTTTTATATTTTTTTTTAATAATATTTCCAAGTAGGGCTAAATGAAAATGTCATATTTGCACCAGTCTGGCCCAAACTCAGAAGAAACAATAAACTTCCAAACGTCATTACTATCCTGGCATTCATTGATTTAGTGCTTTTTTTTTTTTTTTTTTTTCCCTTTCTGTTTATAACCTCTTTGTTATAAGGTGTTTAGGACATTTTTGAAGTAGTAATGGACCTTGTTGTGACCTCCAAGTGATATTAAAAATCATCTAACTAAGAAGGAAGTGTTATCAACACAAAATCCAGTCTGAGTTACTTTGGAGTCTACCTAGAACACCCCAAAATATAGGTCTTTCAGGAATTTACATATATGTAAATTTTATCGTGCTGTTTTCCGTGTATGTACATGGACATATATCAGAAATAAGTTCTATGAAAGCCACTAAACTATTTCCATCTAACAACAGCATGGGATGTAAATAATACTAATGAGATGAGAAATGGTACATTTTTCTTATTTCCTGTACAAAGAGATATTTTTACATTTGGAGAGCTCAGACTTTCTGCTTTCAGGAAATGGGAAGAAGCCAATTGCTCATCCCTGAACCATCATCTCCATCATCAATAAATTGAGATTATATTAGAAAAGAACATCCACATGTGTGTTCCCCCTGTGTTTATGAATCTGTCACTGTCAGAGGGTCAATGGTAATGTGTATAGCTGGCTTTGTGTTAATTTATTAGAATGGATATTAAACATTCTTCCTGCAGGGGATGTTTGGAATGAACACTGATTTGTTTTTAGAGAAGAGTTAGTAGAGCATTTGGTTTAGACACAGTATTTTATGTATCATAATTCTGATTGTGTTGCACTGAAAACAAAGGAAAAAAAAAACCAAACAAAAAATCCCTCATTTCAAAATATATAAAACAATTAAAATTAGAATAGGTGAAATTTACTTATTTTCATATTTGTAAAGCTTTTGCAGCTTCACCCTCTCATATATGTACATATTTTCTCATTTAAAATGAATTCTTTGGCGAAGATGCAGCTTCAAGAAGAGAATTTATAAGTCCCAGTCTAGCTTCAAATTCATGAGGTGAGGTAACTGTCCTAAGAAGTCTCCAAGTCAGCAGGTTGAGGAGGATAAAAAGGGTGTAATTCTTCAGCTGCTCAAGACCATCCATCAGTCTGTCACAGTTTAGCTTCCTCCATCCTCATCTTCCTCACTCAGGTGAGCTAGAACAGAGATATCATTTAACTGACAACTAATGATTTGACCTGTTCTTCCAGGAATAAGACTAGAGCAGATTCCTTTTCTCTGCATGTGTGGAGCTTTAACATTTGCCAGTCTTGGACTTCCATGTAGCTTCACATCTAATTACGTTTGTACAAGAGGGATGTTACAGGGGTGAAAATGGCTGACCAGGATGGGCTTGGTCCTTGTGACCACATTCTCAGCCTATGTGTTTATAGAACCTGAAGCTTATGTTAACAGAAGATATTGTCTTGGGATTTATTCAAGCTCCTCAGTATCATCTGTATATCAATTAACAATGTTCACTAGGAGATCCTCATGCTTCTCTTGATGTCTGTAATGTATAGAACAACTTTTCTTCAGGTTCCCAGAGCTTTATATGTGATTTCCATGTTTACCCTTGCAAAACTCTGTAGAATATGATGGGATCTGAGGCAGGTTTTTCAGATGTGATTTATAGTCATATATGCCTGGGCAAATACTGTTTGGTTTATAGTTATCTTTAAAGCCATCTGATCTCCATGTCAAGAGAAAATACAAATAGAAGGCAATTGGTCACATCACCTGACGTAGACAGCACAGCTGCACATATTTGTAAAAGAAATAGCTGAAGGAGAAGAAATAAATGTCCATAACTTTCCTAAGCTGAGATTAAATAAAGCTGTTTTCTTTTCATCTGTTCCTAATTCATCTATCTTTGAAAGGATATTGCCTTAAATGCTACCTACACTAAGGATAGCTCTTTTGGGTTAAGTCTGTTATGTAATCCTGTGAAATCTTCCAGGGTGTTTGACAAGAGTTTGGGGCTTTTTCCCCCCTCAAACTCATGTTCTTTTTCTTCCTTGTTTGTTCTGTATACAGTATAGATAATCCTTCAAAATTATGTAGACATAAATAAACACATCATATTTTGAGAACTGGTCTCACTTCAGGTACTGGGCTGGTTAACTGAAAGTGACACTACCAAGGTATAAAGATTAAAAAAGGTAAGAAACTAATCTGTTACTGAAAAATAATCACTTTATACACATTTTCTCCCTCTCTATCTACTCATATTTAAAAAAATGCTCTTATCCACATAGTTTCCCACATCCATCTATATATTTAAATCATATACTGGTCAAATTCAAACAGTTAAACCGGTGAGCAGTTGAGATTTGAATGTAGAAGAACAATAGAAAGTGTTTTATTTTAAATTTCTGCTTTAATATTTGGTATAGCATTGCTTACAACTCATCAGCATTAGGCCACCAAAGATACATACCCCTACATCCAGTGTCACACCTTAAAAGCTAAAAATTCTAGACAGGATATGTGTTATATAAGCACAGACCATATTGTCTATGCAAAATCTAAATGTGCCTGGTTTTCTACTATATGATAATCTTCTGAACTAGTCTACATAAATTTGTGCAGTAATCTACATATGACATTTACCGCAGTCAGGCATATGTGGTTTACTGTAATCTTCTGATTCAGATTAAATTACATAATAGGTACTACAATGGAGTTAAAATTACCTGGGTGTGACAAATTTCTAGTTTCCAAATTTTTTTTTTGCTTAAACTTTCTGCATCAGCTAGTCAAATGGTAGATGACAGAGAAGGTTGAAACCACATTCACTAAGAAAATCAGGCAATTTAGTTGGGGGAAGTGCCTCCTTTTGAAGTTCAGAACTTTACAACAGGAGGGAATGAAAGCAGTTGTTTTTAACGATATGATAGTCTCCTCCCTCTGTCAAATAATGCAATGCTCAGAACAATTGGCTAGAATATAGGAGTCCTTCTGTTACTTACATTTACTGCCTAAAAGGAATTAATACAAGATACAAGACAAACTAATTTTCAGTGTATTGTACAAGGACTTGATTTGTTTGCTACAGGTTTTCTTGAAAAGGACTGTGACAAGGCAGCAGAGGAGAACAGGGAATGTCTGTCTGCATTGTCTCAGCTGCAGCAGTCTGCTGGGAACTTCAGGAGAAGGGAAAAGTGTTTTCTTTTGCAAATACAGCTGAACATGACCATCTGGGAAAAACAAATGAGGGCAGGAAGGGAATGAGATCATCACCAAGTAGAGAGCTAGCAATAGAAATTAACAATGGAAGGCTCCTGAGAGGAAAAGAGCATTTGCCTGAAAAAGACAGCTGACTCAAAGCTGAGCTGCTCAAAAGACAGTAAAGGGATCCACAGAGAGTTAGTTCGGCCCAGGAAGGCATTTAAATCTCCTGGACTATAGAGCAAGACTGAGAGAAAGGTTTTATTGCTACTTAATGCTTCTACCACTAATATACTGAAAGCTGTTGTTAAGTGTTCTCTGATAATGACTGTGGCACATTCAATGTCTTGTTCTAATGTGCATGGTAAAGACCTGCTCCTTTTTTCCCCATCAGAATCCATGTTTACCTAAGTTCTTAAACTTTCATCTGATAATTTACCATAGCTATAGAGCATGTAAAAGTTTTGCAGATAAATATATTAATCTCAAACAACTTCTATAAATATTTAGAGTTGGTGTGACTCTATTTGACTACAGAATTTGTGGTGCCAGATATAGTAACCATAAAAATTTCTAAAGAGGTTTATATTCTAAATCTAACTCTAAGAGAATGGTATCCCAATATTGTTTTTCAGAGATAAGTTTTTTGTTTACTTGATTTTTGTTTATTTGGGGGTTTAAAAGAAAATTTAATTTACTAAGATTGTTTAGGGTCTTAAACTATTTGCAAAAGCATCAAGATCTTAATAAAAAAGTCCCTTTTAAAAACTTTGACATGATAAAATATTTTCTCTGTAAACAGATAGGAGACTCAGATATGAAAAGAAATAATGTCTGTTTTCTTTCCATATAGTTTGGTTTTACATTACTCTTTAAGATCAGATAACTTCCTGATGAATCACTCTATAGAATATATTGACAGTTCAGACATTTCGTAAAACAGTTCAAACTTAATTCTTTTTTTTTTTTTTTTCCCCCCCTTTATTTCTCCTTGCATATGCTTAAGCCTTGTTCATAAACATTGTTTTCTGTGTCAGCCTCTATGGTAATGTGGAGAAAACCATGGAAAAACTAGACCTTGCCTTATGGTTTCAACCATTACTGACATTTGTTTGTTATTTAACTTTTCTCTTTGTCCCTTTGCTTGTCTGTTTTAATTCTGAACAACAACAACATAATGTCACTAAGGAACAAATGATTTTCTTTTTCTCTTCTCTTCTCTTCTCTTCTCTTCTCTTCTCTTCTCTTCTCTTCTCTTCTCTTCTCTTCTCTTCTCTTCTCTTCTCTTCTCCTCTCCTCTCCTCTCCTCTCCT
>JANVCC010000021.1:34340772-34374303 GCA_025345505.1 Todiramphus chloris collaris | reverse complement strand
TCTCCCTCTCCCTCTCCCTCTCCCTCTCCCTCTCCCTCTCCCTCTCCTCCATGATAGGACCAAGTTGGAACATGGGAAATTCTGTTTGTCTACAAAGAAACATTTCTTTACAGTGATTGCCACCAAATACTGGAAGAAGTTGCCCAGGGAAATTGGAAGATCTTCACACGTCCAGGGTATGAGCAACCTCATCCAACTAGCTCTACTGTTAACAAGCAGTTAGAGCAGATACATCCAGAGGTCACTTCAATCCAGAATTATTCTATGATTCTGTGAGTACTCTTGTATCTTGCTGTTGCTGAAATCAGTTAAAACAGTTCAGCTCTTTCTTGACAAAGGAACAGTTTCATTATGAAACAGGCAAGTATGACTCTCCTTTTTGTTTACTTTACAATCTTCTCTTTGCAGCAAGTTAACTACAATTTCAATAAAACATTAATATGCCTTTCTTGAGTCTGTCACTTCAGTGTATTATGGAGAAGACTGTCCAAATTTACTGTTGTCCACAGTTGTTCAGTCTCAGATCTCTATTACACTTATCAGAATAACAGAAAACTTTATTATCCAACAGCTTTTTTACTGTTTTCTGAAGTGAAATTGCATAGTAGAATGTACTATATAAATAACGGAAGTTAAGCAAGATGCTTCCTCTCTTGCAATTTTAATTAGACCTAATCAAAACAAGTCATTTTGCATGATAAACTGAACAAATGATGGGCAAACAAATTACAGTGATTACTGATAAAATACCTTCATTATTAACAGCTACTTCACTTTGATAGTATACCCATGAATACATAATTGACTGTTCTAAATTGGTTTAGAGTGTTTATTAGTATTTTGTCTGGTGGACATTATTTTGTGCTAGTACTTTGTGGGTCTATTTTCTACATGGAAAAAAATACATTATATTTGTCATTTATATCAATTCATCTATAAAACCCAAGCAGTTTACTAACTTTTAATAGTGCACATCAATATTTTAAAATGCCTGTGATTTTATGTGCTCTTGTATTTTAATTAACTAGCTTCATTAGTCAGAAATTCAAATTGTTCTGTTTTCAGGCTTTAATTAGGTTTAGAATTTGATTCCTAAAAGTTTTTAATTTGTCAACATAGTAATTTTCACTTCTTAGATATTATCCCTAGGTATGTAGGTAACCATAATGAAATACATTGTCAAATTAGTTCAGATGTATTCCTTATCTTTCACTTGTTAAAAGGTTATTATTTGAGATAAATCACAATCATTTTATCTCCAAAGTGAAAAGACTTGAATCAGCAAAATACTTCAAAAGAGAGATATACTTTTTCCTAGATTCTGCTAAGTACAACTGTGTGTCAGGTGTATTCAACTCAAAAACCATAGTAAATACCTGTGGGACAAATTCAAAACAGTTCAGAGATCTTAACAGATCTCCTTGAAATTGCTTTTGAGACATGCAAAAGAAGAGTGGAAAAAAACCCTCAACAAAACTGTCAACGTCTCAGCATTAGGACTTCTAAATTCCTAACCTTTTATCTATTTCAAGGAAAGTTAGGTAATATAAGAATTTGTAACTTGTAGTCTGAGAACATATTCCTTTTTTAATTTTGCCTTACTGTGTCATGTGTGATTACATTTATTTAATTAATAGTGTAACAACATGCACACAAAAACAATATCAATGATTAAAAAAAACCAACCTCATATTTTAACAAGATTTAACTCTGGATACCCACTCTTAAAATACTTATTTTAATGGAGAAAGCATTAAATGACAGTAGTGGGTGTTTATTCAGAATTTTTTGAGTCTCTCCTGTTCAGCAGATCTGAGTTTCCTTGGTTTAACTTGTAGTTTATATTCTCACAGAAAATCCAGGTGTAAATATCAGGAATATTTGGAAAAATTGTAATGTGCTCATTGAAGAAGTCAGTTCATCAAAGAAGGCTATGTTGGGATATTTCTGAATGACACTACTTGTCTCTTTTGTAAAGTCTAAATTCTACTCTTGGTGTTGGAAAACAAAACCAAATAAAACAAAACCAACTAAATAAACAAAAAAAGCAATCAAACAAACAAACAAACAAAAAACCAAAAAAACAAACCAAACTGTTTCCAGGCAGCACAGTAAAAGACGTTTGTATCTTTGCCTGAATTACAGTCAAAGATTATTTTTGAACCCTTCCTGCAGAACTCAGTGGGAGTTCTAAAATAAAAAATATGATTGATGGCAGATTTCTGCTAGGAGTCTGTAATGGACTAGATAATAACGAACATGGAACAGTTTCCATACTGTGGCTGAAATTAGATATTTTTTTATTAGAAAGTAAATATATACATATGTTGTATTGTTTCTATTTGTTAAATCACACAACTGTAGAAAATAATTTGCAGTAGTATTTCTTAAGTATAGAGTTTTCTTTTGTTTTCTCATACTTCTTGTGTGTTGAATAGAACTGTAACTGCTGTATATTTTCTCTGCCATCAGTGGATAGTGAGGAATCTCTAGCCAGTTATTCAGTTGATCTGAGTTCACGATATGGAAACAGTATCCTTTTGATGCCAGGTTGCAAGTGAACCAACTTAAAGTATTTATCAACCCTACAGTCAAAGCTAAGTATCCAGAGATGGAATGAATCTGAACATTGAGTCAGGAAGTACTGTAGAATTCAGTGCCAAGTTGTCATGGTTTAGGGTCAGGGTGGCCCCTTAGACCTATAACAGACACTCTCTGTTAACCCCCCTCCCTCCCCAAAGGGGTAGAGAAAGGGAATAAGGGAGAGAGACTCGAGAGACTCAGCGATTAGAAAAGGGAACAGTTGTAATGAAAATGGAAATAATAAGTATAAAACCAGAATATATACAAATATATACAAACCCAGTATTGAACCTAACCCTCCCCGATGGTAATTACATCACCATCACCACTGATGCTGTGGAGCAGGCAGCGGGGGAGTCCCAGACTGGGCCCCGCAGCAGATGGGAGCTGTGTTCAGGAGCTGGATTCTGGTACTGGATTCAGGAACACACAGATTGGAATTGAAGGCAGAGAAGAAAGAATCCTCCTTGGATGTTCCAAGGAAGAAACTGAAAGAGGATCTGAGCCAAAGATGGCAAAGTGGTCCAAGAGGGCAAAGAGAAGGGAGAGGAGCCACAGACCCTCTTGATCCCTCAGCTTAATACTGAATATGATGTATATGAGATGGAATCCCTCGTTGTTCAATTTAGGATCACCTGTCCTGTCTGCTCCTCCTGCAGGTGCAGCCTTTCACTTTCTGCACCCTGCCAAGCAGTACACAAGATTCAGCAGTGGCCATTGTCTGCACACCAGTCCTTGGAAGTAACTCTAAACATGGGGTGTTATCACTGTTAGAAACAGACACTGCCTGTGAAAACAGGCTGCTAACTTTAGACAGTGCAGTTAGAAGAACTGAGCTTAAAAGTAAAATTACTGAACAGAATTAGTTCTGTTCTCACTCAAACCAGGACACAAGTGAACGATCCTTCTGGCTTTAGATAAGGAAAAATCCTTCTCTGCTGTAGCACACATATTGTATGTAGCAGGTAACTCCTACTTTATTCATATATATAATATTTGAAGGAGATCTAAAAGTGATCTCCTGCTTAGTTCAGGGGACTAAACCAGATGGGATTGTTCAGTTCTGCTATTCTCATTCATTTTGTAAAACAGAAGAACCAGTAAATATAATCTCTGAAATAAATAGTTATTTCTCCTTGGTCTAGAACATTTTAATAAAAACATGTATTCTTGATTCTAAATGAATAGTTACCATATTCCAATCCAAATTTTCATAATTAATGTAATTTTTCAGATGTTAAAAGACTCTTGTAACTATTTTATGAAAAATTTCCAAGTTTTAAGTTCTTTTTTTTTGGTACAATCAGCAGCTAAATTTATAAATTAAAAAAATGAGTAAGGAGAACAGTGACACCATTTTCCTGCTCCTAGTTGATATGATTTTTTTATTTGAGTATTTTTTTAACATAAGTTCTTTCTGTCAGCAAAAAATGACACATTCCAAGTCTACATATTGTAATACATCATATGAAAATAATCTTGGGGTTTTTTTTTAGTTTTTGGGGTTTTTATTTTGTGCCTAGAAATTGTATAATTTAAAGTTAAACGAATGCCCACAAAATAAGTTCAATGATGCAAACAGAATTCAAGGAAGTGATGAAATACTATTCAGTGATAGAGAAGATCAGGAGTGATTTGTTTCCCAAGGTGCTATTTTCCAAAGAGTATTTTCAGCTATCAGCCAAGGGCAAGTATAAGAATATTTATTCATAATTCCTCTTTGGATTTGCAGAGAACATTTTTATTGCTGTGTTGGAAAATATTTGTCGATATGTAAGAGCTAAAGAATATAATGCAGAGTCAGCTGAAATATTTTATGACATAAACATAAGACAAGGTCTGGAATAATTTTATTTAATAAAAGCTCACACTGAATAAGAAGAAATGTTTGGTTTATTAATTTTAGTGAAATTAATTATTCTGGTAAATAGTTACAAGTATTTTAATGAGGGTTTTAGTAGGTAAGAAGGAGAAGGAAGGGAAATGATGGAGGCACAAAGCAGGGGAGAAAAAAATTGTGTAGCCTGAGGCAACATTATTAGATTTTTTTTAACTACCTGTAGAAAAGAAATACACATTGACCAGGTGATGAAATTCCTGGAGTCAGCTTCTTTCATTATCTAAAGACATTTGTAACCATACCTTTCATTTCATGGGCATTTGCTACCAGGAGCGATTTCCCATCTCTTTGTTTTTGATGAAGATCCATACTGCTTGAACAGACATTCACTGAAGCAAAAACTCAGCTCAGCTCTTCCAGCTCCTAAATACACTGCAGTGCTCCAGTGTCATTACCAGGTATGTATTTTATACCACCAGATAATTTTCTTAGAAGAAATAAGAAAGGCCCTTCTTACAGCACTACTTCCTCTGAGGGTTTGACATTTACTTGTCTGTGGAAGCTGTAGAACAGCTCTCAGTTATCGAAAGAAATATACAAATGCATTTCTCATCTGAAACATGAGTTCCTGTTAACATTTAAGTAGGGTGCTCAAAACAAGAGTATAACATAACCATAGTTCATGAAGTTTATCTATATTGACTATATTAGCTCAGTTGCCTGTAAACTGAGAAATGAGACTAGAAATAGGTTGAGAAGACATTATTGTGTGTGTGTGCATGCATATGTTCTTCAAAAATTGAGTAGTAATAGATTGTTCAGGTTTATTAGTTTAGATTTGTTGTCCTTTTCCTTACAGTCATCCTTTGGTTGGGTAAAATGGAATGACTTTTGGTGAGATTAGATGCAGATATATAGATGTAGGGGTTTAAAGTATATGCATCTAAATGGAGATCAGATGATTAAACTCCTGTTGTCAGTGAAACTTTTCAGCTGACAGATGAAGATGGCTGGTTTTGGATATGATTAACAGCCTCTTAGACCTCCGTGATAGCCTCAACTCAGGTACCAAACATGGGTGGTTGGTGCCACCTGAGATGGCTTAGGATATCACACCTGGCTTCCAATGCATGCAGATTTTCTGTAGATCTGGTGTCTGTTTTAGGAAAAACTGATGGTCTGTTGCAGTATTTTGTTCCCCTTTTGATTAATTACAATAAAAAAAAATAAAAATAAAATCATTGTCAGTAAAAAAGAAGCAGTGTCCCAGTTTTCATGTGAAGTGAAAAAATGCAAGTTTTGTATGAAGACAATACTATACATTGTAACTTACATCAAGTAATGTTGGCACTCAGGAAATTATTGGATAAATCCCATCTGATTTATGACAACAGAGCACTGAACGTATCACGTGATTATGTGAGATAGCATTTTCTAATCTTAAAAGATGTGATGAATTCAGTATAGTTTTGAATTAAGTGTTGGTCATCCACTACTTGGACTATGTTTAAACACTTCTATTAATAATTATTACTATTCATTACAATTAATAATTCTTTTGTTTTCAATCTTGCATTGGACTGATGAAATTAAACTTCTGTAAGACAATCCCAGTGTGACAATATACACAAAAAAAAGGTCACACCAAGAAAACCTTAAACTGCAAAGATCTTTCTTTTGCTGATGAATTAAAAGTTTGAGTTTGCTTCCTATTAGACTATTTATTTATGTTTATTTAACATATTTTTCACATTAGAAATATGCATATGACAGTTTTAGAGACTAGACTTCCTTTTGAAATCTAAACTTTTCTCATCGGTTGAATATTAAAAACAGTATAAATTTTTATTTTATTTTATCATTTTTAAGATAATCAAGCCAGTTGTACAACATATGTATATGAAATAAGAAAAATTACAGCAGTCACAGTAGACAGCTTCTACTGATAAAATCAGGCTTTAATATGATGTAATGGGTTCTTTAGGGATAGCTACTAAATAGTTGGCTTATTTAAAAGTAAATTAGAACTGTTTAACTGTACAAAATACTGCCAAATATCTTCTAAATATTTCCTGTGTTTCTGAAAATTTGTGTTTGACACAGAATAAGATATTAAATTCCCAGCACCTGGCTGGGAACAACCCTCACTATCAATACAGGCTGGGATATGAAGTGCTGGAAAGGAGCTCTGCAGAAAAGGACTTGGGGGTGTTGGTGGATGAGAAGCTGGACATGAGCCAACAGTGTGCGCTTGCAGCCAAGAAGACCAATTGCATCCTGGGCTGCATCAAGAGAAGCATGGCCAGCAGATCAAAGGAGGTGATTCTGCCCCTCTACTCTGCTCTGGTGAGACTGCACCTGGAAAACTGTGTCCAGCTCTGGAGCCCTCAACACAGGAAAGACATGGACCTGATGGAGTGGGTCCAGAGGAGGGCCACAAAGATGATCAGAGGGCTGGAACACCTCTCCTATGAGGACAGGCTGAGGGAGCTGGGGTTGTTCAGCCTGGAGAAGAGAAGGCTCTGGGGAGACCTACCAGTGACCTTGCAGTACCTGAGGGAGGCCTACAGGAAGGCTGGAGAGGGGTTGTTTATGAGGGCCTGTAGTGAAAGGACGAAGGGTAATGGGTTTAAATTAGAGAAGAGTAGATTTAGATTGGACATCAGGAAGAAGTTCTTTACATTGAGGGTGGTAGAACAGTGGAATAGGCAACCCAGGGATGTGGTTGAGGTCCCATCCCTGGAGATATTCAAGGTGAAGTTGGACAAGCAACCTGGTCTAGTTGAGGGTATCCCTTCTCACTGCAGGGGGACTGGACTAGATGTCCCTTGGAGGTCCCTTCCAGCCCTAGCCATTCTATGATTCTATAAAGTTTGACAGAGCAAGACCTAAGTTCAATTGGTGGTCATCACCCTCTCAGAAGGAGTTTAGCTAGAGTCTCCACCCATCAGAAAGCCGTGTTCTCTGTGCTCACCAGAATGTATATAGCAATGCAGGTGAAGCTCCCACGAAAACATACAGCCATAAGTCTTTCAATGGTAACAGGTAACAGTAGTGATCTGTGTGTGTTGTGACCAGGTGGACAATCTGCTCATCCTGGTGGCAGATCTGCAGGAGGAAGTAGAAAGGTTAAGGAGCATCAGTGAGGCTGAGCAAGAGATAGATTTGTGGAGCCAAACTCTGACCTCCGTGAGACAGAAACGGGAGTATCCACCAGAAGAAAAAAAAAAAACAAACCAAGCAAACAAATAAAACCAAAGGGACACTGTATCCTCCCTCCACAAGGCTGAAGTTATCCAGAGGCACCTGGACAAGCTTGAGAAGTGGGCCCATGTGAACTTCATGAGGTTCAACAGGGCCAAATGCAAGGTTCTGCACCTGGACTGGGGCAATCCTTGTTACCAATACAGGCTGGAAGACGGTGGGATTGAGATTAGCCATTCAGAGAAGGACTTGGTGGTACTGGTGGATGAAAAGCTGGATGTGAGACAGCAATACATGCTCACAGCCCATAAGATGAACCATATCCTGGTCTGCATCAAAAGAAGTGTGTTTAGCAGGTCAGGGGAGGTGATTCTGGTTCTCTGCTCTGCTCAGGTGAGACCTCACCTGGAGTAACTGTGCCTGGCTTTAGAGTCCTCAGCACAGGAAAGACATGGCTCTGTTGGAATGGTTCCAGAGAGGACCACAAAAATCATCAGAATGCTGGAACATCTCTCCTGAGTCTGAGAGAGTTGGGGTTCAGGTGAAACAAGAAATGGCTCAAGTGAGACCTTGTAGTGATATTTCAGTACTTAAAGAAGGCCTATAATGAAGATGGGGACAGTATTTTTAGCAAGGCCTGTTGCAACAGGACAAGGGGTGATGTTTTTAAACTGAAAGATGTAAATTTAGACTATATATAAGGAAGAATTCTTTTATAATTTTATGAAACATGGAACAGGTTGCCCAGAGAGGTGGTAGATGCCCCATCCCTGGAAACATGCAAGGTCAGGTAGGAGGGGGCTCTGAGCAACACGGTATAGTTAAAAATGTCCCTGCTTACTGCATGAAGGTTGGACTAGATGACTTTTCAAAGTTCCTTCCAACCCAAACCGGTCTATTATTCTATGATTCTTTGAAGTGATTCATAAAGTATTGTTTCACAGCTGTTTTCTAATGTTCACTGGTAGAGCTTTCATTTTTTATACAGCAGGGTCTGTGTTATGGACTATTTTTCATTTTCCATTAAATAATCAGTGAATTAATAAAAAATTGGAATGCTGAGACTGAAGAACAGTAGCCAGAACACCCCACCCCCAGTCCTACTCAAGTTCAGTAAATTCTAAGAAGCCTGGTCTCTTTTTTTCCTTATTTCAGGTCAAGGTCCCATGAATCTTGCATGCTTTTCTGTCAGCTACATTACAATAGATTTCATAGGAGAGACGAAAGTACCTCAGTCAGGGAAGCCTGATAACAACCCTTGAAAACTATTTTCATTCACTTTTCAAAATATTAATATCAATTCTCTGACAAAAAGGATTACCTCAATAATTAATATTGAATCTTAAAAGTAGTAATAGTAGTAATAGTAATAGCAGCTGAAACTTCAATGTGAGTCTGAAATGGCATATAAAGGCAGTGCTAGTATAACACCCCAGATGTTTTACTGACTTGACAGTGCTGGGTCTCTCTTTACATTTTTGTCTTTTCTTGCACTGAGCTTGTTTGAGTTTGTAAAAACTCCCTAGTGACCAATTGTGTATTACATGACTGTTGTAAATGAAGCCCTGGGAAAATGACTAATGGCAATTGTCTGACACCCTTAGGCAGGCACTTCATAACAAACAGTAGTCCTTTCTGTCAGCTAAGACTGGAAAGGCTGTTGTGCAGCTTTCAGACTGTAACAGGGAACCACCAAGAAGGAAGCAGATTGGTAAAAGAAATTATAAAGATATGTGTTTGAATATTTAATAGTTTGTGATAAAAGCTGGCATAACCATAACAAGCCTCCACTATGAGCATTATACTCCTAGCAACAAGAATAGGATGCTGCTGACTTGTAATCTTGTACCTCCAATCATGCTCAAAGAAATAACATGTGTGTTAGCTTTGGGATTCATAGGAACCTTAGTTGGAGGTACTATGATGTTTTACATAGCAAGTGTAACCATATTATTAGTAAAGTTTTTCCGTGTTATTTAGATAATCTTGACTATCGCACCATTAAAATATTAACTGGATGAACAAGTTCTTGTTTCCATGTGTCTGATAGGTTCCCTTCTGCCCATAAAAAGAATTGGAGTGCAACAGAACATATCTACACCAGCTCCTTTGTGGACACAGGCACATTCTATTTTTCAGTTTCTAGATCCCATTGTGGCTTAAATTCAACTTATGCTCCACACTGTTTATATAGACCAATTTTAGCAAAATAAAAGCATAAACATAAATAGCAAAGAACTTTGTATTTTAATAATAGGAGAATCTTCTATCATTAGACACCTCTGAAGTTAATACTGTGTGAGCTTTTTTGTAGTGCAATTTCAGTTCAAGTCCTATTTTGGACAGAGCTTTAATTTCACTTTAAAATTGACTACATAATTGATGGAGGGAACAAGAGTTTTTAGTGCTGCAACAGTGGATGAATGATTGGGTCTTTGTTGAACTCTAACCTTAATGAGTTGATATCTCAAAAACTGTGAAGAAACAGCCTTCTGGTTAGGACTAGTATGTGCATTGCAGTTAGAACAAGGGACAAAACATGCTAGCTCAGGGGCAGTGGAGTACATCAGGGGGTTAATGGCCTTTCCCCCTTGCCAAGTTATCATATGTCCTATTAAAATAAGGAGGTTCATTCCCTATCATGCAAAGGGTAATAAAATACAGGGTATCCACTACCACTGACTCAATTGGTGGAAAGGGTTAATGCTATCATTCTACCTCTCATGCATGTAAGGACTGTGGTTACTTCCTTTACAATTTCTATATAAATTAAGAGATACATGACAAAGAAGCAAAGCAACAACCCTTTTAGCAGGGAATAAGAAGGGCTTGAGTATACTGGTGAGTGTGAACCCACCACTGAAGACACAAAGAATGGACCAGATGAGGTGTCTCGGGAACCCTGAGAGGTGATCTGGAACTTTACCTACTCTTTCACCTTCTCTCTCTCTCTCTCTCTCTCTCTCTCTCTCCCCCTCCTGTCTCTTTAGCTTCTATTTCCTTTAAGTACACTTTATATAGATTTAGTCAGGTAATTAATAATTAAACCTTATTTTATGGACCTATGGTGTAAGTCGTCTTGATTCAAACCAAGCGAATCACCGAACCTCTATCAGTCCTTTTTTCCTCCTTGATTGAGTGGTACACGACAATCTTAGAGGCTGAATAATGTTCAGATTCAGTTTTGGCACTGGTCCCAAGCTGCAGCCTTGCTCAGGAGTTTGGGAGAATGCTATGTTGTTCAGCCAGACACTGCCCTAAGGCCACCCTAAACAATTTGACTGCATAGACAAGCAGATAACTGGCATGCTCCTTCATGCCCTCTAATTCACTGTTGTTGATGTAGCCTCCATGCATTTGCATTTGGCAGTCACCAAGGAACAAAGAAGGGGGCTGACAAAGAAATCAGGGAGCACAGCTTCAGTATATTTTTCTCCCACCTTAATGCCATATTTATTACATGTAAAAAATGCTTTCATGTCTGTTCTCCTTCTGGTCAAATTAATATAAACATTTGATTATAAGATACCTAAGCTTTGGCAATAGCCATGCAATATACATTTGTATAGACTGCTTTAGAACCTGTGCCTCATTAATTTTAATTAGTATTCTTGGCATCAGTCTATGATTATGAAAAAGGTTCTCCTACATTGCGGTATTTGCCTGGACTCTGTAAAATCCAAGTGTGCTAGGACAGTGTGAGCACACCTCTGGGAATTTAACTATAGAATGAGAAGGCTAGAAGGGATTTCAAGAGGTCATCTAGTCCATCCCTCTGCCCTAAGGCAGGATTATTTATGCTTATGTCATGCCTGACAAATAGGTGTCAGACTGGTTCCTGAGGACTTTGAGTGATAGAAACTCCACAGGTTCTTCAGGTAAACTATTTCTTATTTCCAGTACTCTGTATTATTAAAACCTGTGTGATTTCTGTGTGGTTTTGTTATTGTTTTTCTAATACTTGACATATTTATTTTTAACTGTAATTTAAACCATTATTTCCTCCTTTATTTACAATTAATATGGAATACTAAAATATTGTGAGATTTTCCTTCCAGAAATCATGTTATCTCAGCTGCCTCAGTACTTCCTATAGAAAATGCTACCTTGTATGTTTTGTTCCAGAAGAGTTTTTTATTAAAAACTTAAGGAAGAATGAATATGATCTGTTATATATCTGCATATAACTTAAGTACCTAAGTTTTTTTTCTTTTCACAGAAGGGAAGACAACAAATAGTTGTACCAGGTGTAGGTGACTAGATGTCGGCAGCAGAGGGGCTGCAGGGGTGGCCTCTGTGAGAAGTGGCCTGGGCTGTCCCATGCTGGACACAGATGGTTCCATCTAGCTGCAGCTGACCCACCACAAGGTATGGGTGAGCCCCTCAGCCAAGGTGGTGGCACCTTGGGGAAAACATGTTTAAGAAAGGTCAAAACACTGTATGACACAGGGGAGAGTGATGATAAAAAAGTCTCCATAAAGATAATTTAGACAGTGTACACTATGTTAATACAGTGAGTGTCTGTGGATAGGTGAAATGAAGTTCTTCATCCTTTGCTTGTGCCTTTGTTGTTGAAGTCCAAGAATTGACTGAAAGCTGAGATCCAAAACTGTGGGAGTATTCGAGTCTGCATAATTATACAGCAACAGAATATTTCAGCATCAGATAATTAATAATAATTAATATTTTACTTAAAATTATGTCCCTTTTTGTTAGACATTTACTTTACATCCACAGTTATTTGTATTTATTCACATCCCTTTCCAGGCATATTTTGCAGTCTGATTATGAAAACTATGCCAGAAAATATCAGTAAGAAAAGTCTATGAAGGTAGCAGAAAATATTTTGGAGAAAATAGAAGCAGAGAACAGTATTGATTGAAATTGAACAGAATTTAAAAAAGAAGAAAGAGAGGGAGGGAGAGAGAGAACACACAGGAGAAGTGTAAAGTGTTCAAAAGAAAGTTAATATTAGGCTGAGGGTTGTATGTGTCCTTTTTCTATAAATATATTGTGAGCAAGAAACAAATGAGCAAAGTAACAAACAGCACGCTGGTGAATATGGAAAGAAATGACAGAAATAACAAAGAAAAAGGAAGAGAGTTGCAATGCATTAAATGTCAAGAAAAAAGGAGAGTTAGAATGACTGTAGAGCAAAGTGCAAAGAAGATTAGAATGGAATCATAAAATGGAATACAATAACATAAAGAAAATAATATAAGGTAAGAGAAAATAAAAGATGAAGAATATGTAAAAAAGAGATAGGAACTTTCACAGAGGCTGAGAAAAAAAAAAAAAAAGATTCACGTACAGGAAGAAAAGAGGTCACTGGTACTGCAAAGTATGTAAGAAGTAGCCAATTTGTTTCCTCCTGTATAACATCCTTGAGGTACAACTAATCTGCAGGTGAGCTAGGGCAAGACTCAATCATTTTCAGACAAAATTTCCAAACAGTTAAAGGTATTGGCTTTCAAAGTGTAATACCATTTTTCACACAACATTCTGCCCAAGTTTCAGCACAGTAAATAACTCTCTTGAACAGCATTTGCTTATCTACTTTTTTAAACATGAAATAGTTGGAAGATAGAATGCATTGTTCCCTCTGATGTTCCTTCTGGTATTCTCAGATTTTTATTTTTATTATTTTTTTTTAACTCCTCTGATATTCTCTACTAGTGCTTAATCTTAAGCAAGGACTAAACTCCAGTATATTATTTTTGAGTTTAATAGAAAAGATTAATGGTAAAATGTTTATACACAGATAGCATTTTTGGGTGGAATGGAATAATTATCTGCTATTTTTATGACTGTATTATTTTAATACTATGTCACCAGTGCTAGCATTCATTGTTATATTTGGAAAATGTAGATACAGAGTGATCACTGAACAGGCTTTGCATCAATTCTACATATTTCTAGATCACTACATGTCTTTTTGATCAGATAAGCCTAAAATAGCCATATATATATATATATATATATATGAAAGCTAGCAGAGAAATACTCACTTATCCTACTTTAACATTTGCCCCTTGCAGAACAAGGGCAATCTATCATTCGGCAATCTATCAGAGCTCTGATCGTGCCCCACGATGGGTGCCAATAAATCTGTCACGGTTTAGGGTCAGGGCAGCCCCTTAGACCTATAACAGACACTCTCTGTTAACCACCCCCACCTCCCTCCCCAAAGGGGAAGAGAAAGGGAATAAGGGAGAGAGACTTAGTGATTAGAAAAGGAAACTAGAACAGCTTTAATGAAAATGAAATTAATAATTATAAAACTGGAATATATACAAATATATACAAAACCAGTATCGAACCCAACCCCCCTTATGGTAATTACATCACCGTCACCATCTCCACTGATGCTGTGGAGGCACCGGGGTTGTCCCAGACAGGCTGCTACCTTCAGAAAGTGCAGTTAATTAGAAGAACTGAGCTGAAAGTAAAATTACTGAACAGACTTAGTTCTGTTTTCAGTCAAACCAGGACACACACAAGTCCCACAAGATAAATAAATTACCTTATTTAATTATAATTTTTTTTTTAATCCCAAGGTTTCCCTAAATAATGTTCAAGAATGATCAAAAGATGGGGAACTAACAAGGAGTTTGGAATTTCTAAATTTGATAGATTGGCTTAGAAAAAAAGAACTAGATGTTTTATATCAGTGAAAAAAGCCTAAATAAACAAAATCTTCCTTCTATATACGTTTCATTTCCACTGATAAAACAGTTAGATTTGGTTTAATATCATACAATATTTTTCTTCATTGATAATACCAGATACACATTTCAGTGTTCAAAAATGTTCTTTATTACAGAACATGTATTACTTCAGAATGTTTTTGCACCTGTTTAAGCAAGTAATTGGCTAGTTTTTAAATAAGCAAGATCATGTTAATGATCGAATTATGCTTATTCACTTCATAAGTGCATTTCCATGCATAGTATAGTTTCTTGAATCCAGAAAAATTAATGACAAATATTATCTTGAGTTTGTCTGGGCTGGGATTTTTAAAAAAGCTTATTATATTAGCTTTAGAACCAAAAATCTTGGTGTGGAAAATTAGCTCATGGAGTTCATGTATCTGAATTGATTTACAACAAAGCACATGCACAAGAAAAACACCTGAGTTGACATCTGCTCAGTTTGTACTCTAGGAGTTTGTAATTCTAACAATGGTTTGGTTTGGTTGGTTGGTTTTCGGTTGTTTGGGTTTTTGTTTGTTTGGTTTGTTTGTTTATGGGTTTTTTTTGTTGTGGGTTTTTTGGTGTTTTTTTTGTGATTTATGCTTTTATGTATACAATATTATACATTCTTTAATCATAGCATTAAGAAATATTTAATTTCTAAGTTTAAACTTCATTGGTGGCTTGTATAGTAGTTCTCTTCCTTCTATACACCTGAATCTACATTAAAGTGACTTTCAATTCCTGGGAGTATTTTGTGTAAAGGGAGTTGCGGAACATTTCTACTTCTAGAAAAAGAAAAACAACATGAGAAGGAAGAAAAAAAGGAGCTAAGTAAAAGAGAAAAAAATAAAGCTTTGATACATATTAGGATATACCCAGAACAATTTACAACACTGTCCTTACGTAATAAATATGAAATAGTACAGCAACACTTATATTTAACCAAAATAAAGTAAGCATAACTTCTAATGTAAATGATTTATTGCAATTTATTTTTAAGAGTTCTTCAAAGCTCAATTAACTAACTAGATACATTAGATTTATTACTTTCCAGCAAAGAAAGCACAAAAATACTTGCCTTCAAACAGTGATTGGAAAAAGATATTTATTCTATATCTGGAGTTAAAGAATAACAAATTTCACCAGAATCATATTTGACAATGTCTGTCTATGCTTTATTTCATGACCAGAAATGTCTTGTTGTATCTGGATTGCACATAGACCTTATTAAGCAGATTTTTAATGTTGTTTTGGTCCAAGAGGGACCAAGTTGGACCAATGTCCAAGTTGGACAATAAATAGTGTTTAAAAAGTTCGACATTGATAATTAATTATTCAGCTCTATGTGATTTTGTATAGCAATATTAATATATTTATGAATAAGTCAATCATTTCTTGTTTGGATCATTTATATAACACAGTCTCCATGTTCTTCCTTTCTTTGTAAAGCAGACATTCAAATAAAAGCAATTAAATTATAATTATTAAATTCCTGCAGTTGCTGACTGTCTCTCAGTCTGCACAGTACTGTACCATAGCAATGTCTTGATTCTATTGATCAAGTGACAAATTAAGATAGATAGTGCTGGGCAGACATGGTGATTTTTAAGACACTAAACTGGATTGTAGAGATTAAGTTGCAAAGACAAACTTTAAGAATTCATTCCCACCTTTATGATTATAGCAAATTTTGCCCCAGTTGTTGAGATGTATATGTGATAACACTGAATATAGAATCATCTGATGTTAAAGCCTATAAATTACCATGACTGATATTTTTCACTCTAGTAAATTACTCTTTTGGATGCAATAGCTAAATGCAATAGCTAAATGCAATAGCAACAGCAAGGAAAGTAACAAGACAAGGAAAAAACAGCAACCTATGAAAAACAACAAAACTCCTTTCATATTGACATGAGATAAAGGAATTTCTTAAAATTCTATTAAAAAAAAAATCAATAATATTGGTTTTGTCTTTATTTCATGCAAAATTCTTTTATATATAGTTTTACATTGGAAACTTAAGTGCTTGTGTATCAACCTCCACAACATATTTTCACTGTATTTTTCACATATTTATTGTCCATATTCAAAATCATTGCAACTGCATGAGACTAGAAGTGAAAATGAAAGTATTATAGCTTGTGTCATGTGATACTGAAAGAAGGCAGATACAGACTTACTCCCTAGCTCTACTCTTGTGTCCCAGCTATTTTGCACTGAGGGTAAACCCAGAGAAGCCAAAAAGAATGCTGTCAACAGACAAACTCTAAACAATTGGTTCTTAATTGCCTGAAAATCAGAATGTAGTGTTTGATAAATATGTGAAATATATGCAGCAGAATGAAGTGTCATAGCAGCAATAATAATTAAAAGTATGGTGAAGCTTTACAGGTCAAGAGAGCCAGTAATTATTTACAGTTAAGGACAGTTAAGGAGGGAAAATATTTTGCTATAAAATATTTAGAAAAGCTTGCATTTTGCAGAGTTTTTACTATATCTAAATTAAATAATACTATAAATACAAGTGTGATGAAAGATGCTGTTATTATTATATACTGATATTTTTATAATCAATAGTTTCTTCTTACTGATATCTTTTGTATGCAATTTATATTTCAGTTATCAGTAGTTTTAAGAGAATGGATTTGCAAGGAAAATGAAATAACACACTGCTTCTCATTTCTTGCCTGAAAACCCATTTTAATTTAATAATGGATTCCATGTTCTTTTTGAGATATAACTATATTATGCAAAAATATTTATCAAAAATGGGTAAGAACTTCAGAATAATTAATCAGAAAGGCCTTATTATTCAGTGGTTAGTAATAATCGTCCTTGCAGTTCTGAAACTTTTTGAATCTTTAATAAATACTTCTATATATACTTATATCATTGTCTTTGTATTTTCCTTCTGATACAGGAATTCCTGAGGAAAAAAAAAAGTTCTGGTATATAGTGCCTAAAATAATACTCTGAAGTTTATTTTACAGTTTAAACAATCTATCTCAATCTCATCTAATAATCTTTATTTTTGGCAAACAGTGTAATTTGTCTTTAGTTAAGCTCCAATATTTACTGTGAGTCAAAACGAAACCACCAAATTCATTATCTGTGTGACCTGAGGCTATATTTGAATGTGCATCTCCAGAGGACATAATTCACAGATACAATGGACCTTAAACATAGATGTTCTCTCACTTGTGTACTTCTGTCATTATACTGAAGGACTTTTCTATGAAAAAAAAAAAATTCTTTCCCTCAGAAAACATATCTACTTAGTATATTTTAATGCATAATGTGAATAGCAGTATTGGAAAAGGACAGTATTTATTTCCTTTTGTTTTTCATATGGGTGTTTTTCAGCCAACTGGATTTAAAAGCATTATTATTCATTGTACGTAATTACTAGAATTTTTATCTTGATGAGTACCCTCATGAGCAAAATAAGAGATAATTTGCCTAGCATATTTTTTTTATTTCTGTCAAAGTTGATGAAATAATGAAAGCTGAGAAACAGAGTAATTCTTGATTCTATCATCTTAAACTTTTAACTTCATCACTTTCTGAAATGTGTCCAGTACGCCAAGAGAAGGAAGAAGGAAAAGAATAAAAAATGGAGATGTATCATTATCACAGTAACATGTTGTCAGGCATCTATTAATAAAGATGATATAAAATTCTCTGTTATTTAGAAATATTTTACAAATGTTCTCCATTGAATTTTGTGGTAAACATCTTATTATATTAAATCCCTGTAAATTCTTCTTGTGATATAATAATTTATTATCATTATTTTGTTCATAAATGTTGAATATGTTCAAGTTGAACAGATACTTCAAGAAGGTCCCCTCCCTCTCTGCACACCCTGCCACATTTTTTGCTCCCTTCTCTTGGCTACCCTTCCCTGCCCTTTCCTTCCCTTTGTTCTTACTGCAAGTTGTGGGTGAATACATATGTACCTGCACATGTGCAATTCAGAATAGTCAAATCTGCGTATATATCAGGTGACTCCAAGAACAGAAGATCTTTTTCTTTAAGTCTAAATTTGAGTACAGTAGGAATTAGCTGTTTCTCTCTATTGTATAGAATTCCTTAGAATAAAAACATCCAAAAAACCCATCAAATTTTCATTTAAAATTATGGCAGGATGAGCTCTAAGATTCTGCAGAAAACAATAGTTACCCTGCAATGAAGGCAAATAGATTAGATATATGAAATTTATAATATGCTTTTTACTATAATAACATAAATCATATAGTTTTGAAAAAAATGTAAAATTCAGGTTTAATTTTTGTTTTGCAACTGCTTGAAACTACACTGGTCACTACGCTTCCTTAGAAAATAAAAAACAAGAAGACAGTTTAAGATTATTGGGAAATATAGTTTACTGAAGTTTGAAATGACTCAAAAAACTTTTCTAGTCTGTCTTTCTCCTACTTGCAAAGCTCCATAAGCTTTAAAATTAATGCTCAGTATGTCACCTGTCAGTTGTAAAAGTTTTGTTCACTAATACCTTGCTGAAACCTACTGTTCATCTGGAGGTGAGGGTGGGACAGGAATGAGAAAATTTATTGATCCTGGCTAATGTTTTATGTATCATGAATACATTCCAATTGTTTCACTTTCACTTTGTTGAACAGGTCACTTTTGGTCAGAAAAGAACGTCTAGATTAATACTCTCACCAGTCCCATCATTTCAGTCTTCTATATATTCAACAGAGAAACAACGTGTTGTTATACTTTGCATGCCAAAAGCAGTCTGAAGGATGCATGTGGTGAGGTAATAGATTTTCTTTCAAGGATTTGGGGTTTGTTTTGGTTTGTTTTATGTTATTTAAGTTGGTCACATCAATTCAAAATCTCTTATTCCAGTGAAAGTGGAAGTGAAACTTGGAGTCCACTTACCCAGACTACCTTCTCAGATCTAATTTCTCACCTTCTGCTGAAAATTTGTTGAGGATTCTTCAGTACTACTTATACAATAGTAAAATACAGACACAGAATTAGCTCTATCATGAGATAGGAAGTTGCTTTGCAGTAAATGACCCCTAAGCATGCTTCTATTCTCCAGTTCAATGTCATCTTACTTCTGTACAATGATGAGTAACACTGAGGTAGCTCACACAGGCTTCTTTTGGATCTCTTCAGCTCAAAAGTCAAGGCTTAAACATGTTGTCATTACTTCCTCATCCTAGTAGAGAAAAAGGGATGGGAAAAATACAAGCATTATTAGAATAGGGGATGACCTCTACCAACTCACAGGGAGATCCATAAGAGAGAAAAGAGTTACTTCATGTAGTTTTTTAAATGAGACAATATCGTAAGGTAAACAATATGGAATGATTCTACTCTAGTAATTACAGTTTGCATGTGTACACTAATCTTGTTTCCATCAAAATGTCTATTCTAGAATAAAAGTATTTTCCATCAGTTCCTTACAGAACCTGGAAAGAAAACATGTTGTATATTTTTCAAAACATTTGCTTTTTAAGCAGTTGCCACCACATATGTACACATTAGAAATATAGACTAAAAAAGTAAATTTACCTCACATTTCTTGTGGTAGTAGATTTATACATGATCCCTTGAAGTCAGTGATATCCAGATGAATTCTATCTTGTTCATTTACAACAAGGGAGAAAAAACTCTCAAGAGAATTACACTTCTGTTGGTGGGTTTAAGAAAACAGGTTTTGGTAGAATAAAGAATATGAACACATTAACTACAGATTTAAATTGAACATGAATTGTTTGTGCATGAAAAAGATTAAAGCATCAACAATAATGCCTTGGTGAAAATAAACAGAAAAAGATATGCTTCCTGAAATCTATCCTCTACTTAAAAGCATAGGATAAGTCACAGTGGTTGAGATAAGATTTCCTCCTAACTTTTGTTTCTTATCTCTGAGAGTGACCATTCACGTACATAAATGGGAAGAGTATAGAAAAAAAAAAAAAAGAAAGAAATAATTAAATACTCCTTTCTCTATTACATTTTCCTGGTTTCTAGGAAGCAAGTAGTATTTATTTTTTTGTGAGGGTTAGAAGAAACTTGAGTCCTTGAAATGTATGTGTACGTGAACTGGAAGAGCTACTGAACTGAGTATGTAATAGGCTGAGGAAATGAGAGGAAACATTAGGTGTAATAAATTGGGACACAGAGTGTAGAATTTTATACTTAAAATTAAGTCAGTTGACTATGCCGTTATGTTCTTATGACATGGACAACGACTCAAGACATTACACATTAAGCAATCTAATCCCAAAAGGGAATCTAAAACCAGGACTCGTTTCCTTGTGGTATGGGAACCTTGCTCTGTCTCAGCCTTATGCTGAAAAAGTCATCAAATCTAAATTTCCCCCTTTCTGTGCAAGTCCTCTGAACAGTAAAACATTTGATAAAATGCATGCATTGGTGGCAAGACAAATGACTTGCTTTAGATAGGAATTTCATATTTTGGTATCCTGCACTGATGGAAGTGCTTACTGAAATTCCTGTTCAAGCAGGAACCTGCGCCTAGGTTTTTTATTAGTTGCCTCAGGTGAAGTGCTCATTCATTATGTGGTCACAGGGGATCAGTAAGTGATTCTGAAGTCTCCCAGAGAGTCTCAGTCAATTAGGCAGATAGGATCTGCCCTTGAAAGCCTTAAGGCTCTTACCTGTCTTCCCTGGCTATATAAAGAATATAAGCACTTAAATGACCATTGTGGGTTTTGAATATAAATGCAAAGTATTAGTGAAGCTGACAATAAGCTTATGTAACTTTCATATTTTTAATAACATAAAATCAACACCTAAACCAGGATTACAATCTGCCTCACTACTTCTACATGAGTGAAGTAAGAATATTATGTTAGATATTATTGGATCTTGACAGGTTTGAGAGGTGGGTCCATGTACACCTCATGAAGTTCAACAAGGCCAAGTGCAAGGTCCTGCACTTGGGTTGTTAATCCCAAGCACAAATACAGGCTGGGCAATGACTATATTGAAAGCAGCCCTGTGGAGGAAGACTTAGGGATGTTGGTGGATGAAAACCTGACTATGAGCCACCAATGTGCACTTGCAGCCCAGAAAGCCAACTGCATCCTGGACTGCATCAAAAGAAGTGCAACCAGCAGGTCAAGGGAGGTGATCCTCCTCCTCTACTCTGGTGGGACCTCTTCTGGAGTACTGTGTTCAGCGGACCTGCTCAGAGGAGGGCCATGAAGACGATCAGAGAGTTGGAGCACCTCCCCTGTGAGAACAGGCTGAGACAGTTGGGGTTGTTCAGCCTGAAGTAGAGAAGGTGCAGGGGACCTACTGGGAAGATGGGCAGGGACTCTTTGTCAGGGAGTGTAGTTTTTGGATGAGAGGTAATGTTTTTAAAATGAAACAGGGTAGCTTTAGATTAGACTTTAGGAAAAAGTTCTTCACTGTGAGGGTGGTGACATAGTGGAACAGATTGCCCAGGAAGATATGGATGCCCCCTCTCTGGAATTGTTCAAGGCGAGGTTGGATGGAGCTTTGATTAACCTGCTGTAGTGGAAGGTTTCCCTGCCCATGGCAAAAGGATTGGAACAAGATGATTTTTAAGGTCCTTCCAACCCAAACTATTCCATGATTCTATGTTGCCTAATCTCTTCCTCAATCAGCAAAATAAAAGTATTTACCTGTATAACTGTGTACACTACAGAATAAGTGAGCATCTACAAAACTTGGCTTCTGTTGCCCGCTGTACATATACAGAACAGCGATTTTACTTGTAAGTATATGGAATACCTAGGACCAGGTAGCCCCTTGAATAAATCAGAAAATGAAGACAATTTGATCAGTGGACTCAAATGGTTGAATATCAGTAATATTCATCTCCATACTATTTTCATTAATGCTCACATTGAGAATATCTTGAGAGTTGCAGTGCTGTGTTTTCAGCACTCATAGGTCTGTTGATATATTAATCAGAGGAATTTGTGTTTAAAGATTTGTGAGTGGGAGACCAGGAGTTCTATTTTGATAGTACTAAAGCCCCAAGTTAAAAGCTGAATTTATGTCTGCAATCAATGAAGGACATCATGTACATTATAATATAACCAGAACTCTTTTGATATGGTAGTTCTGATACCTTGTTGAATTGATAAATGCAATAACATTTCCTAGAGTGAGTTGTTTCAACATTTTTTTTATTTCTGTAATCTAACTTTAAGTGTTTCACTTCTTAAGTATTTATGGAACTTCAGAAATACTTACAATGATTCCACACAATGGATTCAATATCAGTCTTTTGTATTTTTAATGACATCACTTCAGGGTCAACAAGCAGTTTGTCTCACAAAGGTGTCACAGCTCTTTTCAGCACTCTTTTTTTTGTTGTTTTTGTTTTTTGTTGTGTTTGGTTTGGTTTGTTTGTTTTTGATGTTTTTTATTTCATTGGCACAAGGCTTCTCTTCTTGCATTCTCATGAACACTGAATGATGTTATTGGAGGATAAACATCTGGATTCCTCCTGTGGGATTAATATCTGACTCAAATATATGATAGTTTTCCTTTTTACATATACCTAAAAGAATAAGAACAACAGTAATAAACAGGAAAAATACACATGTAATTGCAACAATCATCTCCAATATGACTTTGTACTTCAGTTCTAAAGTTATTTCAGCTGTGCCAATACAAGCTTGAATATCCTCCAAACAAACAAAAAAAAAAAAACTTTACTATAGTGCATCACAATTAGATATACCTTCATGTTTGTTGGGGCGTACTTAATTTTTAAGAAAAACATGACTTCCTACCCATATGGTATTATTGACTCCAGGGATTAAGTTTTGTAACTTTTCCAGAGATGATCTGTTCCTTTATTGATGTTGGTACATCTATCAGAATGTAGAAAATATTGTTGTCCCTCAGAGTACATCTGAGAAGAAAAATTGCCTTTCCATAAAGGGAATTCTGCTTATGCAGGTAGGTGTCATATGTGCAAAACATTCAGATACATTTATATAGACACAATAATGAGAAATATCATATGATGGACTCAAATGAAAACTGTAGTAGATGCACCTGTGTTTCCGAGAGGCATCCCAGTGTATGTAATCTACATATGGACAAAGTGTGAGCGATTGCTACTACACCAAATGAACAGTGTATCCAAAGTCTCCATTCATTGTATATACAGTGAAGCTGAATTGCATTAGAACCTTCTTAAGAAAAACTTATTTGTCTTCACATCCCTTTGCAGATAGTCACAGGTTGCTCATAGGGAACAAATATCTCTATATATATCTATATATATAGATAAACATGAGTGTGTGTGTAAATATGTGTTTGTGTATGTCTACTTATGTGGACTTTTCAGAATCTTCACAAAAGGTACTAGACATTTTTCTGTATGTGACCAAAATGAGTGCATTAATCTTTGACGCACAAAAACTTGACAGAAAAGGGCAACTCTTATGTTAAAATCAACTTTGTTCCTCTATTTCAAAATTAAATGACATGTACTCTCAGTTCAGAGAGTGGTATATGTGGAAGTTGAACAACACAATGCAAATTTAGTTCCACATGTGTAGAATCATGAGTTGTATAATATTTTCAAAAATGTTGTAAATAGCACTCCAACAGCCATCCGAGGCTTAATTTTAAATTCTCTCTTCAACTGTTTTTGTTGGCAAAATGCCACAATTACAACCAAAAGCACTGCGAATAGCAGTAGTACAAAACATAGTCATAAAATATCTGCTCTGAGTTCTTTTTGAAGGATTATAATTACCTAAACTAAGAAAATCACAAAAATATATTCCACTTTCTTATTTCAAAGGCTTAAAAAAAGCCTGGTTGTGTTTATTTATTTAATTTTAGAGAGAGAAATTAAAATCATACCAATATAGATCAAGGAGAAGGAGCAGAGAAAACTAATTATTAGAAAGTGGCCAAAGAGGCTATGAACTTATAGCATATAGTAACATAAATATAAAGGACTCATTCAACCAAAATCTTCTTCCCAATGACTTCTTTAATAATAACAGTAATTGTCTTTCATGTGACATTGGTGGAGGATGATAAGGTAAATAATGATAGCCATATTCAATAATGTGAAACAAAATGTGTGCACTAGAACAACAATGAGAACTGTTATTTTTCTAGTTTCATTATATACTAAACCAAGTCATACACTTACTGAATAGATTGGATAAATGCTGTATATCTATCTATTTCTCTATCTATCTACCTAGTTTGCACATTGATATATAGATTTATAGAGACATATATACACACACTAATAATTTTTAATGTTCTGTTCATATACAAATCTGGGCCATGATACTATGAACTTCCATCTTTGCTAGAGCTAAGCAGAAGTGAGACAGGATGACTAGACTAGACTAGGCTAGAAATAGGAGTACAGTACAATACAATAGATTTTCTGTTGGATGAGATCTGTAACGATCACCTAGTCCAACTGCCTGCCCAATTCAGGCTGATCAAAAGTTAAAGCATGTTACAAAGGGCATTATCCAAATGTTTCCTAAATAAGGACAAGCTTGGGGCATACACTAGCTCTCAGCTATTCCAGTGTTTCACCACCCTCTCAGTAAAGAAATGCTTCCTAATGCCCAGTTCAAACCTTCCCAAGGAGAGCTTCGAACCATTCCCATGTGTCCTGTTACTGAATACCATGGAGAAGAGCTTAGCAACTGCTCTCCACTTCCCCTCCTCAAGAAGCTGTAGGGAGGAATGAAATCAACCCTCAGGCTCCTTCTCTCCGAACTAGACTATTCTAAAGTTCTTAGCCACTCCTCATAGGACATTTCTTCCATCCCTTTCAAGAGCTTTGTTGCCCTTCCCTTCATGCACTCAAGTACTATCACATTCTTTTTAAATTGTGGGGCCCAGAACTACACACAGTACTCCAGACGAGGCCACACCAATGCAGAATACAGCAAGACAATCACTTCTTTTGTCCAGATGGTTACACTGTGTTTGATACACCCCAGATTGTGGTTTATCCACTTGGCTTGCAGGGCACACTGCTGACTCATATTGATCCCGCTGTTGATCTGCTAAATTGTTTGATAGTTCTCTTTCTCAGATGAAACTATCTGGAGTTTCAATACTGGCAAATATAATCCCTAGAACAACATAGCTGAGCATGTTCAGCTGTGCCCCTTACTAGTGCACATTATCAAGCAGAATGCTTATTCTCAAAAAGTCTGATACTTATCTCTTTCATTTAATGGGTAGACTGTGAGTGAGAAGGTGAAGTTCACAGCCCTAATAATCCCACGAACTACAGTCAGATCCTTCTCCTATTCCTTATGGTGCATAAGGTCATGCATAAGGCAACGCCCTATTTTTCTCCCACACTGATCAGTGGAGATAAATAGTGGACCCACATAGTAATGATGTTTATATCAATCCTTAAATTCATTACTTTCATGACTTGCTGTTCTTAAAGTAATTCTAATAGCTGTTAAATCTTGTCTGTTGCTGATAATGCTTAACAATCTATGATGATCAGATAAGCATAATAGCCTAGCACATTAAAACCCATTGTTTCCAGTGTTTTGAGTTAGCCTTGGCTAACAGTCAAACACCATCCAGGTGCTTACTGATCAGGACAAAAGAAGAAAGTAGGACTGGAAAGCTTATAAGTCAAGAAAAAGATACAGGAATCATTTACAATTCACTGTTGTAAGCAAAAAAGACTTGAGTTTGGGGAAAATTAACTTAATTTACTGGCAATTGAATAGATTTGGGTAGCAAGAAATGAAAAAAAAACAAATATTAAACCAATTCCTTTCCTCCCCCTTTTCACAGGTTCAACTTCAGTTCTTCATTTGCAACTCTTCTACAAAATTCCAGTCCTCCTCAGGCAGCACTGAAGGGATGGAGATTGGTTCCCTCCTTCTCATAGTTTTCTCAGGCTCTGAAATGGGATCTCCATGGGCTGCAGTTCCTTCAAGAAATATCTATCTGCTCTGGCAGGCAGCAATGAGTAACTGGTAATGGAACACTTCCTTCTCTACCTCCTCCTTATCTGACCCTGGTGTTTGTACCTGTACTTGTCACTCTTTTTGTTTCTCTTTCTTTGTTGTACAATGTTTTGTCCTTTCTGATTTACTTTTTCCCAGATGTTCTACCAGCTTGGCTGCTGGTCTGATCTCTGTGCTGCAGTTGGTCTGCTGAAGCTGGTTGGAACCACATGGCAGGGGGCAGCCCCAGCTTTTCCTCACAGAGACCACTGCTGCAGCCTCAAACTGCCATCATCTGAACCCCTGCACCCAGTACACACAATCATTCAAGACTGCCATAGTATTACATTTGAATTTGCAGCAACATGGAGGATGAAGCACTGCATATCGCTGGTGTACCTCCAGATCTAAATTGTTCCCTACCTGTTCCAATATGTCCATGTTTCTTACAGCCCACTCCTCATCCCTCATTTTCGCTTACAACCTCAGTTGCTACACTGAAAAGCAACAAAGAAAGTTAGGCCCTATTCAACCAACTCTAATAAGATTCAGTCTTACTGGTTTTAGGACAGATGCTTAGTCTTTTGGAAGGCTATAAGAGCCTATTCTTTGTCCATGGTCTGTATGAATTAAGTGAGGTATGATCTAAGTAAGTGGTGAGTCTGAACACCAAAATCTATATAGATCCAAAACATACTGCAGAAATCTATAATCTAAATATAATATCATACTTGACTACTGCATTTGTATAATGAGAATTAGTGGCCAAAAAAAAAAAAAAATCCCCAGATAATTTAAGTTTAGGTCTATTCTAAAATTTCTATTTCCTTATTCTTATTCTTATTAATATACTGCCAAACTATTCTTGATTAACATGTGTGATCACATCATTTAGATTTATCCTACATGCATGGACACAGACACGTGTATCTTTGTGTGTCTTTCTATGTATATATAAAATATTTCATATAAAAATGGAATACTAACCCAAAACTAGCTTAATTATCTTTATAGCTTAAAATATTCTTACAAGATAAAATTTTATCCCTTAACATTAGAGATATTTTTTCTGTACATTCACTGGTGTGGAAGAAGAGTTGTTTTCAGTTTGTCTGGAATCACATTATCAAACTAGTAACATTAAGTTTAGCTCAGAGACTGGAAATACTTATATGTTTTTAGTACATATTCTTTTAAATAATTTTTAATATTCACAGCTACATATAGTATGGTAAGAACTCTAGTTCATTCTTCCAATGGCAAAGAGATAAAATACTTCAAACTAGTATTACTCAGAAGATCCCGATCTGTCTAATTGCTGGAGCACTGTAATGTACTCACCTCAAGATTATTTCAGGGTGAACATCAAAGCTCTTGCTGGACTCAGATAAGTTTGCATCCTTAAGTGATTATTGCTCAAATCTCTTGAACATGAAAACAGTGCTGAAGTCCCATGGCACTGCTAAAAACCATATTTGTTTCCTAACTATGTCCAAGTTGGAAATTAAACCTTTCTACTACCCCATTTTCCTAACACCTTTTTATCTATTTCTAATAAAGAAATATGAAAGCGAGAAAAAAAAAATATAATCTTACAGGAGAAGTATTTTGGTCCTGAAAGTAAGCAAGAGAGGTGCAGCAGTAGGGGTGAAAATCTGGTGTGAGCTAGTGAGTGCTGTCCTTCTAACACGTAAAATGTATGCAGTAGATTCAGAATAATGGCTCTCCCCCTCCCAATTCACCCAAAGGTAGTACCAGGAGGTGTTCTTGCATGGTGTAGTATGAGTATTTTCACAGCCATTCAAGTATGAAGCTCATTAAGCTTGTGACTAAACCTGAACTGGGACAGTGGGATTTTTCAAGACTAATTTGTGTTATCATAGCAACTTTATCAATATAACACTGCAATTTAGAGTAAACTGTCACAATTTTACTCTATCAGCATAGGAACATTTAAAGTGTTGCTAGGTTGAAAAACACTGTAGTTACTTTGAGATGCAAAGTATTTTGTTTAGAGAGTTAACCTTCTTGACTTGGTATCTTTGTGTTTTAAGACCTATAAATTTAAGGTGGGTCCAAGGAAAAGCTATCTTTTTAGAACTGTAAAACTAACTGTTTTATTTAAGGAAAATTAATTTTGGTCCAACACTGATAAAACTCAAAGCAATTATCTGTGTTACCAAGCTGTCTTCTAGAATTATGCTGTTCCTTACTGCTCAGTTTTAGTTTGCGCCTTAATTTGTTTTTGAAATGATTTTGAAACACTCTTAACATTCTGCTCTAGAATGTTTTCACTCATAAAAGCAAATCAACATGAAGGTACCCTAGGTACCATACAATAGATGGAAAAGGTCTCCTAACAAATTTGCAGTCATCTAATCAGGCCACTTACCTGGAGCACAGCATGGGCACAAGGATATGCTCATTGTCCCACTCTTCTATGGTGAGCAGACAGTCAGAAGCTTCCTGACAGTGACTGAATGGTAGAAATGTGCATGTGCACAAGTCTAAGGTTAGGCACCCAAAAATAAATTCTAGGCCTATATTTATGTTGTGGTCACAAGAGCAGAGGTTACTTGCATTTTTCAACCAAATACAAAGTTTAGGTCCCTAACAGTATTCTGTAGAACTTATACTTCATTTTAATTCTAACACAGCCCTCGGTGTTTTATGTTGGCAATTAATTAAAAACTATGCGTATGTTTTTAATTATTTATTTTACTTATTTATTATCTTTTAAGAGTTAATATTTTCAAACAATTATAAAAATCAAGGATTAGAGAAATTGCCCACACATGTGTAGTTTAAAGGTGTTGCAGTAAAGGACTGTTACCAGTTATAATACTGAGTTTTGTCTAAAGACCATTTGTTTAATTTTAAGTCAAAGACTTTCTAAATAATTACATATTTTAAAGTTTTTCTTTCAGGAAATATTTTGGATAATATTTATCTTTGTAATAATATCACATGTATAGAAATTTTCGTTCTTTGTTTGACCTCATTTAGCTATGATATTTCCTGATTTCAGTGTCACAAAAGAATTTCCTTTTAATAATTACAAGAACTTCTCTATCTCCAACAAGCCTTGTCATCATTGTGGTTTTTTCTGTGTCCCCACTACTATAGCATTTTATGCAAAATATATTAAAACAACAACTTCTTTTTGATAGTCTCTTAGTAATAAACCTGATAATAATATGTGGAAATTTTATAAGCCTCTAGAAAAAGACAGCCTACATCTATTAAAGATGTGAGGTCTTAATTCTTTTAGGGCTTTCAAAAATAATTTAATTTCAAATTGCTTTATAGAAATTAAGCCATATTCTTTTAGTTGTATGATTTACTTTGCCAATAAACATATATAATTTTTGTATCTGTGGAAATGTACAGAAATGAATTACAAGTAAGTTATAAACCACTCCTAAGACCTCTAATATGTGAAATTTAATGCTTGTTAAATAGCGCAAAATGTAAAAGATGTTTAAACCTTTATACTTAAGACTTTCAGATATTTTAATATTTTATCTTCTGTGACCTGGAACTTTTTCTACCAACAAGCCTCTAGTTGTGATGTTTAAGTGCTGCTCTGTATTTGGGCATTTTCCAGGCAGCATGACTACTACGGAATTCATCAGGGAAAGCCATTAGTGCGCTCACCGGCGTAAAACTTGCATGATGTCATAAATCTTTTAGCAAGCAGATTCAGAAGATGTTTTTGTGAAGGTTATGTGTGTAAGGTAAGCTACATTACATGAGCCTGCAATGTGTGCTTGCAACATTACACTTTCTGACATTTAATAAAATAGTGATTGCAAAAAGCTGCATCCTCAAAGGCCTTGTTATGCCAGTAGCAGTACAAAGAGAGTACCTTTAGACTGTCTTCCATGTTTCTGTTGCAAAATAATATTTTGTTTTTCTGAGCTTTTTAGTAAAACCTGATTGTTTAAAAGATACTGCTTTTTATTCTTGCAGATTTTACTTAATAAAGTAAATAAATTTTACTGCATGAAATGCAAACAAGTATTTAGAGAAGGCTGCATATGAATGCACAGACATTTCACAACAAAATAATTGCTTAATTTATACAATAAAGGCTTTGTTATTCTGCTCTTGTCAGTCCATACAATTCTCATACATCAGTTATGAAAGTCGTATCTCCTTGATTTTATGTGCCAAAATTGTTGTCTTTGAGTATGCTTATATCTACTGCTTATATCTACTATTTCTTATTCTTTAAAACAAATGATGGTAGGCTAAGGTGAAATGATCTCAGGTTTTTTGTTTGGTTGTTTTTTAATTAACATCTATTACTCATAAACCTGGAGATATAACTGAAAGATGAAAACTTTCTACTGTTGCCTGCTGAGGGAAATAGAACTGAAGTTTTGATCTAATATGTCTACTAGAAATTAGTGGATATTGGTAGCACTACAGAATTTTCACAACTTCTGCCTCATGTGAGATAATTTTTACATTATGCCTTCTTTTCTCTCATTTGATCTCTACAAAGCAAAACTAGAAAATCAAGATGATTTACAGATTAATTTATTTAGGTATCTATTGTCATTTCAATGAGCCTAATAACATGTTAGGGTTCCAGTTTTGATCAGGATGCACTTCCAAAGTAAGTCTCCCAATTACCTCCATATACTAAGCTTTGACTGACTCCACTGAGGAGTTTCAGAACAATTGAAATTCCTGCTGTCTAAAATTAGAGGGAAAACTGCATTCTGAAGACTCAGCTGTGGTGCTCCTTCTGCTGATGGGCATTCAGTCCAGTGTCCCCAGCTCAGGCTGTTTACTGGTAAGAACCATGAAATATGTGTCCTGTGAGCACCTGGTACTCAGTGTCAACTGTTTTATTCAGCAGATTCATTGCTATTATGCTACCATACCTGTTAACATTACTCTGGTCTCCTAGGACAAGAGCTATATTTGTCACTCATTTTAGGCTGCATTTCCTCTTATAGGGGACAGGACATGTCCCATAGCCCCACTGTAATTTTACTGGCTATATAAGGAGGTGGATAGTTGGCTTAGACCATGCAGATACTGATGTTTAGAGCTAGGCGAGATAGATTCAGACAAGAATAATAAACCAATTTTAACTTACTACATTACTATTCAATAATGTGTATGCCTAAACCATTCTCTGAACTGGTGCTCTCCTTGAATCAAGTCTCAAAAATCCAAAATAACATTTTAACTTTGCAGTCATGTAGGCAATGTGGTATTGTGGTTACACAGACTAAAATTCAGAATCTTCCTTGTAGAATGTTAATTAAGCATTGGTTCAACTTCTCTAACAGTCTGACACCTCAAAAGTTTGATTCTATAAATATTTCTCAGTCTTTATTCACAAACTCACTTCTTAGAGGACACTGATATGTTTAGACACTAAGAAACTATAACAGAGACTATGTAGATATAATTATGTAGATAAAGGTTGTAGGTTTGGGGGTCATTGTGAATATTTAACTTCAAGCATGTTTGCTAGTTGCAGGCTGCAATAAGTCATAGCAGGATGAAAAAAATAAAAATCAAATTAAAAGGGTGTCACTGTTTATGCCGGGAGCGGAGAGATGCAGCAACATATAAATTCATCAAGAGCGGGCAAAAGAAGCAACATTATTAATTTACAACCCCATTTTATATACCCTAGCCCCATAGGGCGATTGGTCAGTGATCACCCATCTCCTAGGGTGATTGGCTAAAGTCCTACACCTATTTCAAAATATTTTTCCAATGTACCATAAACAGAACTTAGCAAAACACCACGTGTTAGTCTAGCTTACAAAAACCATCCTACTGTTTCTCATAACATGTGTGAGAAAGGCAGGATTCTCACTGAATATTGTGAGAACCAGAGAAAATCCCTCTGCTAGCAGCTTTTCAGCATCCACAAAAGGGCAGTTTTGGGCAATTTCTGAAATTTATATGAAGAAAAAGACATTTCCAAGGGCCAGTTGAAGAGATTATTTTGAACAAGATTAGCACTTTCAGCATATACAAGCTATCATCTCAAAATAAAACTTCTGATAGCTTTAACTTCAGAGTTCAGAAAAAAACCCAAACCTAGCCAAACAAAAACAAACAAGAAATATAAAGTGATTTGGAGAAATATTAGTGTGATCAGTCTAAAGACCTGATCTTTATCATTGTTACCATCATTAATGGATTAATAGCAAAGATCTTCCAGTCTAAAAATCCGTAGTACCATGGTCTCAGTAGAAGTCATCCTGGAAGGATATACTGGAATATATTACTTTAAATTGCTCTTAAGTGTATTGCCAGCTTTCATTTCTGAAAATATACTGTGAATCATAATTAAAAGAATGAGCACTGTTGATTAGTCAGAAGAGAATGACTTTCTGTCTTGACCAAATAAATGGACTATTTGATTTTAATATTTACCAATGCTCAAACTGACTAAGTTAAATATTATATTAGATCTTTAGAAATATATAAACCCTTCATAAATTTAGGCATGTTGTGATAAAGATATAGGAGGATAAATGAGGCAGTTTGTTTAAAAGAATAGTCTGGCTCCCAAATGACGGCCACTGGGGTATATTCCAAATCAAAAGATACAAAAAAGACTGTTGAGCATCAGTGTTCAGCTAAAAAAAACCCATGCAGCTCTGTTAAACAAGATTGATAGTAGTCACAGAAGTGCTCGTATGTTAACATTTCTTTTTCAGCAATTAAGACACTGTTTCTTGATTTCTTGACTTGAGCTCTGATATTTACTTTGAGATTCTCACTGAAAATTGCTAAATATTATACTGGCAGGTATAGTTTAATTTTATTCACATTTATTTCACTGACTTATCAAGACTGTAATTAAAAATCTCTCCACGTTTGCTTTTAGGCATAGGACAATGGTGACATTTCCTAATTGTTTGTTCTATGCTTGTTTTAGATTGGAAATGTGTTTTCCCTGTCTTCTCTGTTCAGACTGACATTTTACCTGATAACTAAATATTTGGTTTTAATACCTGCAATATCACTTCTGCTCAAAAAAGGACTTTCTTTTTCCCTCCCTTATGTATCAATATTATCTGGTTTTTACTGTTTTTTACACCCTAAAAGATATTAAAAAAAAAACAAAAACCAAACAATTTTGACGATTTTCACTGTCAGTTCTGTGCTTGTGGCAAATATATCATGAAAATTATTGACATTTGCTTAAAAATAATATTCTGGGAAGGAAGGAAGGAAGGAAGGAAGGAAGGAAGGAAGGAAGGAAGGA
>JANVCC010000021.1:34318633-34340762 GCA_025345505.1 Todiramphus chloris collaris | reverse complement strand
GGAAGGAAGGAAGGAAGGAAGGAAGGAAGGAAGGAAGGAAGGAAGGAAGGAAGGAAATATATTCTGTAGTCTGTTTTTGTGGGAATGGTGTTTTTAATTTACCAGCTAAAGCAGATGGAGCCTGTAAATAGGCACTGAAGGAAAAACTTGAGCTTCTAGCTTTATCTCTCTTTTTTCCTCTTTCTGTATTCTGTTTACTTCATAGTGATTTCTTGGGATTCTCCGCATGCTGTAGACTTAGAGAACATGAATGCAAATGTAGATACATAAAGACATTAATACACACAACTCATACAAAATGAGAACTGGACTAAAAATTAAAATGGCAAAACATGAATATTGCAAACTAAAGCAATGACAAGCTAATAAGAATCAGTATTACAATTTCCTTTTCAATCTTAATCTCCATGCACTACATTTCAGTCTTTAACTCTATAATGTCTAAATGCATCAGGAATAATCATTACATCATTTTCATGAGGTAAAAGGCTTTTGTTAACCAGAGTTCTTACGTAGGAAATGAATAAATTTATATATTCTTGTGAGAAAAATGCATAAGTGTAGAAAAAAATTGTCTTTTGGCTCTCACTCTCTTGTCCCTCATTTTTAGAAAGACAGAGTTTTGTTAATATCACAGACAAATGACAGTTAGACTCTGGATTATGTAGTTTGAGTAAGTTCATTTAATTACACAGTTCTCTTTTCCTTTTTTCCCTCTGCTTAGGTGTAATAAATAAAAGTAACTAAAGTGTCTCACAAAAGACAACAGCCAAGGTGAGAGTGCAGAGCTCCATAACAGTGCATCAGAGCCAGGATCTGAATTGGTGAAGTGCCTGGTCAGGTTTGCACAGTCATACAGGCAGAGATCAAGGGCCAGGGCTGCAGCATAAATACAGCTTCCAAGTGAAGGTGAGGTAGAGGACCTAATTTCTCACAGCTCTTGCTTACAGCAGTCTGATCCAGGCTGCCATTCAGCATAGGCAGACAAAAACACTGGAGAGGGTAAATTTGCACTGAGGGCCCTAACAAATCATAATTTAAACACTAAGTGTTAAAACCTTTTGTTTTTCCTGGTAAACATAATTTATTATCACATAATTTTTATTGTTAATAAACCTAATATATATTACTAACAACATATTTTTTGTCTTAACTTCTGTACATAGGTGATATAATGGGATTCCATCTAGTAGTGGAATATGAATGTCATGAAATGTATTTGTATTCCTTTCTAAAATTAAAAGCAAACTATTTAATTGCTAACATTCTACTGAATAATTAAACATCCACAATTGATTTTGTTCTTTTAACTTCCTGAACTTTATTCTTTCCCTTGTATGAAAGAAATGCCTGATCAAAATCTGAGAAATCATCTACATAATGCAAGAACTTGTCTCTTATTTTGACGACCATTGGGTAACTCACAGGAAGTAAAAAGAATACAAAACAAGAAATAACCAAGTCACTGGACATGCAGTCCAAGAAACTTGCTTGCCAATTCAAGAAGAAAAAAATGCAGATATTTTTTGTATAAAATCAATCATTTACTGCATATTCATATATTAAAATAATGTGTGGTTATTATTATTAAATATTTTTCCTCTCATCAACCCTTATAAGTGCTTTATTAGAGGATATAAGTAAGACATTACAATAAGATACCTTTACTTTATTGTTTTTATATATATATATATATATACACACACACACACAGAGAGCAAGGGACAAAACAAAACTGCCCGGGTTGTTATGGTATGGTATCACAAAACATGGCACCCTCCTATTCACACATTGATCAATACTTCTTCATCTTATGTCTATGAAGGAGACCTTTTAAAAAAGACCTTTCAAAGGGACTTAATGTTCCTCAATGTGATCCAATGTCCCCCTGCATAAAATTTTTCCTTGGGATGTTATGACCAATTTAAACTGAAGTTCTTAACACAGGACTTATTTTTACCCCGATGACTGGCACAGATTTCTATATTTAGGTGGGACTCTGTATTTCTGTATATGCATGTGTGTGACATAACAGCATGTATGTTAGAGGAGGGGAGAGAGACACAGAGGAATGAAGACTTGCATTAATTGCTCCAAGGAAGTTCAACTCTGAAAACCTTAACAAGTTAGCGCAAATCCTTGCCTCTTTCAAATTCAGATTTAAAGTATCACCACATTTTCCTATCCTGTTCCTTATGCTGAACCATACGTCTTGCTGTTTTAGGTTAATTCATACTGGAGCCTTTGAACCTCATCCTGAGAGTACCTCTCCCCATGTCCTGTCATGCATTCCTGAGGTGCTGATTCCTCTTAGCAAGTCTGTAAAAAGCTGAAGTCATTTTGAAGGGTACAGTTTAGCAGAGATGGCAATTTATTTTGCACAAAGAAACATCATCAGAGTATAGGGGGTTTTATCTGATGTGGTAACTTTCCTCTTTCACTCTGTATACTGCTTTGCAATTGTTTAAGATGCCAAGCATAGCCTTGTTATAGATTTACATTATATAAGCTCATTTTTCTTCTTTTCTGACCTTCTTTGAAAAGTTATCCCTTGCAATGTATTTGTCAGTGTCTTCTATGACTTACTTGTCTGGCAATCTGTCCATTGGCATCCTCATAACATCTGTCATGAATGTCTATCTGCACCATTCTCCAAGTCCTTAATTTGTTGCCTTGTCTGTTCACAGTAATTGCCACATTCATCATAGGTACTTCTTTTCAAGTAGAAACAATTTCATTCTCTGATGTTGCATTTAATGTCTTCTTTGTAGTTCTTTGTATTTTATTTCTTTTTGTATCATGAGATATCTGCACTCAGCAAAATAGCATACAAGTAGTGCCAAAAAAAAAAATTTATCACTTCCTTGACATGCCGAGATTGTCACCCTATCATTGCATAAGAAAAGATCTTACATCTTTATCAAAATTTGCAGATCTACAAGAGGTGCTGCCTTGAACCTGCTTCAAAATAATGCAAAATGGAAATTGAAGCTGCAATTAACTGCAATGATATAATGAAAAGTATAGTTCAGTATGGTACAGAAGCATAATAGAAAGAGTGAAAGGTGCATTCACTCTGCTGTTGCAGAGTGTTATGGATTCCAGCATACTGTTCTGTAAGAAAACAACAGAGAATCTGAGAGAATGTACTGGAATCCTATAATTTTTAAAGAACATATACCAAATATTCATTAACAAAACCAATCTTTGCTAATACTTCTTACATGATAAAAGATGTTTCTTAACTACATGACCTTTGTTTACAGAACCGTCTCAGGCACACTTATCTGCCAAGCAGGTAGCCTAGAGATATCTTATTTCCTGTTTTAGTAACAGAATCAAGAATCAGGCAATAAATAAATAAATAAATAAAAGAATGAGCTTACTCCTGTCCAATGCCTTCACAGCTTTCCTAGTACATCTGACACTGGCAATTGTACAGTTACATGAAATTTATAGGTACAGAAGGGGACTGGGAATATCACATTTTAAAAGCTGTCTAATTCTTTACCATTAATATCACGTTATATTAGACTGTGATTATGTGCCAATGTGACATCAATATATAATGTTATCATCTCTGATGATACTGTCATATGAATGGACACTTAAGTAACATCATCATTTTTTAAATACCAATTGTTTTGGGTAATTTTGACCATAGTTTTTAATATTTCTTATTTACTCTTGTATGAATTTTCCTTTTTTTTTTTTTTTTTCAAGTTCATATTGAATTTCTGTAGTTTGGAAAAATAAGCATAAAATATAGAGACTAGTGTATAGAGGTTTATATTAATATTGTACTTAAAGGCATTATTTATGGATTTTAATTTTTATCTAGACTTTAATGAGTAATATTTTTGTCAATGTGAATAGTCCATTTGATACTCAAAATACAAGTATGAATTACAGTTCAACAATATGTGCAAAGGCTTCCCAGTCTAACTCAAATTTAACACTGAGAGATTTCCTTCACTGAAATATACACTTTAAGTGTATTTCATAATTTTTACTTTTAGGATTATTGTCTATATTTTTTTGGTAGGAAAAAAAAATATTTTCTTTCTATGCCAGATAACAATTTGTGTAGCCCTCTACACAATTGTGTATTCCCAGTAACGTGTTTGAGTTCACTTACGCATTATACACATTTACTTTTTTAATAGAAATTTGAATTAGGACCATGGAAGATTGATCTGTGAATGAGTTATTCAGGGAGTAACTCATTTGACTATTTCACCAAAGGACCTGGAGATGGAAGGATGTTCACTGCAGACCAGATTAGGTTGTCTGTTTATTTTTCAGTTTTTGCTATTGTTTACTTGTCCTCAAAGTGATGTGGCATTTCAGTAATAGTATTTCAGGAATTGTTTTGCGTTTTGGCATTCCTGACCCTTAGATCTCTTAGAATAAAACATAAACATTTTACCTATGTCTTCACCTAATTCAATTCTTCTCTAATGTACATGTGTCTATAGCCTATGGTAACTGTTTGATAGTCATGGGCACAGAAAATCACAGTTTTTAAACACAGATTTCTGCAAACAAGCTGTATTGCCTCATTTAGCTTTATAAAGTTTTCATGTGGGTTTATAAAGTTTAGCTGCAGAGACCACCCTTACAAGTCACAGTATAATGCCATGGGTAATGTATCGCTTTATGGACTATTTGCTTACTCTTTCAGTAATGGAGTAAAGTAATACCAACTACAGCACTAACTCTTTGCATTGCAGACATTTGCCTGAGACTACCAATTCATTTCACCAAGTCTGCTGAACAGCAATCAGATAATAATGACTTTTTGGTGTGTAGTTAATGATGCAGGGGTTTAGAAGACCCATACCTGATTAAGTGTGCAGGGTGGATGGTATGCAGTTAATGTAATGTAAAGTACTGATAGAGTAAGTAGAATAAAAATAAATAGCTTAGCTGCCACATTCTCTGCATGTTGAATGTGGAATGCAACTGGTATGTAGAGGCTTTCTTTTTATCAATTATCAGTTAGATCCTTATAACATGGATTATGTAGGATGAACTAGACCTTTTATTAGCTTTCTAATCCTGGGGTAGGATTCAGCTAAGAACCTGATTTGTTCAGACAAATTGTGCTATGTTCTCACATAGATAAAATCAGATATTAGCATTTATATATAACAATGGGGTTAGGGTTGTTCATGGACATGTGGGTGATAACACCTGAGAGATTAATTTTTAAATCCAATCATTTTATATCTGGTTTTGTGAGCATTTAAGCTTGATTTATACTATATTTTTTTATCTGTTATCATGTTAGACTGAATGGAGCATAGGAAAGTTTACTACATGGCAGTGTTGATCTGAAGTCTTCCTTTTGAAATCAGAATCCTTATGTTTAATTCAAGAGAATCTTATCAGCATCAACTGACACAAAGTTATTTGCTATGACTAGTTCATCATAAGGTCTTCATTGCTTAACAATGCCAAGTATAACGCAGCTTTTTTTCATTGGTTCTTTTACTGTCAGATAGGTAAATCTGTCATGTCCAGGGATACCTTGTCTAAAATACTACTAACATTATCTTTCTTCTGATAAAGACTTCTAGAATTATAAGTCATTGTATATTTATTACTCTGGGAACAGATCAGCAATTATATATAAATACAATCCTAAGAGTCTACAGCAGACTGTCTACAGTGTTAATCTCTGAGGATATCTTCTGCTATTGTATTCCAAGTTATGCTTCCACTTTTATTTTCATTTTTTCTTTTTCAAAAGGGCTTGTCTGTTCTCCAGTCCATTCCCCATAGGTTATCTCATTCTTAAAATGTATACCTCAATAGTTCAGGTTGGGTTTTTTTCTATGACATTGCCCAGGTTTCTGGAATCAGGTTAAACAAGGCCATTATTTCTACTCAACCAATTTGGGCACAAATCTGAAAGGAAAGTAGAAAGACCAAACAGTCCTGTTGGGAAAATGGTTCTCCTGTTTTTTAAGCATAACCAGTCTTGCTTCTAACTATCTCAAAATATAATTTGAGAAGTAAAGTACAGAGACAATACACTCAAAACTGATTTTGAAAGGACTTTTTACTTAAAGAAAAAACACATAAATAAACAGTAATAAAAACTAAATAAACACAAAAGAAGCTCCTTTATTAAACAAAATGAAACAAAGCATTTCATTTCAGTAACTGAGAAAACAATGAGAAGAAAACACTAACATTAAAATCTCTCAGAGGAAATTAAATACTCGACATAAATTAAACCTACCTAACTCTTAAAGGGATTACTGAACTCTACCAAGAATTGTTGCTTTAACCTTTCTCCTTCTGATTGCTCTGCTCTTGTGTGTAGTTAAACAATATTTGCTTTGAAGAAACTGGTCTGAGTCACTGCAGCTGTCAAGTGATCAAAGGTTCCAAAGGAAGTAGCTCTGTAAGAGAAGAGATTGTGGCTCTGATGTGGAGTGAGATGGGGAGCAAGAGATGCTGCAATCCCATTCCAAAATGGAGGGGATTTCATTCTAAGAAAAATACAAACACATGACATTTCAAAGACAGGGCCAGAAGATGTCAGGATATAGCTCAATTTTTTATTGAAAACCAATCTCTAATATTACTTGACATGCAGTGATATATATTAACCCAATCATGCACTTCAAGCCTATAAACATGTCACATATTCTCAGTGTTTTGGTAGTCACAGGAATGGATCACATGTTATTGATCACAGCTAGTTTTAGTACTAGAACACTTGGAAGTGTTGAACATATCATCACATGCTTCTCCCATGACAGGTCTTTTTTCCTTCTTGGTTTTTTTTTTGTTGTTTTTTTTTTTAATTTAGATATTAAAACTATTCAGCTATTAAAGTAATCCAGGAAATAGTATGACATGAAGTATAGTTCCATGTTGTTTATAGAAAAAATATTTAAATAATTAACTGGTGATAACAGGGTGTCTTGTTTTAAAGTAATGGATCTCATAGATGCATCCTAAGTAGTGAGTGCTTTTCTGCAACAAAGAAGTGGTATGGTTACTTTTTTTTTTATTTTATTTTTTTATTTTATTTTATTTTAAAGAAAAAAGAAGAAAAGAGCATGTTAATTATGTGAGAAAATACAAACACATAACAAAAGTTTCTAGTTTCTCATTGAACAAATTGAGACATGGGGATCAAGTTCTTTCCCTTCTTATATGAGGGACTTGAGTCTTGCTATGGATCATTTAGCAAATCCATACTTTGCCCTATTAACTATCACAATGGAATAAAATTTAAATTATACATGCTCCTGAGAGTATCAAAGAAATCTGACATCCAGAAAGATAAAGAAGCACAGCAGCATTTTACTAAGCCTGCAGACAGTTGAACAGATGTCGCAGCAGCCAGCAGCAGAACCAATCAAGGAGGCAGAGAGGGGAATGTGCCAAGGGAGCAGACCTAGGCCCAGATGCCAACACTAGAAGTATTCATCTCTTAACATCTGGTTGTACCAAGCATTCCCCATATGTGGGTGTATGTATTGGCTTTGAGCCTAGTACACACAGAAAAATAATATGAACTGGAATACATTCAACACTGCCAGAAGTAAGCAGAAAATCTGCCAAGTCTGTACTGAAATTCTGTGAATCTGACAATCGCTTTTCTATTCATAAATGCACATTGTGTCCCTGTGGTAGCTTTGCATGTTTATATGTTTTAGATTGTGAAAAAGGTTCCAAGCTGTTTAAATAAAATCTTACCTAAAACACTTGCTGGAATTAACCCAGTCTGTCAATAGACCCTAAAAACCCCTGAACAAACCAAAAGACATACAAAAAAAAACCAAACAAAACCACATGAACTGAGTTAACCTTAGTTAAATAGGGTCTTAGTGGATGTGTCACTCACTGGAATTGTGATTGACATTCCAATAAACTTGCACCACCTCTTGCCATCCAGTACAGTCAACATGAATTAGTAACCCTTAAAGAAATTTGAAATAAATTTGATGAAGCAAAAAAACGACAAGGTTCTAGATGCCACGAAATACAATATTTATAATTGTTTCTTTACCTTGTAAATTTTTCCCAATATTTTTTGTAGAAGGTTCTAAAACAAAAACAAAAAAACAAACACCACCAAAAAAACCCCCACAAACAAACAAACAAAAAAAGCCATACATATCTAACTAGAAATTCAGCAAACTTCTGCTTGATTACTGGCAAGCCTACTAAACATCTAAAATCACAACATTTGTGACTTGTTTACTTTTTGCTAACAGGTAGACAAAAAATCATTCATGTCTTGAAAAACTGTCAGCTTAGAGCTCTCACTCAGACCTGGTTATCATGGCAGAGATTTTTAAAAGTATGTATTACATTGACATTTTTTTCCTAAATTACAAGTAGTTACTGTTGTCAGACAGTTTGACAACAGGCCACTGGAACCGGATTGTGGAAAAGACTGTGGAGGAAGCTTAAAGCATATGTATTCTGGATAGATTCTAAAGTAAAATACAATCTCTTGTGGAACAGATGGTTTTGAGAGCTTTGGTAATCAATGGACAGACAAAAAGCCTATTTCAATAGGAAGCTTCCCTTCTAGATACATTCCCTTTAAGAAGAAATACAGAATGATCTTGCTGCAAGGCAACCTCACAATTACAACTGTTGATTGAAGATACTTTGGGTATCACTTTTGTATAGAGACAGATAAAGATGTCTTTGGTCTTATTCTCGTGACAAAGACATATCAAGGATTGGATTCTAATGGTAAGTCTACAGTTACAAGGAACAAGGATTTTACAGGAAAAACAGTTAGTGTTGAGGCCATGAAATCTTTTCTCCACAGGCACTGTTTCACTCAAAATCTTATTATGGTCAAAAGGGATGATATTCTATAAATGACAACAAAAATGTATTGCTTGTCTAGTTAATGTTTTAACCATCTATTATCCACATTAACTAATTAATAATAATGAAAAAAAAATCTCAATAACAACGCTATAGTTCAAATTGTTATGCATAAACCTCCTATTACTACCTCTTTTCTATAGTACAATGCTGACTCTTTCTATATTGCCCTGGGTCCTAAGCTTAATGGATGCAGTTTTCTTCAAAAATGGGAGGAAAGGTTTATGGTGGATGAGTTGCATCATGACATCATAGCTAGGAGTGGAGTTCCTTCTTTCACAGACCTGTGGGCCACTTGAGGCAATATTTATCCAATTTTTTATCATCTCACTGAGTCACAGATTAAGCTGGAAAATTGCGGAGCACCTAACATCAAAGGTGAATGTCTGTTACTCTGTAACAACTAAGTGTAAGAGCTTTACCACATATGATATTCCCAGGGCTTCAGCTACAGCAAAGCATGCATCCATCACTTGAGCTGTAGGACTGCTGCAATTAACTACAGCCAGCTCAGACCAAGGCAAGCCTGGGTAAGTCCTTGGAGTTCTGAGTGGGTGAGTTTTTGCTCTGAAACATGAAGGATAGTAAGGGGCAGGGGGGAGTGGGTGGGTGTTGGCAAATGGGAGATTTGGACCGTGAAGTGCACATCTGATTTTAACTAAAACGGTGATGCAGAGTCATTCTAAGTAGGTTAGGAGTTTGTGTGCTTTGAAAAGTGGTTTTGGCACTTAGAGTTCAGGCATCTAAATACTTAGGTCGCTCCTGAAAAATACTAAAATGTACCTTAGAATTCTTTTCCTAAGCTTCTATTTCCTCACTTGCATGTCAGGCTACACCCTGTACAATTTTTAGAATGTCTTCCCAAAGGCACTACCTCTTACCAGCAGACCCAAGACATTTGCAATTCTCAAGCTGCAAACCCAGGATGAACTGCAAAATGCTATTGCTGATCTGAGCTTCTGTAATTTTTTAATAGCTTTTATGGCTGTAGGGAGATGTCTGCTCTCAAGTGTTTCTGAGGCAGAGAAAGAGAGTCCAAAGGCCAGAAAAACACACATCATCTCTTCCCCTCCTCATAATGAGATGAGAAAGAGAAGATTCAATCTTCAGTTATCCCTTGCATGTGTGGCACAAAAAGAAAAGCCGTATGCCTGATGCAATCACCAGTTCACTCATCCCCGAGGGCACCTTTTGTAACACTGTTCCAGCAGTCAACATAAAGTTATGTGGCTGACTTTAGAGAATGGAATAGTATACAGAACTCAGATTAATACTGCATTTGCTAGCAGTATAAATATGATGTACTGTATTGATTGCAGTGTTCATTACAGGTCTTTTTGTAAAATTAGTTTAACCTGTCATGTTGCATTTAACATGTGCCAAACACTGAAATCTGTATCAAATTGATACTACACTCTCTAACAAAGAACCTATCACATTATATTTATTTTAATATGCACCTTTTTTATCACTAAAATGAATATTTAATGTGTGTTCCTTCACTTTTCTCTTATTTTCAGTAGCATAATTTTTTGTGTGGTTGGGTTTTTTTCCTCTCAGACATGAAAATTCCTGACAAATATATATTTCTAGGATTTCTACACTTGGTGTCATCAAAATATCAGATTTTCTGTAGTTTTTACACTTTTTGCTCCTCTTTTAATTAGTGTTGTCAAAAATGTCACTATAATGTATGCTTATCAGTGTGCTGGAGACACAGAATCTACCAAGACATGGAGTGAGTCTATAACTTAAAAAAATAACACTTCTAAATATCTAATATCCATCACTTAAACCCATTTTCAAACATTAAATAAAGATGATCTATTTTAAGGCTGCACATATTTTTACCTAGATAGGCAAATAAAGACTTAAGACTTCAATTTCAGGACCACCAGTTTCAAAGGCAGTGCACTTGGTAATCATCTTACTGAACTATGCCTGAGGATCATCTTTATTCTGCCACTATATTCTATGTGTGAGATAGTAGAAGTTGCTTTTCACTTTTTATCTTACCTGCACTTTTCTACTCGGTTCATTAAGTTCAGAGTCCTTTAGGAAAGAAACATTTTTTATGTATGTCTAAAAAGCTGCAGGCATAGTTTAAAGTCCATGTTCCACCTTGTAGACAAATGTTCAACTTTTCTTAATTGAGTTCACACTATTTGGTGCCTGGTGTTACTTTATAGTTTTCTTCTGACTATAATACCCATAACCTCTCTTCAGCCAGATGACACCAAATGTTATTTTCTTCTTGACAGTCAAGTTTTCATATATATCTGCTAAAAACATTCTTTGAACTTTACATACATTGAAAAAGAAGCTTTCTACAATCATTGGTGTCTAACCCTAAGGCCTCCATCAGGATCTTTCTTTATTATTTAACAGTAACTATTTTTGCTTATCTAAATGGACTACAAAGTTAAGGAATTATCTGTATTTATTCTTAGCTCATTTGAAAAGTGTTTTGATACACTTAAGAACAGAAAAAAGAAATTCACTTTTATCTTTAATTGAAAAGAAGAGAAAATGGAGTATCTGTTAATTCCATTTTTGTTCCCTTAGACAGTATTAATTCATAGGACTCCCTCTTAGTCATGGCAGCAACATTTTAATCATATGTAATTCTGACATCCTAGACATGCAACACAAAATTATCAAAATTTCCACTCTCACTGGTAAGTCCCTTAAGTAACAAGTTTAATTATCCACTTTAGCTCCAAGAGATGAAAGTACATTTAACTCACATACAAAACTTGGACTATTTAGGTTTTAAGGATTTCTTTTAAGCTTCTGCTCCAACTAAGAAGTAATTTTCCTTATTACCACTAGCTTTCAAAGAATTGAGAAGTGTCAAAGCATAAAATTTAATCACAAAGCATCCAGTCTCCTCCTCTTTAGAAATGGTTATTTTTCTTTCAAGTATTTCTATTATCTTTTCTTTCTTTATGTATCAAACATTCACTTTCCTAATGTTTTTCCCTGTGCTAATTCAATAGCATCAAATCTTAAATTAAGTAAAACTGAGTCTCAACAGTGATTACATAGAAAGTATCAAAGAAGAAATTTAGAATCTCTGAAAGTCTGTTAATGACTGACTATTTTATTTCTGATATTTAAAAAAAAATTGCTTTGTAGGGTAATTATTTGTTGTCTGAATCTTACAGAATTGTAAAAGTATCCCAGGACTGAATAAATAAAAATAATTCCCTCATATGAGACATACCAGAAAACGTTTTTGAGAGCAAACTTCTATGAGAATAAAATACTGATAAATGGAATTGTTTTAATCACAACAGAAGCAAAAATCTCATAGTCGGAATTACAACTTGATGATTCAGTAACAATTCATCAATTTTTTTTTTTTTTTTTTACATCACTGCCGCTAAGGAAGAATGAAAACAAAATTCAGGCATCAGAGAGAAGAATCAGATGAACTGCTTGACAGGGTAATACAGCCAGAAAATATTTTAAATAGATAAGTGGATGAATAGTACTCATACTGTCTTGTAGAACAGGCTTATTACCATTTGTTAACAGTGTGGCAGAAACAGTTATATGCCTATAAATTTTGAAGGGACTTAAATAGGAACCTCATCACTAGGAATGGAGAAATTACAAAACAAAACAGCTAACTCCTTAATGTCAACATTAAATGATAACATAAAAAAGACTCTAGGAAAATAGGGGATATTATGAACAGTTCTGATTTCTTTACTTAGAAAATGTTATAGCAGAAAATAGAATTACTGGAGATGTAGAAAATACAATGTGAGAGGTCAACAGGGCTTGTAAAAGGAAATGTCTTAGAAAATATTAGAGTTCTTTGAAGGGATTTCTAAACATATAAACAAGAGTCATTCACTATGTAAATGTGCTTCTATGTCAAAAATGCTCTTGAGACTCCTTCTTAGAGTCACTTAACCAAATTAAACTGTCATAAGAAAAAAGATTTCTGCAGGAGATTACTGCAGCATTCAATGTTGATACCTACGCTAACCAATCATCTGGAAAACGTGGTGTAAAAAATTTGTTGATGATACATGACTATTCCAGTAACAAAAACTAAACCCAACTGTGAAGAGTTGTTTAGGGATTATGAGAAAGAAGTATAATTCACAGATTACTTCATGATAAATATTTCACAGATAAAACCGGATGTTAATAAATGTTAACAAATGTGTTGTAATGATTGTAAAGAGAAAAATAACCTTAGGTATGTGTATATGACCAATGGCATGCTCTAAATTAACTGTTACTACTCAGGTCTTTACATGTTGTGGATAGTTTCATGAAAAAAAATCAAGAAGACAGTCACTTCTAGAGGATGTCACAAGCAAGACAATAAATGACAACCCATGGTGCTGTGTAACAACTGGCTGAGGTCTGTCTAATCATCAATGTCCTTGCTGTGATTGTAACAGTAGATTTAAATGTTTGAGGGGTGGAACTCAAAGCTCCTGGAGATATCATAGCTATTGCACGTTGTCTTGATGCAGATGCTAATCACAGGAGTGTGGAAGACAGGTAAGAACCATACAAGCACTGTTAACAGGCAAAACTGAGTAATTGAGAAATAACAGTGTATCTGGATAACAGGTAACTGGACGATGGATCCACGTAGTGGATCCGAATAACAAGCAGGAGACTGCCTGATTACCTCATAAACTTGTTCACATGTTTGCTCAGTCACAAGTCTGCAGCACTGGGTTTCCCAACACTTTTGGTCTGAGAAGGCTGACCAGAAAGTTGTTTTGGTTCATGCTGTGCTGCTGCTCACAGTTACCATTCTTGGACATCACTTGGAGATCCCTCCCTGGGCATTCCCTGGGTTTCATCTCCATGCAGTTCTCGTCCTCCACTTCCCAGACCTTTCCTCTAGACAGGATTGTCATGTTCTTTCCTGGCTCCCTTCTTTTCTCCAAGATCATTTCTTCATTGAAACTAGGTTTTGGCATGAGCTCTTCTTTGTGAGTTGTGGCCCCTGGCTCCCCCAATTTAAATAATGCATATGCAGAAGCACAATACTTAATCACCCTATCAGTTGCTGCTTCTGTCCTATGTCTATTTATTAAATAGAGGATTCACGATATGCCAGTATTGTCTAATCCAATTGTTCAAAAATTCACAACCAACCTATACCCACTGCAGCTAGCAACTAGGAGTCTTCTGCTTGAGAGTTCAGAAGATCCTCTCTGGACATTCAACCTTCTACCCCACTGCTGCCCACCCCTAATTATTTGTAGCCTGTTAGTATTCACACTTCAAGCTAATTTTTCACCTATGTCAGAGGGCAATCCAATACTTTTTAATATCAGTGAAATGAAACACCTTCTAGTGGTGCCTATAGCTCTCCAGTAACTTTAAAAAGGGTCCTAGTGATCTAAATAAAGCTCAATACCTAAATATTAGATGGCTAAAACACTGATGGGCAGCATGCTTTTTTTTTCTTTTTCCACTAAATACAAAACCGTGTATTTTATCAGCTGAAAATGTAATTAAAGATCACATTATCAAGCACCCTAATCAACAGTTAACCCCAGTTGTATAATTTCTTAATTCATTTCACTTAATTTTTAAAATATTATAATTTCATTCTAAGGTATGCACATATGATTTTATATTTAAAATTGTTAATTGAAAGCTTGAAAAAATGCATGACATGTCAGCTTCAAACTCTAACATATTCTTTGAAGTGATGAACCTAAATAATTGATTATTACTTAGATCTGCATGAATATGGTTTCAGTTAACTTCCGAATGTTTCTGTTAACATAATTACTAATACAATATATATTTAATTTTTTTTAGAAATCTATGTCCAAGGCCTTTTACATATAATATAAATAATTATGTTCTTATCTTTTAATAAAATTCTTGACAGCAAATAATTTAGAGCTATTTATTTTGAACTGGAAAGTAGTGCGACTGTCAAAAAGCTCTTCAAACATCCTTTTATGCCATCCTCCTTCCCACACCTGTACAGATGTTTATAAAAAAGGAATTGATTCAAAAGTATATATTGAAAATAATTCCTAGAAAACCATTTTTTTGTGTCATTTATGCTATGGCTATGTCTGTATCCTCAGGACTTATATGTACTTACTGTTGTACAAACATAAAGGAAAAGAATGTCTCTATCTCAATAGGCTTGTAACTGGTATAATCATAACATAAATGACAGGGGGAGAGGAATCAAAGCTAACCATTTAGATTGCCTATGGTATAATTAAATTAATTTTGATGTATACATTGCAATTTAATCCCATTTCAAAAGTTGGATTGCAGGCACCTAAATGTACACATCTATGGCTATCAGAAGTGAATAAAAATTGACAGTGGAACTGCAAAAGCTTTTAAAAATTTGAGGAGTAGATTCCAAACACTTTCTGTGTGTGTTTGTGTGTTTGTGTGTGTGTGTTTGGACCACACTCGTGTACCAGGGAGAACACATTACGTCTTTCCTTTATCTCAGTCAACTCTCATACTTGTCAATGAAAAGTAATCCCAAAATCGGCCAAGCATTTTACGACATCAGTGTAACTGGGACTAGATGATCTTTAAAGGTCCCTTCCAACCCAAACCATTCTATGTTTCTATATTTTTTTTCTTGCTTTTAATTTCAAAAATAGTAGTTTTGATCACCTATTAAGGCTAGTATACTTTTTTCCTTGTAGGCAAACATGTTGTCTTTTTTAAAGACATCAAGTATTTATTGCTGTCATAAGCAAGATGAATGACTGCATTACCTAATGTTCTGAGTTATTGTTTGCCTTTATTTTTCTAAAGCAATATCATTAGTAGTCATGTAGCATAATACTCAAATTGAAGTCATATACATTTTTTTGAATAGAAGAACAAATTTAAATTGTGAATCATAATTCCACAAGAAGTGTTCCTTAAAATGTTTTTTATTACTTTAAAGATTTTAACATGATTGACAGCGTTATTGTAGTGCTAAATTTTTGCAAACTACTCATTTACGTGTCTTTGTCACATGCTTTGTATTTTACCTTTGCTGCTCTTGGATAAGATAAAGTAAGCTTGATTGGACTTTTTCATATAAACAACTGCACAGTCCTCATGCATTTTGAAAGCATACAGAGTAATTGCCCTTCTTCCTTTAATATTCCAGTTACTTCTGAATTTATCAGACTGACTATAAAACAGAAGATGAGTCAAACTATTCCTACATTATGTCTTTACATGCATTACCAGTAGTGAAATGATTTCTTAGAATCGTTTAGGATTTATCCTAATTAATTCTGCATTTCTGGTCAAGCAACTTGATATAAACACAATCATTTGGTGGAGATTTGAATGGAACCATGATAGCACTTTCTTGAGTTTGAAAAACTCTGGAAAGGAAGGACAAGGACAGAATTCATATTCTCACTTTCAGGGTCTCACCATGAACAGTGTAGAATGATTTTCTAAGTACTGGAGCAGGGTGCTCTCTTCAGCATCCTGTTTTGCTGTCACCGTGTTTTTAGTTATATTAGCTTTAAGAGTGTATCTTATGCCCAATCATTAACCTTCACATTTTGCATATTTTTTGTTCCTGAAATCCTTTGAACTTCTGACCAGACATATTGTCTCTTGTTTTGACAGTTGTGATGGTTTAACCTTGGCTAGCAGCTAAGCCCCACACAGTCACTTCTCCACGGTGGGATGTGGGAGAGAATAGGAAGACTGAAAGCAAGAAAACTTGAGGGTTGAGATAAAGGCAGTTTATCTGGTAAAGCAAAAGTCATGTGGAAAAACAAAGCAAAACAAGGAATTTGTTCACTATTTCCTGTTGGCAGGCAGGTGTTCAGCCTTTTCCAGGAAAGCAGGGCTCCATCATGTGTAACTGTTACTTGGAAAGACAAATGCCACCACTCCAAACATCCTCCTCTTCCTCCTCCTTCCCCCAGCTTTATATGCTGAGCATGACATCATATGGTATGGGATACCCCTGTGGTCAGCTGGAGTCAGATGTTCTGGTTGTGTTCCCTCCCAACCTCTTGTGCACCCCCAGTCTACTCTCTGGTGGAGTCGTGTTAGAAGCAAGGCTTTGAGGATGTGCAAGCACTGCTCAGCCATAGCTAAAAATGCTTGTGTTATCAACACTATTTTCAGTACAAATCCAGAACATAACATTATATAATCTAAATAAAACTGTGAAATATTATTTCTGAAAAGCTGAGAAAGTAGTATTGTTCAAGCAGACAGCAGAAGTCACTGATACAGGATACCTGTCTTTAACCTTTCTTATATAGAGATATATCTAATAATAAAATAATCTTTTACATAAAAATGTAAAATATGGCTATATAAAATGTGGACATTTAGTCATCAGTATGCCATAGCATATTTAGTAGTGTAAATTCAAAAGGCATAATTTTTATTTTTTTTAATTTTCTAATTCAAAAATTCAGTAGACATAACTGAAGATTACAAACAACAACAAAAAAAAATTAAATGACGTGTGAAGGATCAGTGATTTGCTATTAATTTTATAGGTTGGGTATTTATATAAACAAATCTGAACTATTCTGTACTTGGATTGCCTATTTCCAGCCTCTCTTCCCTCTCTACCAAACTTAACTCTTTTCTTGACATATTGAAAATCTCTAAGATGAGTTATTATTCAGTGTAGTGACAGTGTATCTTAAATTCTACTTTTCAGTAATAGCATATGTATGACAGAGAAATCCAATGGGGAAAAAACCAAAAAAAGTAAAACATATATTCCAGTTTGGAAGAAACATAAATTTTACATGTGAAAAAGCTCTGTGCTTCATAAGCTTGTGAGAAGACTTTTTTTTTTTTTACAAACCGGACATTAGTTTAACCTGAGATGGGAGATTAGTTCAACCTGAAACTGTTTTTCAGTAAACCTTATAAAAGAAATGGAAACTAAAGGCTATTCTGTTTTTAAATTCACTTAAAAAGAAATAATAAATATTTTAGAATTTTCCCAAACCCTTAAATGCAAATATCAAACAATTCTATCAAAAGAAAAAAATAATAGATTTTTCAATACTATGAACTTACAACATCAGACAATAGAAACATGATCTTTCATATACTGTCAATAAAAGCCTGCATAACAAACAAAAACCCGTCTAAGGAGAAAAGGTTTTTTTTACTTAGGAATTAATACACACAAACTAGGTCTGAAGATCGAGATGTATTGTTGAGGCCAAATACACTGAGGGGAAACATAAATGAACTCTGTAAATCTGTCAGATTCAGAAAAGTCTTTGAGGCTGATGGCAACACAAACATGATGGTTATGAGGTCACAGTGCCAGTTGTTATATGACAAGAACTGAAAAATAAAATCATATCCCAAATGATATTTTCTTCTTTTTTTTTTTTTTTTATTTTCACTTCTGTTGACTATCTGAACTTATAAAATTAAAATACTAGAGAATTACTCACTTGCATATTAGATAGACAACAAAGCTAAGAATTACTGAAGCAAATTACACAGTAAATATGAGAGTGAACATGAATATTTTTTCCTTCATATGCATACTGTATTTTCATTTACTTCATCAGAATATTTAAGAAAGTCAGTCTAAAATATATATTACTCTCAAGCAAAGTGCTTGCAATATCTTCTTCCAACACACAAGTGCTTCCAATGCCTTCCCACAAATTAAAGCTAGGGGAAAGTAATATTCGATTTAGCTAGCTGAAATGGAAAAAATCTCTTTCTCCACAAATATTGATGCTCTTGTTCAATTTAAACTGAGAGGAAAAAGAACATAATTAAATATATGATTCATAGTATATTTTTATTCAATTACAAGTACATTAATCTCAAGTTTAGAACTAAAATTACTGATATTCAAAGAAATAAAAAGTAAAGCATTATCCTATATATAATGATTAAAGTACTCTGTTTTAATGCCAAAAAAGCACCTTGTAAGTCTGCAGTCTTCTGCTTTTGACCACAGAGTTGAATTTGGGCCCACCTCATCATCAAAATACTGTAACCTTTAGTTTATAGAATTAAAATTTGAAACACTAATCAGTAGTTGCTTTTAATGCAATTTATCTCTGTAGCATATCCAAAGCATTAAATCCAAATTGTATTTTAACTCTATGATTTTTAAAAGACACAATGATAGGAATTATTTAATCACTTCTATCTAATAACATGAATAATTGCAGTTTGATATTTGCAGTTTGATAGGTAAAAATGACAGGATATTTGTCCTGGTTTGAGTGAGGACAGAACTAATTCTGTTCAGTAATTTTACTTTCGGCTCAGTTCTTCTAATTAACTGCACTTTCTGAAGTTAGCAGCCTGTTCTCACAGGCAGTGTCTGCTTCTAGCAATGATAACACCCCATGGTTGGAGTTACTACCAAGGATTGGTATGCAGACGAAGGCCACTGCTGGATCTTGTGTACCACATTGGGGGGGTGCAGAAAGTGAAAGGCTGCACCTGCAGGGAGGAGTGGACAAGACAGGTGACCCTCAACTGACCAGTGAGATATTCCATCCTGTATACATCATATTCAGCTTAGAGCTGAGGGATCCGAAGAGTCTCTGGGCTCTTCTCCCTTCTTGGACTGCTTTGCCAGCTTTTGCTTGGCTTGGCTCAGTTCCTCTTTCGGTTCTTTCCTTGGGGAACCCAAGGAGGCCTCTGTCCATTCTGCCTTCAATCCAGTCTGTGTGTTCCTGAACCCAGTACCAGAATCCAGGTCCTGAACACAGCTTCCGTCTGCTGCGGGGCCCAGTCTGGGACTGCCCCGGTGCCTGCTCCACAACATCAGTGGTGACGGTGATGTAATTACCATCAAAGGGGTTGGGTTCAATACTGGTTTTGTATATATTTGTATATATTCCATTTTTATAATTATTAATTTCATTTTCATTAAAGCTGTTCTAGTTTCCTTTTCTAATGGCTAAGTCTCTCTCCCTTATTACCTTTCTCTTTCCCCTCTGGGGAGGGAGGGGGGTTAACAGAGAGCGTTTGTTATAGGTCTAAGGGACTGCCCTGACCCTAAACCGTGACAATATTTTTGGAGCCTGAATAGATCTGTCTGCCCCAATTTCCTTTGGAAGAAAAGGTGCAAGTAGAGATACCCTCACTCGAAAACTAGGCATGGTTTCCTACTGTCCAAATCTGATGTACTCTGGGTTCTGCAAATAAGCACTTTTTAATATGTTGGTTTGCTCACCGCAGGTAATATGTGTGTCACTTCATCTTTCAAGACAGAGGTAAGTTATATTCTCAGTTCTGCAAGACTGAGCTTCCAGAGAATTAAATACTTCCAATTTCATAGATGATCTTCCATAGATTATTTTTATATATGCATCTAAAAACAAAAAAAAATAAAAAATAAAAAAAGGAGGGGAGGAAAAAAAGAAAACCTCACCTGTGCAAATGCTGTTATAGTTCATTAAGTAAAGTTTTACCAGTATAGTTCTTCCAATAACTGTCTTGTTTGTAGTCTCATCTTCTACCTTTGTGAGTCTGGCCAATGTCCCACCATCCTTTAATAAAAAGGTCAAGGCTGAAGGTCCTGTCCAACATGTAACTTTCTTTGACAGAGAAATAATTGAGAATTCATATTAAAATTTCTACACATAAAAAAACAAGTGAGAAGATGTGTTCATTTTTCCCTTACTCCTGAAGCTCCACTGACTTATGTCTGAATTTTCCATTCTCTACACATTTTCTATTTGAATTTGAATTTGGGCATTGGACCCCACTGATACTTCTTATGTTAAAAGAGAAATGAGCAATAGTTCAGAAAGCATGGGAATTTTTGCTTAAAAATGTTTCCAGAATTACATTTTTATTATGTTATAGTAGAGCTGATCCAAGGACTGGAACAGCTCTCTGAAAGGACAGGTTAAGAGTTGGGGTTTTTCACCCTGAAGAAGAGAAGGTTCCAGAGAGGACTTATTGAGGACTTTCAGTACTTAAAGGTGGCCTATAAGAAAGATGGGGAAAATCTTTTTAGTAGGGCCTGTTGCGATAGGACAAGGGCAATACTTTTAGACTAAAAGAGGGCAGACTCAGGTTAGATATAAGGAATAAATTTTTTACAATGTGGGTGGTGAAACACTGGAAGAGGTTGCCCAGAGAGGTGGTGGAAGCCTCATCCCAGCCATTCGAGCTCTGGCTGGGTCTCCGAGCAAACTGATCTACTTCAAGATGTCCTTGATCATTGCAGGGGGATTGGAACCAGGTGATATTTAAGGTCCCTTCCAAACCAAACTATTCTATGAATCTATGATTCTATGATTTGTTGATCAACTTCAGATAGTTATGTTAGAAACTTTCTTTTGTATGCTTTAATCATAAATACAGCCACCATTCCATTACCAATCTTAACAGTTAAGTCCCCTTTCATCTACAATTTTCTAAGTATGTGGCATAAACCAAGATTCAAATAGAATAAAACAGAAAGGCAAGAAAAAAGATATAAAGAGATTTTGCAGTCAAACACATTTAGCAAAAAAAAAAAAAAAGTGTTAAAACAATTCAAATATGATTAGTGCTGAAGCACTGTTAACAATCTGCAATAGAAAAATCTACATCTGAAAAATGAAAAATTTAAGGACACAGTTTTCAGGACAACTTAGAGATAATCTATTTCTTCACACATAAACCTAAGCTAAAAAAAGTAAACAACGTAATTAAAAATCAATTTTTACACTTTTAGTTATATTCCTCCAAAGGCTGGAGTCTCTAAAATGTTTTCAGAAGAAATTCAGTGAGATTTGGAACACATCAGTGAACCTGAAGTATAAATTGCTTTCTAGCATTGCTTTTGCAACACCAAAGCAGGAAGGTCTGTTCCTGCACATTGAAAGGTGAAAGTTAATGTTGAAGTTAATGTTAAAGAAATGACATATGAAAATGAAACATTTAACTGAGTTCATATGTGTACAGTGTGAAATTAATACAGAAGATATACAAAAAATACACAACTATCTGAGAATTACATTACCTATTGTTTCTTGATACCTGCTTGTGAGGATAATCATTTTAACATATACTACTAAAGTATATTTTAGTAAGCTGGTTTCATGTCACAAATAGCATATTTGCCATGTCAAAGTGTTATTATACTTCTCACTTTTTTCTCCTCACATTATTTTCATAATTTATACACAGCTCTAAGATTATTTATGGTAATCCATAAAATAGAAATTACTTTAGTTACTTGTAGATGTGTTTGAATTATACTCATACTCTCCTCTCCTCTCCTCTCCTCTCCTCTCCTCTCCTCTCCTCTCCT
>JANVCC010000021.1:34259202-34318623 GCA_025345505.1 Todiramphus chloris collaris | reverse complement strand
CTCTCCTCTCCTCTCCTCTCCTCTCCTCTCCTCTCCTCTCCTCTCCTCTCCTCTCCTTTTTTTTTCTTCTAATAGAACAGCTAATCTATGTATAATCCTTTCTTGAAATTAAATTGTGGCATTATGTGGCAGGATCATGTTTGCAATTCACGTAAATCTTTGAATAGGCAAACCAAAAAAATTACTAGTCTTCTGATCCATAATGGTCACACTTACTGACAAAGATTTAAACATAAAAAACCCACTATCATTCATTTGGTGAGGCTTAATTTGATAAAGATAATACAAGGCACAGTGGCAGTGGATTGACATTTCTAAGTTTTTAAGATACAGTTCTTTTAACTATTTAAATCTAGACTGCCTGATAAAGCTGTCATTTTGCAGATAAATTTAACGAACTTAGGAATAAATGTTTAAATCATTAAATGTTTGTATATATTACAAGCATCTTGTTTTGGTTATCTGCAATGTTTAGTTATATGAAGGCTTTGAAAGCAGGTGATACTCTTAATTTAAAATTTAATTTGTGAGGAAAAACATAGTATATATGTTAATGGTTACATTATTGGTGGCCTCATTCTTAATATCTTAGAATTATGTTACCAAAAATGAAAAAGATGAGGTTTGTGGTATTGCAGAAATATTTATTGAGCTCTCAACACAAGAAAGACATGGACCTCATGGAGCAGGTCCAGAGGAGGGCCACAAAAACGATCAGAGGACTGGAGCACCTTTCCTACGAGCACAGGCCGAAAGAGTTGGGGTTGTTCAGCCTGGAGAAGATAAGTCTCTGGGGAAACCTTATAGCAGCCTTCCAGTATTTGAAGAGGGCTTACAAGAAAGCTGGAGAGGGACTGTTTACAATAGTGTGTAGTGATAGGATGAGGTGCAATGATTTTAAACTGTAGAAGAGTAGATTTAAATTGGACATTAGGAAGGATTTCTGTACTATGAGTGTGGTGGAACACTGGAACAGGTTGCCCAGGGAGCTGGTGGAGGCTTCATCCCTGGAGACATTCAAAGTCAGGCTTGATGGGACTCTGAGCATTTTCTCATTGCATCACAGCACACTTCCCAGGTTCTGGACTCTGTGTTTTCATAAGGTTAATGTTGATACATTTTCCACCCTTTTTAGGATATTCTTGATTTGAAGATCATTAGTATTTTGTTTCCAGTTCTGCTCTGAGTTTAACATTTCATGTAAATTACACTTGTTTTATTTGTAGCTTTTTGGCAAATTAAATTATTTCTTCAGGGAAAAGTAAATGGGAAAATGCATAGATGCATAAATGCACAAAAATAAGCTGTTTTTTTTTTTTATTTATTTAAAAGTGTGAGCCTTTTTCTGTTGTGACATTTTAAGCACAGAAACAACTGAAAATGGTTATGGTAGGGAATGAGATTCTACAAACACAAAATGTATATATAATGAATCTGCATACTTCAGTTTCCAGTCTAGATTCAAATTTGTAATTCTCTTAGGGAAGGAAAAAAAAAAAAAAACCACCACAATGTTTTCACTTTCTTTGCAAATTCTCCCTATTTATTAAATGCAATCTGAATTTCTAGGAGATATTTCCTCTGTTTCAAATAGCAGAATTGTTAAGTGTGTCCGCACTTATTTGTTAAGCATTTTTACCATTATTTCCAATGTGAATTACAGTGAAATAAATTGTTTCTATTCTTCTGTTTTACAAAATGCTGAACACTTCCAGTTAAACATTGTGTGTATTTATATTTATACATAACTATAAATGTATGTATATGTGTATATACTCACACTAAGTATAGACCACATAATTTGGTTTCGCGATCATAATGAAGTGAAATACATTTTCATATTGACTTTCCCTATAATTATGGTGCTGTAATTGTAAACAATGAAATAAAATCCTCTTGTGGTTCATATGTTACCGGGTTTTATTGTTTTATTACATCCAAATTAAATTGTACAGCTCTGGACTTATCTAAACCACAGATTTGGATTTCCTCTGTTTTACCTACATTCTTTGCACAGGGGATGCTTTATATGCTCAATTACTCATGCTTGTACAGAAATTATCAGGAGGTAAATTTATATTTGGAATTTATGGTGAGACAGTGTGCTTCTGAATCTCCAGGCCTAGATAGGTAGCCTGGTGCATAAGCAGGTTTATGCTTCATTCAGTTCTAAGCACACAGAAGAATCTTCCATCTCCACCCAGTCCCTCCTTTCAGTTAAGAAATACAAGTTTGTGGTTCAGATGAGAGCTATGATACCACTGGTAGGGCTTATTGTTAAGTTAATAGGTAAGTGAAGACATATCAAAGTCTCCATAGACTTTTTTCTGCATCACAGATTACTTTGCATCTTATGTGACCAGGGCTTCCTAACATAAAATACATTATATCTATCATACTCACTCTGTTCTGTCTCTCTGCCATTTTGCTTTTGTTTCAAAGCTCTTAATTGCAAAATTTAGATCACAGATATCTAAGAAAATGTTTATCTTATAAGAATAAAAATCAAATTGAAAACTTGAAACATTAAAAATTATATTTCAGTAAGGAAATTGACAGCTCTAGAAGTAATTTCCCATCAGACAGAAATTAATAATAACCTGCAAGTTCTAGCCAAAAATCCATGTAGATATATCATGGATTGACCAGGGAAGAGTATAAAGATATGGGAACCAGAGAACAATCCATCCTTAAATACTATTCCCACTTTCAACAGTTTTCAATTTAGAGACATCCTAAACAAAAAGTATCTTTGTATTTAATAGACCTCAATGAATTTCTGTTAATTTCCCAGACCCTTTTTTATGTCCAAGTGGATTTTAGTCTTCACAATACTCTGTGGCTAGGATATTAATGAATTCACTTTGCATTGTATAGACAACTATCCCCTTTTGTTTGTTCTTAAATTTCCAGTTGCCAGTTTCCTCCCAAACCTAACTTCATTTCAGAGAGTACCATTCTGCTGTAATAATTTTTACTTGATTTTTTCTTTCTCAAAAACTTGAATTGTAACCTTAACAAAAGAGGGGGGAAAAAGGAAAGAGGTTGAAGACTGGGATTGAAGAGGAATGAAATATTCTAAGAAAAGCATTTTCTCTGTGGAATATTTCACCTGAAACATAATTCTGGCCACTGATTCAACTATTTTTAGTATGTTACTCCTCAAATAAATATAATACAAGCAAACAGCATGCATGGCTGTCATGACATTGACCTTTCTACTTGTCATTAATAATAAAAATTAAGTTGGAGCAAAGAACTGTAAAATTATGGCAGTGGTGATGCAAATTTGAAATAATGAAGTGAAGAATACTCTTCAATTTGAATCAAAGATTTAGGTAAACTGTTCCTGAACAAAATTTTGAAAACCAAATATGTTTTAACATGGTTTTAAGTACATATTCAGATAGCTGTTAGCAAATAACATTCTATAGAATTTTTTTTTTAACTGAAGACAATATTTATAATTATTGTGATAGTGTTTGTCTTCCAGTCACTCATATATTCAGCTTTCTGGACATGTACAAAGCTATTGTAATGATAGAACAACTTTAGACAAAAAGTTCTTTAGGTGAATAATTGCAATGTTCAGCAAGTATACATTTCTTTTCTTGAGGTGTCTCGAATTGCTCTTGTGATGAGAATATTTGAAGCAAAATATTTGTCACAGTATAGTTAGTAAGAATAGTTATTAAAGTTTCAGAGGAGAGAAGAAGATTCCATTATGACTTGTGCTGACTGCAGAATATAGTGGTCTGGAATAATCTTCATGAAAGTACAAGGGACACTCTACCCTGCATAGCTGCAGTAACAAGCTTCAGTTCTGACATTGCAGGGATATCATCTCTTAAATACTTTTTCTGCCTTATGTGTTTTAGATATGACAAGGAAGCTATAAGAAACTAAATTTGTTAGAATAAAAGCAACATTAAAATAATTTCTTTTTACCTTAAATTTCTGATGCTTTACAGCTACTGAGTTATAGTATGTTCTTGTTCATGATAGACGACTGGTATTAAAACATATTATGTGCAGAATGGAAGAGTGGGTAGGAAAAGGTAAATTTTTTCACCATTCAGATCTTGGTTCTTGCTGTTTGGAAACATGACTACATGAACTCCACAGGAAAGATATGTAAAAAATAATTCTGTTAGCCAAGGAATCATGAACAGACAAAAATTGCTGTTGCGTATTAGGTTAGGAAAAGACATTTCTAAGCTAGGGACAGTAACACAAAAAAAGTCCCAGGTGTTTATCAGCAAATTCAATTACACTTACCAAAAAATGGCTTATAAATGCAAAGCTAAGAAGGAGTTTCTATCACTCAGGGGTTTTTTTCATAGTTGCTTTTTCATGGATCTTTACCTGAATTTGATGAGATAAAAGTAAAAGAAAACATGAAGTATTCATAGGCAGACCACATATATTAAAAATAATGAAATTGCTCTGCATATAATAGCTTACCCAGCAGATTGTCACAGCATGCACTCTCATTAGGATGTCTGCTTGAAGCTTAGGTTCCTGGCATGAGGTAAAAATGGAATATCCAGGTGATAGAGGCTAGACACAGGTATTTATCATTATATTAAAGTGTTTTTCAAAGAACTGTGAAGTCTATAGATCTTTTGTAATATATATGTACTGACAGTCATTTTAGACTGTTTTCAGACACACTTTTTGAGTCTTCTTTAAACTAACCATTGATTTGCACTGTGTCTTAAGAGAAAGCTGGGTTTGGGGGATAGCAGAAAAAAATAGAGAAAGTTTAACATTTTCAGAATTTTTATTATACCAATTTCTATGCATTTGAGTTAATTCCTAGCCTGCTGGGGCAACAATGTCTCCTTGTATCATTTACTTTTTCTTCCTGGAAGAGCCAATTTTTAAAACTGTATCAGAATTATACAGCGTGTGGAAAAGAATAAACCTGTTATATAAAAGCGTGAAATTGATAGCTATGAGAGAGGGGGGAGGTGAAAGGAAAGGGGAGAGGAGAGGGGAGGGGGAGGGGGAGGGGGAGGGAGAGGGAGAGGGAGAGGGAGAGGGAGAGGGAGAGGGAAAGGAAAGGAAAGGAAAGGAAAGGAAAGGAAAGGAAAGGAAAGGCGAAAGGAGGGAGAAATTCAAGAGCCTGGCTTTCTCAAGTTGAAGCCTAAGACACAATAAATGGAGCTTTAACTGAAGCCCATTTCTTATAGCATCATGACACTTCTTATATGAGGTGTCTTCTACCATTACTGCTGAAAAACCTGTTTCTGTGTCCACAAAAAATGAATTTCTGTGCACAGCCTGATCCTCACTGTAGCAGGTGACGGATATCCTGACAGCAACAGTAGCCTAAAGAACCCATTAAGAACTTCATGTGAGAAAAAAAGGGCAATTAAAATAACATAAAAAATAAAGGAAACTAGACAAACCATGAAAAAGAGGAAATAAAGAAAAAAAAAAAAAGTCAAAACATTAATTTTTCACGGGATTCAATACAGTGTTTTCCAACAGAGTTTTTGCTTAAAAGCCCTGTTTGATAAACAGCATTTTGTCAAAAATGTGACATGAATAGACTCCAACTAATCATTCTAATGTCTTCAAATTATGTGGTACATCTTCACTGATCCATGAGAAGTCTGTAACATAACTTTTATGTAAGAGAATTTCTATTACTAAATCTCTTATCTGACACTGGAGTATCTCATACTTACTGTATGTTAAATCTTTATTATTGATTGGGTTTTTAGTTTACTACATGCAAAAGATCAAGCTAGTAACAAGAAGTAAACTATCCATTGCAAATAAACATCTACCTGAATGCTGTATTTCCATGTCAATTTATAGCCTTATTCCCCAACAGAGCAAAGTAAGCATAGATGAATCCTGTTACAAAAAAAACCCCTAACTCTGAGGTAGCTTCTGTACATCTTAATTCACTTTATATAGTAATTGCATGTTCTCATCTTTGCCTTAACAGTATTCAGGTTCTGTATATCTGTGGGTAACTGTGTTTAAGAAGTTGCTTTATCAACATATACTTTTAATGGAAACCATAAATATTTTAGACAAGATAAATGGATTTATGTTGATCTGGGAGTTTGTGATTGTTTTGAGTGGTATAGACAATGTTATTTTATATATTTTTTTGTTTACAATAAATATGTCTTCTGTTCTTTTTAAAGGATTTGAATGGATAGCAGAGAGAAAGGTATCTTGTTTGTCTTTTCCTGTTGCTTTCCAAGTCAGTTAGAAGTGTCTGCAAAGAATAGAACATTATGCCATCACTGAAAGTAAAGCAGCATTTTCCTGGTGATATAGAGCAGGAAGTTACAGCAGTTTCGTTACTGAGGACATCAGTGAGAAAATACACAGACAAGTCTCTTCCCCATAAAAATGTTCATTGTACTGTGCAAAATATATTGAAAGCCAATAAAAGCTCTTCTAGAGCAAGACTGAAAGAAAACATTCAACATGGCAGGACACAGTAGGCAGAGGAGATATTTGTTAATAAACCCTTTAATCTTCATATTGTCTTATCATAATTAATTAATTTTCTCATTGACCTAGTTTGTGTTCAGATAAAACCTAGTATTTGGAAATTAAAGGTCTTTCTCATGTTTTTGTAGTGTATGTTTATTAGCTTTTTAGTTCAGATCAAATGAAGAAAACTTTCCAATATTTCCACTTGCTATATTGAATCAGCATCATAAATCAATCTTAGAGAAGATAAAAAGGATTTCTTTTGGATGAAACCTAAGCAAAAGATTGTTTCATGGAGTATTCTTAATGTTCTGTATTTCTAATGGCAAATTAATCCATGGTATCCACCTAGAATTGCTCTATTATAATTTTTTTTTTTTTTAATGTGGAGATTGGGTCATCAAAATCAATTATTTGTCTTTACACATCTGCTCTTATTGGGACATACATTGGCTAAGAATGCTTAGTCTAAGAAAGAAGGTACAAGCAGATCCACCTCACAAAGCTGGACAAGTTACTATCCCATCTTATGCGAGTACTTTTATTCAGAAAATCAGTATCAAAGAGAAGGGAGGAAAGAATGTCTGCCAAAACTTCAGCTGTTTTAGTTCAAAGTCCTGTGTCTCAGTTGAAATCTACTTCCAAAAACATTTTTATCTAAGGTGATACATTTGTCCCTAAAGTGGTAAAAGTTTGATTATGCATTTCATGATGTTATAGTCCCTGGCAATAGAATGGATAAGTAACTTCAGTCTTAACATACTGCATTGTGTTTACCCAAAGCATCAAAGACTTGAATCTGAATACCAGGATCATTCTGTTAAATAATTACACCTACTGTGATTTCATGAACTTTATAGTTAATGTCAAATAGTTAAATAGAAGAAGTCAGGAGATGATTTCTGTCCTCAGCTCCCAGTATCTCTGGATGCTGAGAGCTAGCCCCTTCTATGCTGGATTGCTTTGGAGAGACCTAGCTGGAGTCCTCTGAAACAGAGACATGGGATGCCTTAAGTAGAAAGGCAGTTTGAAACTATGTGTCTATACTCGTTGTCAGCTTCTGGTTCCTCAGTACAAGAAAGACATGGACATACTGCAGAGTGGAGCAAGGGGCCTCCAAAGATGATGAAAGGACTGGAACATCTCTCCTGTGAGGACCGTCTGAGAGAGCTGGAACTGTTTAGCCTGGAAAAGAGATAGCTCAGGAAGAATTTCTCAATGTGGCCAAGATGGCCAAGAACATCCCGGCTAGTATCAGAAATAGTATGGTCAGCAGGACTAGGGCAGTGATTGTCTCCCTGTATGCATCACTGGAGAGGCCACACACTGAATTTTGTTTTGGAACCCCAACAGAAGAAAGACATTGAAGCACTGGAGCATGTCCAAAGAAAAGCAATGAAGCTGGTGAAGGGTCTAGAGGACATGTCTTATGAGGAGCAGTTGGTTGTTTAGCTTGAAGAAAAGAAGGCCAAGGGGAGACCTTATTACTCTCTACAACTACCTGAAAGGAGATTGCAGTGAGGTGGGTGTCAGTCTCTCCTCCCAAGTAACAAGTGATAGGACAAGAGGATGTAGCCTCAGATTGTACCAGGGGAGCTTTTGCTTGGACATTAGGAACAATTTCTTCACAGAAAGGGTTATCAAGCATTGGAACAGACTACCCAGGGAAATGGTGAAGTCACCATTCCCTGAAGTATTTAAAAGTTTTGTAAATGTGGTGTTTAGTTATGTGGTTTAGTGGTGGACTTGGCAGTGTTAGGTTTACAGTAGAACTCACTGATCTTAACAGTCTTTTCCAACCTAAACAATGCTATGGTTCTATAATAACTTCTATAAACAGCAGTGATGAGGGTGCAAAGAGGACGGAGCCAGGCTTTCTTCAGGGGTGCCCAATGATAGGACCAGAGGTAAAGAGCAATATGAAACACAGAAGATTCCACATGAACATCAAAAAAGACTTTTTCACAGAGACAGGTTGCCCAGAGAATTAATGGAGTATCATTCCATGGAGATATTTAAAAGTTGTCTGCATGCAGTCCTGGGCAAGCAGCCATAGGCAGCCATGGTTGAGAAGAGGCATTGAATAAAATGATGTCCAGAGGTCCTTTCCAACTTCAGTGTTTCCGTGAGTCTGTGACTGCTACAGTTTCAAGGGACTACTGAAAAGAATCACAGTTAATAATTAGTAACTAATATTTTTGAGGAGCTCAGATATGATCTAGAGCAAGTCCCCTGTGAGGACAGACTGAGAGACATGGGTTTGTTTAGTCTAGAGAAGAGAAGGCTCCAGGTGTATTAGGTTTGCATGACAAGGTTTTGATAGCAGGGTGGCTTCTTTAAGAATCTGCCAGAAGCTTCCCCTATAATAGAGTAAATACCACTTGACTCCCACTGCTGGCCAAGCCCAAGCCCATCAGCAACAGTGGTAGTGCCTCTGTGATAGCATATTTAAGAAGGTGGAAAATCCCTGCACAATAGAAACTGTAATCAGAGAGAAAAATGAAAATATGAGAAAGAAACAACTCTGCAGACATGAAGGTCAGTGAAGAAGGAAGGAAAGGAGGTACTCTAGGCACTGGAACAGAGATTCCCCTGCAGTCCATGTTGAAGACCATGGTGAGGCAAGTTGTTCCACTGCAGCCCATAATGGTGGAGCAGATATCCAGCTGCAGCCCATGGAGGACCCAGCTCTGGAGCAGGTGGATCCCCAAAGGAGGCTCTGACACCATGGGAAGCCCACTCTGGAGAATGCTCCTGGAAGGACCTGTGGACCCATAGAGGGAGGAGCCCACGCTGAAGGAAGTTTGCTGGCAGGACTTGTGATCCCTTAGGTGACTTACTGTACTCCTGTAGGAGTACAACTTATAGGAAGGACTCATACTAGAGTAGTTTGTGAAGAACTGTAGCCCATGGGAAAGACTCATGTTGGAGAAGTTCTTGGAGGACTATCTCCTGTGGGAGGAACCCCACACTGGAGCTGGGGAAAAACATCAGGAGTTTCCCCCCCTTAGGACAAAGGAGCAGCAGAAACAACATATGATGAACTAACCGTAACCCCTGTTCCCTGTCCCCCTGTGCTGCTGTTAAGGGTGGAGGTAGAGAAAAACAGGACTAAAATTAAGCCCAGGAAGAAGGTAAGGTCATGGGAAAGGTGTTTTAAGATTTATTTTTTATTTCTCATTATCCTGCTCTGATTTTATTGGTAGTGAAACTAAGTTCCCCATGTTGAGTCTGTTTTGCCTGTGACAGTAATTGCTGAATGATCTCTCCCTGTACTTACCTCAACCTTTTCATTATATTTTCTCTCCCCTGTCCAGCTGAGAAGGTGGAGTGATAGAGCAGCTTGGTGGACACCTGGTGCCCAGACAGGGTCAAGCAGGGTCAATGCCTGGGAGCAGCTCCCCGGTACTTAAAGCAGGCCTAGGGGAAAGATGGAAAGGAAGTCTTTCTCAGGGAGTATAGTGATAGGTTGAAGGATATTGATTTTAAACTGAAATATGGTAAATTCAGATTAGATACTAGGAAGAAATTCTGTACAGTGAGTGTAGGGAGACACTGGAAGAGGTTGACCAGGGAAATGTGGATGCCTCCTCCTTGTCAGTGTTTAAGGCCAGGTTGGATGGGGCTTTGAGCAACCTGGTCTAGTGGGAGGTGTCGCTGCCCATGGCAGGGGGGTTGTAACTAGATGGTCTCTGAAGTCCCTTCCAACCCAAATCAGTCTACGATTCTATGATTTTTCATCTGTGTTACCATTGCTGTTTTGTTTTATTTCATTTAGTAGAATCTGGTTATTAGAATCACACTCTTGAAGTACGTTCAATGTGAATAATTGTCAATTTAAGAAAAAGAAGATGGAAACAAAACTGTAAGCATATTGGGACACTGATATTATTTTCATGTGTGGAAAATGCTTCACTCATTAAGATTTTTAGATTAAAAACTTCATGATGCTGTGATGATTCTCTAGTATTGCGGGTACCAGTACTGTAGTTAAAATGTAACAGGAAAGCATTGTGAACTCAATTTCAACATTTTTTAAAGTTAGATTGTGCTGCACTTTGCTGCAATTAACTTGTTGGTGTCATTGTAGAGGAGCAGACCCCATTTAATGGTACTGCTTGCTAGCAGTCTTGTTACTATTGCGTTTTGTTTTGGGGTTTTTTTTTTTTTTTGGACAATGAAATTCTGAAAAGTTTTGTTTGAAGGATGAATTGTTTAGTCTATTAAATTTTGAAAGATAATTTGAGGTAGACTCTTTTAAACTATAAATTTCAGGACAATTCAGAAACAGGAAATGCTGAGGTACCTTAGGTCAAATTTGTCTCACCTAACTTCATACTGAGGAAAAAATCTACCATATGATTAGATGCAGGTAGTTTCAGATGTACCCATTTCTCTATTAAAAGCATTAGCTAACACTGGGTCATTTATTGGTGGTTTCTAGAAAAAGCCCTCAGGGAGATTACAGAACGTGCCATGCCTTACTTGTAGGAGAAAGAATAAACAGTCCTTGAACGTATAGTCAGAAGGAATATAGAAGAATGCTTGATAATCTAAAGTAAGGTTGAAAAAGAAATCTAGATAAAGGTAAAATAACTAGAAGGATCTTACTTTTGTTAGAAAATGATTAATAGAAAGTCTCAGTTGGGATTTTTAACTAGAATGAAACTTAAAGATACAAAAATAGATTAATACACCAAAGGAAACTACTGAGGAACTGATGTTGGACTATAATACTGCTAACACTAATCAATTTTATGAAGTTTTAATCAGTAAAACGTCATATATATTGTTAGGCCTAGTGATTTCTACATTTCAGATTGACTTCTTTTAAAATGGAAGTATTTTTACATGTAGCAACAAAGTAAACATTATTTTATCTTGAAGTATAAAGTGTTATTTTAAAGACAAACATAGAAGAATCATAAATTGTCCCTAATAAGTTCAGAGATAGACTTTCATTGTTTTAGACAACTGTATCATAAGAATCTTCACATTAGAAGAACTATTTAACATTTTATGAGTCTCCACCAATGGCATAATAAATTGAGAAGGGAATTGTCCCTGGGTTTAAGAATGCTTTGCAGTTTTGTAGAAGAGCAAGACATGGAAAAGAAATGGTCAGGTACTCTAGTAAAACTGAGAGATTCAATTGTCTATCAAAGAGAAAAGAAAAGAATGGAAACTAAGAGCAGAGCAGAAATAGAAACAATAATGACTAAAATGGTGGAAACTCCTTCCTATCTTTATTTTTCACTCATATAATAGATACATTGCCTTTGTTGTGATTCAGCAGACATTTTTCTCAGTGATTAAGCAGGACCAAACTGTTTCAGATTCTACATCACACTCATTTATTTTTGCCATAACCTGTGTAATAAATGCAATTGCACATTTTCAGATTATATATAATGGGAATGATTTCCCTATTCACTTCTAGACATGGGTAAACAACATTTGCATGAGTAGTGCAGGGACAAGTGGTCAGCTGGAGGGAAAAGATGGGCAGAAGCTAGTTATACCAAATTTTTTATTATGACATAGAGTAGTTCATAAGTACCATTAAAATGGATGTAAACATTGAGCTATTAACTTTTTTTTTTTTTTTTTAAAATGAAGTGGTTTTTTTTTTTTTTATTTTATTCTTCCTACAAAAGCATTTAACTGATACTGATTTTTTTTTTTTATTATTTTCTTTGCTTTCTGTTTTTTTTTGTTTGTTTGTTTTTTTCCTGACAGGGAAAAAAAAAAAAAAAAAATCTCTCAGAACTTTAGTCCAGCCTTTCTTCTGAATGAAATATTTATAAACCTCTGTTTAATGCTAACATGTATAATGTCTGTGATACTATTTAAATTAGTATTAATGTTTTTGCCTAGAGGATAGTCTCTGAAAAAGGATGTCACATACACCTAATATACTCTGATAAAATACCATGAGCATATCTAGTACCAGACCTTGATGAAGTAAAAAAAGGATTTTATGCTACACTGTGTAAACTAACTTGGTTTTTGTCAGTACTGTTTCATACAAAAAGAAACAACCTTAAAGAACCTAATAAAGCTGACCTAATTTTGATACAAGAAAATCTATCACAAGGATTTATAGTGCTACTATGTTTCAATCAACTCAGGAGTTAGCAATTCATAATCTTTTGATCTGTTGAAACCAGTCTGGCACAGAGGTAAACAACTGAACAAGAACTGCAGGGTACAAAAGCACTCCTTGTAGGAATTAATATAATAAAGATGATACATCATATAGCTTTATTAAATATTGTAATAAAATCTTTGGAAGGTGCTATGGTAGAAAACAAAACAAATATTGATTTATGTTCCAAGCTCAGAACTTTTGCATTTACAAAAAGGAAAAAACATGTTAACATAAAGAGGTACCTTGAGGACCATATTTAGGTTATAAGCTGTGCTACTATAAAAACTATTATTAATTCTTAAACTATTCATAATAAATATTAAGGAGCTATGCCTGCATTTCTGAGGGTACATCTACATTATACCCAAATGCTGTATGCCTACACTGCACACAGACTCTCTAGATTACACTGATTACATGCTACTACTTGAGATACTCAATATATAGTCTCTGCTTAAATTAAAATAGTTCCTATTTTTGTGGCATGATTTTCTTCCAAGAGTCCAGAATGAGGAAAGGGCACTGCAATCTTTGTAGTGCTTGCAGGAAAACAGCAAACAGGGAAATACATTGTGTCATAAAGAAACTGAACACTTCAAGAATGTTTCAACATTCTTTGAACACAATAATCTGGAAGGAGCCAGACTAGTTGCAGTCTATTCATACTGCTTAATGGGTGGTATCACTAGGCCCTACATGTCTTTGGATGTAATTTATCTGACCTGATGGTGCTGTATATTCTCTAGTCACACTAAAACTAGTCACCCTTTTCTTCTTCTAGAGATACTTTCAGTAAAATTCATATTATTGTGAAGTAATTTTCCATCATAATAAAAACAAAATATGTTCTAAAAATGCCTTTATTTGCTAAAAAGTACAGGAGTTAGGGAAACTACATCTCTACATTTACTCAGATATATCCCAGCCTTAAATCCAAGTTTTTTCCATGACTTTTCAGTGACTAAGAGGCTTGATCAGAAAAAAAAAATAGTTCTTTAGCAAATGTAGGCATGTGACAAAGAAGAACCTCAAATAACAGTCTTTCCAGTGTAATGCTATGTGTATTTCACCCAGGTGTTCTTAAGAAGCTTTCTGCCCAAACTGAATATTGTTTCTAATGAGCCTTTTTATCTCCCAAAATTCAACACATTTTTGAGGACTAAGATGAGCTGACACTGCCTTTATCTATCCCCATAATTAAGATTTTTATTTTATGCCCAAATGAAGTTGGGACTGTCAGAAAGTAGGGATTTGTCCTGTTGTGATGATAAAGGAAAATATACTCCTGTCTGTTGTGCGTATCCTGTCAGATGTATCCTCCTTCTGACTGTGTTGGCTGCATTCACCACATTCATCCATCTAGGACCTAAATAATTACCAGCTCTTTGAGATAGCTTGAATCAGCACATAATAATGACATTTTAAAAAAGGATAGCATCAATGATAACATGAAGACAAAATATTTTTAGGTTATATAAGGAGGGGAAACTGAGTTTTTTCTGTCATCAGTATCTAAATTACCTTGACATGATATTTAAGAGTCACAAAACCATATTCATACAATGCAAACAATTCATATAATTGCATTTTTTTCTTCTGGTAGGAATATGAAGTGAAATATCAAATTTTGGATGCTATACACAAGCATGTCTCATACAAAATCTGAGTGAGAGGATTTAAGGTTCAGCCTCAATGAAGACAGAAATGGGATAAAGGAACTACTTAGGACTGCACTATCTAATGGAGGGAAGATATACATTTCACATCTTTCAAAGTAGATTTGAACATAGACTCTAAAGGATCACCTGTCTTTTACTCTGATTCTATAATCCAGTTCTCAGCCCAGGGGGAACTAACTGTGGGTTATATTATTTCTGTGGATGAGATGAATATGCTGGCACTTTGTAGTGAACCTTTCTGCTGAAATGTTTGGAGGTCATTAGACTTGGTGTGTCCTACAAACAGGTGGATCAGAATGATACCTGGTGCAGACAGGTGATGCATTGGATGGAGGAGTTTTTGTGTGATCATAGCTCATAGCTCTGGGAACCACAAGTTACCACAGGTAGAAATGTTCACTTTACTTGTTTCCTCTCTGAGTGCTAAAGATTTTATTTACCCTACATTAGGCTATGATCTTATCAGACCTGCAGCTCATCAAAGGATAAATAGCTCTTATACTTGGCACTTGGACTGTATGTGATGTGTCTGGGATGAAGTTAATTTTCTTCATAGTAGCTAGTATGGGACTATGTGTTGGATTTTTTTCTGAAAACAGTGTTGATAATACAGGGATGTTTTAGTTATTGCTGAGCAGTGCTTACATAGTGTCAAGGCCTTTTCTCCTCCTTGTATCACCCCATCAGAGAGTGGGCTGAGGGTGCAAAAAAACTGGAAGGGGATACAGTCAGGACAGCTTACCTTAACTGACCAAATGGATATTCCATACCATATGACGTCATGCTCAGCCTATAAGGTTGGAGGAAGAAGAATGAAACGGGGGGACATTCAAAGTGATGACAATTGTTTTTCTAAATAACTGTTATGCATGACGGAGCCCTGTTTCCCTGAAGATGGATGAACACCTGCAGGCCAATGAGAAATAGTGAATTCCTCGTTTTACTTTGCTTACGCACATGGCTTTCACTTTACATATTAAACTGTCTTTATCTCAGACCATGACTTTTCTTACTTCTAGCCTTCCAATTCTGTCTCACATTCCACTGTGGGGGAGTGATCAAGCTTCTGAATGGTTCTCAGCTGCCGCTTGGGGTTAAACAATGACACTGTAATTGTGAATCCATCACTGCACTAAGAAAACTTGGGTGCAGATCAATAACATTTACTGTGCTAAGTCCAGCTCTTGGAGAAGACAGTTTCTGAGCAGCTTATTATGAGACAATAAGAAATTCTGGTACATGCAGAATATATGCAGGTTTTTGAGGACCTGTGCCCGTGACAGGGCAGAGTAAAGTATTTGTGCACAGATGTACCATCAAACAAATAGTTGATTCATTTCACAAGTGGAACCATAAGAGGGATGCCAGATTTAGAAAAAAAATAATATTCACTTGAAATAATTCAGAGAAATAAAAGATGAAAGAAACCTCACAACTAGTTGTGACATTTTTCAAAATGTCTGAAGTTTAACGCTACACTAGATTTTTCCAAGAAAATCCATCTTGGTCTCCAAGATGGTGAAATATGGATTTGATGGATGGACAATTTGGTGTATAAAGAATTGGCTTGATGGGCACCGCCAAAGAGTGATTGTCAATGGATCAGTATCCAAGTGGAGACCAGTGACAAGTGGAGTCCCTCAAGGATCAGTACTGGGACCAGTCCTGTTTAACATCTTTGTCAGTGACATGGACAGTGGCATTGAGTGCACCCTCAGCAAGTTTGTTGATGACACCAAGCTGTGTGGGGCGGCTGACACACTGGAAGGAAGGGATGCCATCCAGAGGGACCTTCACAGGCTGGAGAGGTGGGCCCATGCCAACCTTATGAAGTTCAACAAGGCCAAACAAAAGGTCCTCCATCTGGGTCGGAGCAATCCCAGGCACCAATATAGGCTGGACAGTGACTGGCTTGAGAGCAGCCCTGAAGAAAAGGACTTGGGAGTACTGGTGGATGAAAAGCTCGACATGAGCTATCAACGTGCTCTTGCAGGCCAGAGGGCCAATCATATTCTGGGCTGCATCAGGAGAAGTTAGCATGTTGAGGGAGGTGATTCTCCCCCTCTACTCCACTCTTGTGGGACCCCACCTGGAGTACTGCATCCAGTTCCAGAGTCCCTATTACAGGAAGGACAAGGACGTGCTGGAACATGTCCAGAGAAGGGCCACGAGGATGATCAGAGGGCTGGAGCACCTCTCCTATGAGGACAGACTGAGAGTTGGGGTTGTCCAGTCTGGAAAAGAGAAGACTCCAAGGAGACCTTATTGTGGACTTCTAGTATCTGAAGGGGGCCTACAAGAAAGCTGGGGATGGACTTTTTCAGCTGTCGAGTAGTGACAGGACTAGAGGGAGTGGATTAAAACTAGAGATAGGTCAATTCAGGTTAGACATTAGGAAGAATTTCTTCACCATGAGAGTGGTGAGACACCAGAACAGGTTTCCCAGAGAGGTGGTGGAAGCCCCATCCTTGGAAGCTTTTAAGACCAGGCTGGATGGGGACCTGAGCAACCTGCTCTAGTGGGAGGTGTCCCTGCCCATGGCAGAGGGGTTGTAACTAATCTTTAAGGTCCCTTCCAACCCTGCCAATGCTATGATTCTAAGATTTTATATTAATTTGTCATGCTGTCTGCATTTACTTTGCTGTTCTTATATTCACTGTATGCATATTCTTATTTTTATTAAAAAAAAAAAAAAAAACAAAACACATAATTGAAATAAATCATTATAATCTCAGGAAGAAAGTAAATTACAAACATGTCACTTGTTCATTTAAGGCCTATATATATATACAGGAAGTATCCAGTGAAATGATGCCTTCATAAGTTTGCAATATCTGCTTTGGTCTACTTTCTTCACCCAGACAGTTAATCAAACTGAGGCATATTTCTGTGACCTTTGTAAGTTACTGAGTGCTTTGGGACAGTCCTGAGGTTGAAATTTACTGAGTTTAAGGAGAACTGATATACTTTCAAATAAGGTCAGAACAGTATATTTCCTGTACCTTCCTGCTTCCTTTTATTTTATATGGTTACCAGGTGGTGGACTTTTTAATATCAAATTAGGTAATGCTAAATTAATGAGTTCATAATAGAACTTGTACAAAGTAAATCTCTAAAACATACATTATACAGGTTGCAGGCTCAAACAATTACCATTATTACTCTAGAAATCCACTCCTGTTACACTTCTCTACAGGCTAATATTGATCAAGCTTCTACTACTGCTTATAATGTTCTACTACCCATAGTAGCTGTAATGCATTATTCCTTTTTGCCCTCCATTTCTTGTTCAGAAGACATCTGTAAAGTGAATTTTGAGAAGTTTCTTAAAGTACATCATTACAGGCAGAGATTATAGGCTGGACTGAACCATAAACTAAGGATTATGGACAGAAGCTATTCAGAAGGGACAGAAGAGTTAAGAGGGATGGAGGAGTTGCCCTGTATGTTAAGAAATGGATTGAATGTGAGGAGATGTCTCTAAAGAATAACCACAAACAAGTTGAAAGCTTATGGGTAGGAATTAGAAATCAAGGTGTGTAATGATGACTGGGGATGATTTTAAAAACTAAAATCATATTAAAGTTGCAGCATCGTTCACATATAAGGAAAGGTATAACAGCAGAGAAACTTTCAGGGCAGAGCACAACCGGTATGCTAGGAATCCATTTCACAGCAGTTTCCTAGTCAAAACTGCTTGCAAGCAGCTCTGGGGATGGAGTAGACCAAAGATTCCACAGCCAGGCCCTGTGAAGTTGCAAGAGAAATGGGAACTTGCTGTTCCTACAGAACTGATAAGCTGCTGGTTTGCAACCTTGGACCAACAGTCTGTCATTTTTTGACAAAGTACTGTCCTTTGTGCAAACTTTGCTCATTATAATGTCATTATAATACTAAAACACACCTCCAGCCCAGAGGCTACCTGCTTCCAAGGTGCAACCACCCCTCACTGAGTTTGTGCAGTGAATTTTCTTCATCTACATCTTTAAAAGAGAAGCAAGAGAAATTTACACCAATCGTAATAAAGGTATTTATGACTAGAGTCACTCAAGCTCCACCTTGAAGGTAAAAATTATTATAAAAATAGTTTAGGTAAGGAGAGATGTTAGGGAAGACACTGTTGTGGACAAGTCAGAGCAAACATAATTTCTGACTCCTGGGATCAGTCTATGGACTGAACCTCGCTTTCCCCCCGTAGGGACGCCTTCTGGTAAGATCCGGACTTTAAACTTAGAAACTTTTTAGAGCTGCTCTTTAACTTAACACAGCTGTATACTACATATGTGTGTGTGTATATATATAGATATATATATACACTTTAGCAGACAGTGTATTTATCACTGGCAATCTAAAAGAACTTTTATTCCTGTTGCTCTCAATAAACTGCACTTTTCATGCAGCTAGTCACAGTGGTTCTCTCATCAGGTGCCGTCAGATCTTTACTGGCCGCATGGTACCTTGGAGCATGACTGGGCAGGGGGGTGCAGAGGGATAATAGTGAATCTGGGGGCCATGTTAGTTCAGATGCTGAATGCAACCGGACTGGGATCCGAGCCATGGTAGTTCAGGTACACTGAATACGACCAGACTAATAGTACCCAAACTAACAGTGTCCTGTTAGTGAATCCGAGCCATGATTTTTCAGTCAGACTGAACATCACCGGATTAATAATGCCAAATTGGACATAACTCAGAATCTAGGCCTAGCCGCCCCCAGCCCCTCTGATATCTGAGAACCAGATGGAATGCAAGGGGGTTTATTTACTGCCAGATTATTTTACCCTTTCATGCAATGCAAGGCAACAAGAGGAACCTTGTGTTTGGAGTCTACTACAGGCCACCTTATCAAGAGAAAACTCTTGATGAAGTATTCCTACTCCAACTACAGAAAGCATCACGTTTGCAGGCTCTTGTCCTGCTGGGAGACTTCAACCAACCCAACATTTGCTGGAAAAGTAATACATCTAGCAGTAGGCAATCCAGGAGGCTCCTGGAGTGCCTTGACGACAACTTCCTGAGGCAGGAAGTAGACACCCTACTAGAGGGGAAGCAACACTCGATCTGGTGATGAGCTCATCAGGGATCTCAAGATTGGAGGCAGCCTGGGTGGCAGTGACCATGCACTGGTAGAATTCACAGTACTAAGGGTCAGAACTCAGTCAAAAAGCACAGTCAGGACCTTGAACTTCAGAAAAGCAACCTTACAGCTCTTCAAGGATTTAGTCAATAGGATATCCTGGGAAACAGTCCTCAGAGACAAGGGAGCAGAACAGAGCTGGCAGATTTTTAAGGACACTCTTCATAGGCTGCATGAGATATTGATCTGCAGGTCGAGCAAGGAAGGGAAGAGACCAGTGTGGCTGAGCCATGACCTACTGGTCTAACTAAAAAACAAGAAGGAGCTTCACAGGCTGTGGAAGCAGGGACAGGTACCTTGGGAAGAGTATAAGGATGCTGCCTGATTGTATAAGGATGAGGTCAGGAGGGCCAAGGCACTGTTGGAGCTGAACTTGGCAAGGGATGTAAAGAGTAACAAGAACAGATTCTACAGGTATGTCAATGAAAAAAGGAAGATCAAAGAAAACATACCCCCCCGAAAGTAAAAATGGTGGGCTAGTAATAATGAATGAGGAGAAGGCTGAGATTCTCAACAATTTTTTTTTCCTCAGTCTTCACTGACAACCACTCTCCCAACACCTCCCAGTTTAAACCGCAAGGTGTGGACCAGGGTGGTGAAGTCCCTCCCACTGTATATGAATATCAGGTTTGTGACCACCTGAGGAATCTGAACATACATAATTCCATGGGACCTGAGGAGATTCATCCTAGAGTCCTGAAAGAACTGGCTGGTGCAGTTGCCAAGCCACTTGCCATAATATTTGAAAAGTCCTGGCAGTCAGGTGAAGTCCCTGGGGACTGGAAGAAGGGACAGATTACACCCGTTTTTAAAAAGGGTAGAAAGAAGGACCCTGGAACTATTACCCTGTCAACCTCACCTCTGTGCCTGGGAAGATCATGGAGCAGATTCTCCTAGGGGGTCTAACAAGGCAAATAGAGTGGGGTGATCAAAGACAGCTGACATGGCTTCATCAAGGGCAGGTCCTGCCTGATGAATCTAGTGGCTTTCTATGATAATGTGACTACCTCCATGGACAAGAGATGACCTATAGATGTCATCTATCTGGACTTCTGCAAGGCTTTTGACATGGTCCCTGACAACACCCTATTCGCCAAGTTGGACAGATGGGTGGACTGTTCAGTGGATAAGGAATTGGATGGATGGTCACATCCAGAGGGTGGTGGTCAATGGCTCAATATCCAGACTGAGAGCAGTGACAAGTGGAGTCCCTGAGTGTCTGTACTGGGACGTGTATTGTTTAATATTTTCATCAGTAATATTGACAGTGGAATCAAGTGCACCATCAGCAAGTTCACAGATGACACCAAGCTGAGTGGTGCTGTCAACAGGCAGGAGGGATGGGATGTCATCCAGAGGGACCTGAATGAGCTGGAGAGGTGGGCAAAGGTGAACCTCATGAGGTTCAACAAGACTAAGTGCAGGGTCCTGCACCTGGGTGGGAACAACCCTCACTGTCAATACAGGCTGGGAGATGAGGTGCTGGAAAGGAGCTCTGCAGAAAAGGACTTGGGGATGTTGGTGGATGAGAAGCTGGACATGAGCCAACAGTGTGCGCTTGCAGCCAAGAAGACCAATTGCATCCTGGGCTGCATCAAGAGAAGCATGGCCAGCAGATCAAAGGAGGTGATTCTGCCCCTCTACCCTGCTCTGGTGAGACCTCATCTGGAGTACTGTGTCCAGCTCTGGAGCCCTCAGTACAGGAGGGACGTGGACCTGATGGAGTGGGTCCAGAGGAGGGCCACAAAGATGATCAGAGGGCTGGAACACCTCTCCTATGAGGACAGGCTGAGGGAGCTAGGGTTGTTCAGCCTGGAGAAGAGAAGGCTCTGGGGAGACCTACTAGTGACCTTGCAGTACCTGAGGGAGGCCTACAGGAAGGCTGGAGAGAGGCTGTTTATGAGGGACTGTAGTGATAGGACGAAGGGTAATGGGTTTAAATTAGAGAGAAGTAGATTTAGATTGGATATCAGGAAGAAGTTCTTTACATTGAGAGTGGTAGAACAGTGGAATGGGCTGCCCAAGGAGGTAGTTGAGACCCCATCCCTGGAGATATTCAAGGTGAGGTTGGACAAGGTTCTGAGCAGCTTGGTCTAGTTGAGGGTATCTCTTCTCACTGCAGGGGGGCTGGACTAGATGACTCCAGAGGCCCCTTCCAGTCCTAGCCATTCTATGATTCTACCACTTACTTTCTGTTCATATTAAACTACTTTTCTTTCAGAAACTCCTTGAAGAAAAAAAACTTGCTGTATAGAATATACTATTTCTGTTGAGTAATACCATCAACTTACATATCAACTGACCAAAATCTTCACTTGTATCTCAGAAAGATTTCACTTCATCTGATATATTAGTTGTAACAGCCATTCTCTTTAAATCTATCTACCTAAAAAGAAATTTCTTTTAAAGTTATGATAAAAGGAAAGCAAAGTCTTCTATGAGCACAGTATTCATAGAATGACTATTAGATCATTATTGACCAATGACCTGACTGACGTTTGTCATGTTCATCTTGTATCTCCTTCTTTAGTGACCTTCACTCATTTTACTAAAACTTCTTGCAGCTCTTCTTAGAAGTACAGAGGGCAGTGGGTACATCTCTTTATGATTTACTGCTGACAATATCCAGGATGAAGATCAAATTAACAAGCATCTGAGGACTAATTCCAAGACAAATGAAAGGCATCTGAGGATGACATGGGTTCATCAGGTCTAAACAAATGACAAAAAGAAGATAAAGGTACTTACAAATAGCACAACCACAGTTTCTTAATTATCCATATACAAATATTCTGGTTCATTCTAGGGATGGGAATTTTCTTCAGAAAAAATAAAGAGGAGCACTGTCTGATCCTTATCAGGAGTTTGTTAAATTATTATGAAATATTTGTTATCCATCAGTCATAGCTGCTGCTTTTCTCTTTTTCCACAGAATGATAGTGTTCATTTTGTAGCAGCAGTAGAGTTCCCATTGTCTACCTTGCTACATCTCATCAATGTCAGAAATATTGAGTGTGTGCCTTTTTTTTTTTTTTTTTTTTTTTTTTGTCCTTATAAGTATTTTACAATATTGTCTAGAACAATATGACCTAGTGGTCCATTTTTAAATAGTTAAGTTACTCATGCCCAGTCCTACATCCATCAAAGTGAGTTTCTCTTAAACAAGACTTTTTCTTAATGTGCAAAACCAGGTCAGATAAATTCTACAATGCAGGGCCAATTCCTAACTTGAATATTCTGGTATCGCTCCAGTGATATAATTGAAAGTGGCATACACATGTCATTCAGCATGGCAGAAAATTCCTTACTTTTTAAATCTGCAGTTGGGAGAGCATAAATTTTAATGTCTAGTGATGCATTCAGACAAGCACATTCATTAGAAAATAGTTTCTTTTTTTTTTTTTTATAAAAAAAAAAGGGGCTGACATTTTTATTTGTTACTGTGGAATGATTATTGGTAGTTCATTCTTCCTCACTCATTCAAAGCCTAACTTCATAGATCACAATTCATGTAATTGTTGCGTTTTTGTAGAACAAGTACTAAATGATGCTTTTCAAATTACAGTAACAGACTGTATCCACCAGTGTGCTTTGTCTCTTGTTAACAAAATGGAAATGAGAATAAAGAGACTTGCACAACTGATTTCTTTGCTTTCTGAAACTCATTATACCAAATAATGTACATATAAAAATATCCCATTTAAGTTATTCTAGATTTTTTTTTGTTTTTTTTTTTTTTTGTTATGCATCTAAACCAGATCTGATGGTTAGGATATCAGTTGATGCAAAGTATCAGCCATAAATCATGACTTCATTTATCTTCAGATCCCAAAAGGTGTGAAAGCAATTATTAGGCAGAGAACAGATTTACAAACTTATTCATTATTTACAGTGCATATTTTTCTTCCATAGGCTAATATTTGATGTGCAATGGAAGACTAGTGGCTTTAATTTAAAAATATATGTTGCTCAAACTCTAATGAAGATAATCTTTTTGCTTTTTGGTCCTTTCAATGTTTTGTCTACCAGTACAATATTTTTTCATAGTGAGTTACCAAATACAAAAAAACCCAAATGATTAAGATACAAAACATTACACTAGTGGGCACTCTTAATCCATGGTACTTCTGAAATCAATTATTCTGAAAAAAAAAAAAAAAAAAAAAAAAAGTCCTCCTAGTTCAAAGAGAGAAATTAATATCACTCAAAAACTACCATGGGCAAATACATAATAGAAATATGTTACTAAGTGTTAAAACCCAGAAATCGAAGCAAGTGAGATAGTTTGTCTATCACTTTCTTCATAATGATTTGTTATACAAATGTTAATGTGAATGTTTTTCACTTCTGTTCAGATGTTATTTGCATACCAGTATTAGAAGAACACTACAATGTTGAGAGGAAGAAGCAACTGGATAACTTTTGAGACACAGAATGGGTGACAGAAAAGACATTATAAACAGTTATGACAGGACTTTTCATTTTGATTGCTGACATACTTACCTGGAGTAGAATAAGGGATGATTCTGTGCCCTTGTGGAACACAAAACTGATTGTTGAGCCTGACAGTAGTGTTCTCTCCATCCCTAATTGTTTTTAAAGCTTTTATAAGTGTCCACTAGTCAGTTCTCCTCTGTATAATACTGCTCTTCTTTATTTTCAGGATGCTTGTGTGTTTCAGGAAGACCATTCTGGAGGCCCAAGAAGTGCAGGGCTATAATGTTAGGCAGTAATGCACATATTTGTACTTACTTATTGCATTATATTGCTTTAATCTAATATAGATGGAAGGTTGAAAGGGCTAAGACTCAAAGATAAATGTGAGGAATAAATGAGATGTGTATGACATTAGCATACAGTCAGGAGTTCTAATAGTATTAATAAAAGAAAACTCCTTCTCATAAAGAGTAGTTGATTGAATCTTCATATGTTAAGTAGAAATTTATCCCTGAGTTCTTCATAATTTGTTAATACTTTTGGTTATAACTGTCTTGATGAGCTCACCCTCTTATGCTGACATCACTGTTGGCTATAGATTGACAAATTATCCTGGGGAAAAAAAAAAAAAAAAAAAATTAGTCAAATCCTAACTCAATAGTCAGATGTGAACAGGAAATGCCAGGTTATGTGGCATCTGTGTGAAGCACTATGACAGACCATTCAGAGCCCATTGAAAATATTCTTCTATAAAACGGCAAACTCCAAATAAGAAAAGTGAATTACCCATGAAAAAGAGTGGTTAAGGAAAGAATCAGGTCCTCATACATCATTGATTGGAAAGATTTGAAAGATGATCTCTTCTTGTGAGGAAAGAAGGTAATGGGACCCAGAATACACATACATAGAATCATAGAAGCATAGAATAGTTTCAGCTGGAAGAGACCTCTAAGTTTATCAAGTCCAACCTTACTCCTAGCCCTATCAAAAACCACTGAACCGTGTCCCTAAGCATGACATCTAACCAGCTCTTAAACACTTCCAGGGACTGTGACTCCACCACCTCCCTGGGCAGCCCATTCCAATGCCTGACAACCCTCTCTGTAAAGAAATGCTTCCAAAGATCCATCCTGAACCTACCCTGGTTCAACTTCAGATCATTTCCTCTTGTTCTGTCAGTTGTCACCAAGGAGAACAGACCAACTTCTGCCTCGCTATAACTTCCCTTCAGGTAGTTGTAGAGGGCAATAAGGTCTCCCCTCAGCCTTCTTTTCTCAAGGCTAAACAGCCCCACATCGTTCAGCCTTTCCTCATAAGACATATGCTCCAAACCCTTTACTAGCTTTGTAATGAAATGGGCTGAACTTACAGAGTGACTCTGCCCTGAAAAAGGGATATCCTGCTCTTTCCCAAGGCTCCTACACAGTTTTCCTGTGTCCTTCTCCTTGCCTGGTCACAGACCACATCATTTAAGTTTACTAGTTTGGCAGAAAACTATTCCAACAAGCAAAACAGAAAAGTTTTCTGACAGGCTACTGAGCTGAATGAACTTGCTATGTGGTCAAGCAAATATCAGCTTCAGGAAAAAAAAAGGACAGGAAAAAGATACCCATGAATGCAGAAGGGTAAGAAGAAACAGAGGCATGGAGCTACATCCCTTGCAATAGCAGAGAACATTAGCTTGACTCAACCATCTGGACAAAAATAATCTAATGAGAGCAAGAGGAAAAACGTAAAAAGACACCACTTCCCATCTTAATATCCATATAAAAATCTTGAATATTCACAGTTTAAAAGTTAAGAAATGTAGTTACAGAATTCCTTCACTACATTTGTGTTTTTTGCCTTCACAGGATGTTAAGATTCCTTATGGTCTACAACCAGTATCCAGAGCTTGCCATGCTTGGAACAGTCTGAGAAAATAAGAAAATGAATGAAAAAAAAAAAAGAAATACAGCTACTTTGGGGTTTGGAAATGTACTATCAGATATACGTAACAAAACTGAACTGTACTGCTGATAAACCTATCCCTTTGATGTTCTAATCAAAGACAAGGCTTATATCACATGACAAAGAACAGATCAGAGTTTAAAAAGAGGTTGTTTTCATAGTATCCCAAAGTGTTTTCTGTTGGTATAGATCTCTAAAGCTCATCATCCAGTAAGCAGGGGTACATTCAACTAGATCAGGTTGCTCAGAGCCCCATCTAACCTGACCCAGGGATGGGGCCTCCCTTACCTCCCTGGGCCACCTGCTCCAGTGTTTTACCACCCTTATTGTAAAAACTTTCTTCTTTATATCTAGTTTAAATCTTCCCTCCATTAGTTTATCAGAATTATAGAATGGTTTGGGTTGGAAGCAGCCTTAAGAGTCATCTAGTTCCAACCCCTCTGCCATAGACAGGGACACCTCCCAATAGACCAGGCTGCTTAGAGCCCCATCCAGCCTGGCTTTCAATACAAAAACTGTCATCACTTGTCCTGTTGCACTAGGCCCTGCTAAAAAGACTCTCACCATCTTTCTTAGAGAACCCCTTTAAGTACTGAAAGGCTGCAACAAGGTCTCCCTGGACCTTTCTCTTCTTCAGGCTGAAAAACCTGAACTCTCACAGTTTTTCTTCACAGAAGAAGCGTTCCAGCCCCCTGAACATCTTCATGGCCCTCCTCTGGACCTGCTCCAACAGGTTCATGTAATTTTTATGTTGAAGACTCCAGAGCTGGACATAGTACTCCAGGTGAGGTCTCACCAGAGCAGAATGGCAGAATCACCTCCCTCAACTTGCTGGCCATGGGTTTTTTTGATGCAGCCCAAGCTAGAATTGGCCTTCTGGGCTTCAAGCATACATTGTTGGCTCATGTCTAGCCTTTTACCCCCAAGTCACTCTCTGCAGGGCTGCGCTTAACCACATCATCCCCCAGCCTCTATTGATACCAAGGATTACCCTGATCTAATTGCAGGACCTTGAACTTCGTCTTGCTGAACCTCATGAGGTTTACACCAGTTTACACCTTCATAAAATTAAGGCATTTGTTACATGAAATGCAGATGTTTGAAATGTCCTCTCAAAGTACATCATTATTGTGCAACTCTTCTGATCCCCATGTCCCCATTTATCCTATAACCAGGGCTAAAATATAACAGTTGTTCTATCACCCAGTGACCCCTTCCCACACAGGAAGAAGGATCAGGAAAAGGGGAAGAGCCTCCTGAGTTAAATGAAAATGATTTTAATGAAACATCAAAACTAATATTAACACTAACGGCAGTATAAAGTATACAGTGAATGTACAGCAGTCTCAATAAACAGGAAAGAAATTCATGGGAGCAGAAGCAGCCCTTGTTCTCGGCAAACTTCGCCCTTTATAATGAGCATGACATTTATGGTATGGGATAGATCTGTTAGCCAGCTTAGGTCAGCTGCCCCTGCTTTTGCCCCTTCCAGCTTAAGCTCCTGTATGACTTTAAACTGACAGCAACCTGCGTACCATGGCTGGCCTGTGATTTTATCCCAGAGAAACCAGGACATCCCATGAGTCAGAAGTATAACTTTTTAAATTCATAACAAATAATTATTTTATGCTTACATTGAGTAAGAAAGTTGCTGAAGACAAAGTAACCTGACTAACATTTCTGGAGCAGTAGACTTTGCTATAACTACTACCTGCACCACAACATAAAGTAGTGGCACTGGTGGAAACATGGTCCGTGTACTCCAAAAGTGATATATATCAGAGACAGAAATCCCAACAGAGTGATGTGTTCTCTCAGGGTCTTGCTTCATAACTGTGCTACAGAAGTTTCTGTCACTATTGCAATGTCTGCCTCAGACACTTGCTTGTAAATTTGGGAGAGAAATCTGATGTACACTGAAATTCAGCTTTTATCTGCCATCTTGTTTAGACTTAAGCTTATGATATTGTATCTTCCTTTAACAAATTATTTTACTTATTATGAATAATTGTTAGGATAAGTATTATATTTGTTTCTTTCACTGGATTTCCCAGTACGAGGAAGATACGAAGCTATTAGACAGAGTCCAGTTACGGGTTACTGAGGTGTTGAAGGGACTGGAGCACCTCATATATGAGGAAAGGCTGAGAGAGCCAGGACTGTTTAGCCTGGAGAAGAGAAGGCTTAAGGGGACATCATCAAAGTATAAATATCTGATGGGATGGTATAAAAAGGACAGAGCCAGACTCTTTTCTGTGATGTCCACTGACAATACCAGAGGCAATGGGCACAAAAAACAGGATGCTCTGTCTGAACATCAGGAAACACTTTTTTACTGTGAGGGTGACTAAGCTTTGGAACAGGCTGCCCAGGTAGGTTGTGGATTCTCCATACTTGGAAATACTAAAAAGTTGTCTTGGCATGGTCCTGGGAAACCAGTTCTAGGTGTCCTTACTTGAGCTGGGGTGTTGAATAAGATGACCTCCAGAGGTCGCTTTCAACCTCAACAACTCTGTGATTGTTATAATTATTGAACTACATCTATGTAGTGGACGTGCAGTATCAAATTCATATGTTTTGCAAAAGGAATGATGTTGGAAGGAATCATTGTTGCTATTAATGAGGGATATATATTAGAGGGGAAACACTGAATGAAGGTTAATACTGTAACAGAACATGCAGGCATAATGGCATAAATATTATAATTATTGCTGTTATTGTTGGAGACAAGGCTAATCCCATTGCATCTTTTCAACTTTTTTATATTTAAATGTGTTACACTAGAAAATTAGTTTTGCATGGGCATTTGTTTGCTTTCTTGTAACTGGATCATTGTCTTGATTAACTGATCAAAAATACTGTAATAAAAATAAGAATTTTCCATTCTGTTGTACACCAAGGGAATTTGGACTGGTATAAAATAGATTACATTATGTAAATGAACTGCTGTGCAAATAATCCTGCCTAATTAAATTTGTAACTATATAATTGTTTAAACAAATACATCCACCCTACTTTTATTGAGTGTTGAATATAAAATAACAGTGATAGAAAGTCACATCTAGCAAATACTTGAATATTTTATAACTTGATACCCTGTAACTGTTTTCATTTTTTCAGCTAATTGTTTTCCTAGAGTAGAAATTTCTTTGATGGTCATATGGAAAGGCCTTGCTGAAGTCTTGTTTATGTTCTTTGAGAGAAAGCAATTGGTTACATTTAAATTAGATAGGTAAATAAACAGTTAAGCCTAATAGGTCAGTGAAAACTTATTGATTTCTCTCTTACAGTATCACCTGAAGCAATAGAACCTTATTCAATAACTATTAAAAGATATCCAAAACATGGGACTGCACCAGCTACTAGGAAGAAAATTAACACTATCCCAGCTGAAACCAGGACAAGAGGTTATTTTAGATGCTGGAACAAAGTTAGAATTGATGTATTTTGCATTGTTTCTAATAGGAACTTATTTTGTAGTAACCTAAAATTCCAATTTCTTCCATAGTAAATAAGTAGACAAGCAAATAACACATTAATAAAGATAATTTTTTTGTTGCCTTTTTACTACTGCAGTCTTTTTATAGGTTGCTTTCTCATTTACCTGCTGCTTTGTTTCTTAGTTACATGGGTTCCTGCAGGGCTAACTGCTGAGATTGTTTGGCTGTGCAGGAATCCACATCAAACTTTAAAAAAAGAACTATCTGAATTACCTTTTTCTTGCAAATGAGAGAAGTAGCAGATACTTCTGTAGCTTATACCCAGCTACATCCCAGCACAGCATGCTTGCACTCAGAATCATTCTAGCTACAGTAGAATAGACATAGTTATATTGAGAATTAAATGGGTCTCTAAGTTGAACCTTGTTGTCTGTCCTTATTGGTATGGGCTTATAAAATTCTGTCTTGCAGGAGCTTCCAGGAAACTCTATCTGAAGTCAGGAGAAATTAATTCGCTTTCTCTTGATTCAGATTCGACTTTATCCCAATACATGAAATAATGCAATTTAACTAATTATTAAAAAAGATCTGTCTGATACAACCTGCACCAGTAGCTCTCATTACTTCTAACACTGACTTGAATTTTCAGGGAAGTTTTTCCTGAAAGAAACAAGTAATTTTCATTGTAAATAATGCACAGTCAATTAGAAGTTCTTCGGTACCACTGGTACTGGTACCTCACGATTGAGTTCTGAACCAAATGTCAGTTGCCAAGGAATAGTAACAAATACCTATATGACATATATAATCAATATTTACATTCACAGGGGAAAAAAAAAATTTCTTTACTATTATAAACACTTTTAATTTGTCATGTATTTTGTAATTTGTTCAAAACAAAACAAAACAAAACAAAAAATCTCAGTATCAGTAGGAAGGATTGTTTTTCAGCTTTTCAATTCCTTTTGTTTCTCTTGCTGTTGCATGTATTAAAATATCCTTAATATATATTAGTTTCTAATATGATTTCCTAGGTCTGTATCCCTTTGGAATACAGTTCATTTAGCCCTTCCAATGTATTATGTAGAGGTTTTGGTCCACTTTGCATTCATATGTTTCACTGTTTTACGTGGTGGTTTTTTCATTTGTTTTGTTGTTAATACATCTTATTATTTTGAAAGCTTGTTGATAAGTTTAACTGTTTCTTTTTTGCATTATTGGCTTCAGTTAATATCAAATGCACAGTTCAACCAACTCAATTATGAATTTGAGAAAAAATGGAGTAAAATATTTTGTCAACATCTATAATGACAGAAGCAAAGTAATTTTAGATGATTTTATGTATCTGTCTGAACGTTAGGTAAAACATGCAAGTAAGGGAGGTAGCAAGACTGTTCTTGAACTTGTAAAAAAAATACAAATCTCTACTGAGATCAGATGCTTCTGTTAGCATAAATAGAAATTTTAAAAAAATATTAATTATATTTCAGACACCACACATTTTTTCAAAACATCGCTTTGGCTATTTGGAAAATAGTCTCACTATCTAAAATGATGTATCAGTTTTTGGTGTTGTTTTAAATTGAGCTTTGCAATACCCCTATGAATTGTTAATTTCAGGTGTGGGAAACCAGTAGGGCCAGCTACAAACATAATTTCAGAAAATTCTGAGTATAAATCTTGGTTCCATTAAAATAAAACTAAATATTATCCTTTTACTTTTGATCTTTAAATTTAATTTTAATTCCAAGTCACAATGTTCTGAGTGTTTGCCATTGTAAAGAGTCTACATAAGACAATGGATCATTTTGACCTTTTCTGATATTATACTCTTGTTTACATAAAAAGAACAAAAAACACCAGCCCTCACCAGTAAAAAATCACAGTTGATTTACAGACCAATTTCTATATAAGGAATTATATTTTGCCATTACATTGCTGTTCTTTTAGGCTCTGTCCTGTGAAGGTTATTTAGATATGTTTCTTATTTTTCCTATAAGATGCAAGTTTAAGAGAATAGTCTTCAGTGTAGGTTTAAGAATTTCTTATTCATTAGTGAAAATAAATGCTAACTTGATGCTTTAAGGAAATTAATTATCTAGTCAGTTAGATTATAAATTAATTACTTTACCAATTAAATTTTATATTAAAATATCTACAGGGTTTTGTTGTCCTATTTTCGATCTATAGAAAGCATCTGACTTCAATATTCTTGGTAATTTGAGTTAATTTAATTTTTTTTTTTTTTAAGTTTGCATCACTCATCTACAAAGCTTTATTTAAAAAAATATTTAAAATTAAGGTTTTATGGAAATAGGTAACAGATGAGAGCTTATAGAATTCTTTTTTAGTTCTATGATTCTGAGGTAAAATTGTGTGATGCAGTATATTACATATGATGAGTAACTTAAGCAATATAACAAATCTGAATTAAATATCTTCATTTCTGTCAGGCTGTGATACAGTTTAAAGCCAGTGTTTTATATTCTTCCTATGCCTAAAAAAACTTCAGTGAAAAAGTCCCCACAAAAGACCTTAAAATTCATCCTCCTTCATGTATTCTAAATGTCTCATTAGCATCTTTCCCTGTAATTCTGTTAACAAAGTATCCATTGGAACCCAGGAGCCACTGGTGTTGATGATGATGATTATGTTTCGCTTTTACAGTTGTAGCAGATCTTTGGAAACTAATTGTCTTACATATTTAAAAAAAAAAAACAAAACTTTTCATAATGTTTTTTCCTATGTGAAGTTTAAGAACAAAACTCTGTGAACAGAAAATGCACAGGAGATCCAAATCTATTCCTGCTTCTACTAAGTCAGAAGAGCAGAGAAGGCCTGTCAAAGTACACACACAAAATATTATTTGTCAATAATATCAATCATGGATGATATTAAAGTGTCAGAGACCTAGAATTTCAAAATTTTGTATGATTTTTACTTCTAATTATGTGCCATCATTCTAATTATATCAACAATAAATCTAACTCCACTTTAGTAGTATCAATGGGATATTCTAAGACCACTTGCCATGCTTTGAGCTGCATCCCCCATGCCCAAATTTCTTAGTCTTTTTTTTCATTAATTGGAGAGGTCTTTTTATCATTGTTACTTACACTTCATATTATGTTATGAGTTGTGCATCTAAGCTTTTGTTTATCCTATATAACAGGGATTCTGAATAGTTAAAGTTTCACAGTTGTTCCTAAGAGACACTGAAGTGATGAATTCTTATGAAGAAGATACAATACCTAATTTATATATTTTGTTGTGGGTTTTTTTATATAATATAATTTGAAAATCTTTGCTTTTGTTTTTATTATTGTTACTAGGTGTCTATGAGGATGGAGGCAGAGTCCAACCTCCTTTTCTCATGTTGATAACAAGCTAATTTGACTGTGATTCTGTTAGAAGATATGAAACAGGGTGTATTCGTGCAGACATCTCTTCATGTCTTTATGTCTGAGAAGTGTTGGCCCCTTTTTTCCTCATTACTTCTTTGCAAGACATGACAGAAAAATTCTTCAGTTCTACCATCTGAAATTTAGAGGGAAGTTATTGATCATTTGTATGAGCTGTCAGTATATAAAGAAGAAAGAGAAAGCTGTTTCAAGGCTGCCTATTTCAAATAAAGGTTAGTTAAGTACTGTCAAGAAAAATTACCACTATCATTTTTGTATATTGTGGAGTTAAATGTGATCTGTCCTAAGTGGATGGCAGCAAGCTAAGCAGTGTAGTTGATATGCTTCAGGGAAGAGTTACAATCCAGAGGGACCTTCATAGCCTGCAGGAGTGGGCCCTTGTGAATCTCATGAAGTTAAACAAGGCCAAGTGCAAGATATTGCACCTGGATCAGGACAACCCCTGGTATCAGTGCAGACTGAGAGATGAATGGACTTAGAGCAGTCTTGTAGAGAAGGACGTGAGGTTACTGATAGATGAAAAATTTAGTATGAGTCAGTAAAGTGCACTTGCCAGTGGGCCAATGGTATCCTGGACTGAGTGAAAAGAAGTGTGGCCAGCAGGTCAGAGGAGGTGATTCTCCACCTCTGCTCTCACAAAACCCCACCTGGAGTTCTATATTCTTGTGCTGAGGTCCCCAGCACAAGAAAGATATGGACCTATTGGCGTGTGTCCAGAGTAGGATCACAAAACCGGTCAGAGGATTGGAACATCTCTAAGACAAAAAAAAAGCTGAGAAAGTTAAGGGTTTTCAGTCTGGAGAAGGAAAAGATTCAGGGAGACTTTACTGGGGACATTCAATACTTAAACAGGGGTTATAATAAGGAGAGAGAGAGAGACTTTTTAGAAGGCCTGCAGTGATAAGACAAAGGAAACAGTTTTGAACTAAAAAAACATAGATTAAAATTGGACATGTGGAGGTAATTCTTTCTAATGAGAGTGGTAAGACACTGGAACAGGTTGCCCAGAGAAGTTGTGGATGCCCCATCATTGGAAGTGTTCGCGGTCAGTCTGGATGGACCTTTGAGCAATCAGTCTCGTGGAAAGTGTCTCTTCTCACAGCAAGAGGCTGGAGTAGATGATCTTTAAAAGTCCCTTCCAACTCAACTACCTTTGTCCCCCAACTAGGGAAAAGTTGCTGTAATTTAATTAAAATTAAAAAAAATATTATGTAAGATATGTAAAACCACTGAGCACTCATATTCAAAATGGTACAAAGAATTATGTGTGCATGTCTGCTTACTGTTCATAGTTAATGAAACCTGCTAGCAGTAAAAAACAACCATGGATTTTTTTCTTACACATAAGCCCCTAATCACCTAATTGTTGATTGTATGCTTTTTCAAAAAGTTTCATGCCACATATCTGTCAAATATCTCATGTACCAGCCTAGACAAAGAGATTTATTTCTCTTTGACCTCTCATATTGCTTGAATCTTTCCTGGTTTTCAAGCCCATGGAATCTAATAACTTTATTCTGTTCTAGTCTTAAGGAATACTCACATTGCTTTTACAGACATAAAGAGCTATTAATTCAATACCTGGATTATCTCCTAAAAAGAGAACTACAGTAGCTTAATAAAACAACCACAAACTGACTTTTGATTTTATATATTTATTTATGTGTTGGAAAAGGAAATAAACTTACAGTACAACAAAGACATTTTTATGCACATGTCAACAAGAAATAATTTGAAGATACTGGAGTTAACATTACCATGCATTTTATCATTGCTGTATTATTTTGTGTTAGGAAAGGAAAGGTTTTAGAACAAAACCAAACTGATACCAAAAAAAAAAGCAAATGTTACTGAAAAAAGGCAATGTTTGCATACTAATTAACTATCCATACACATACTTACAGACATACACAATCCAACTTAAGAAAATTTTTAACCACTCAACAAGTCTGTATACAGACTCACAAGACAACAGAGGCCCAGATTAGGACCATGAGTCTCAGTCCTCTTGGATGTTTCTCCTGGGACCATAATTGGCTGTCCCAGGAGAAAATGGTCAGGACAATCAAGGCCTGTTAGTGTATTAAGTCACTTCATTACAGCCACAAATTGCAGAGGGAAAACAAATAGGTTTTGTTAAATGTCATGACACCTCTGTACTGCTGACTACAACAATTAAAAATGCAAGTAGTCAGAAATTGCCAGAGGGAAAGGACTTTATATCCAAGGTAATATTTGATGCCTCACAAAATAGGGCATGCTCAGCAGATTGTAGAAAATTACTTTGCAACTTTAATGATGCAGTCAGTAACACTAAACTTTGGTGCTGAATTGCTGTGTTCTGTTTTTAATGCTTTGTGCTTTTCCTTCCTGTTGCAAACAACCTCAAAAACTACTAGATTTTATATTCACTATAATGGTGAACAAAAAAAAAAAAAAAAAAAAAAGAGAGGAATTTGGAAAGGCTGTAGTGGAAGGATAAAATTATCTCAATTTGTATTTTCCTAATTCCACTCATGCTTGGTACTTCAGTAGTATAGTGTAGAGAGCTGTACTAAGAAAGGACCTGAAGATACTTATTGTAAGGTTTGGTCTAATTGTAGGTGCTTGGGTTTTCTTTTAGTTTTATTGTAAAATTGTTTATGCCTCTAGTATGTGCATTTTGCTGCAGATGAATTAAAAAAAAAAAAAAAAAAAAGCATCCTAATGCAGCACTGGAGACAGGAAATAACCTTCAAAGAAGGCACATCTTAAAGTAATTGTCAAAATTATCTTCTTTCCTTTAAGGCTTTTGATCAGGATGCATCTCAGGTGGACAAAGTTTCTATGAATAACAGTGATATGGTTATGAAAACTGTTTTAGTCTGACTGCATTCTTTTTTAGTCCCCTTAAGCAAAAGACTGAGTGAACTGAGTTGTGCAGAGCAGTTGAGCAGACAGTTCAGTGACAGGTGGAAATTCTTCATTTTCATCAGGCTTGTGTAATGGCCAGTGTTAGTTGGATAGGATCTTTCAAATACAGAAGACCATAAGCAGCTGAACAATTTTGCTGCTGAAGGACTTTGTAATGATTGCCTAAAAAACCTTAAACTGAGTGCATGTGTGCAGAAAAAAGTCTTTAAAAACCAATCTTCCTTTTTTTTTAAAAAACCCCAAAAACTTAGGTTATCAGTACTCCTTTAGAATTGGTAAATATGAACACTTACAAATAATTACAGAATTCCACTGAAAGGTGACTGTGTGAGTGTAGGAATCCTGTCTACCAATCCTGGATGCAAATCACCTTGTGATTGTATCATGAACTGAGATGTGCCCCAACAAAGGATAATGAGGGCTTATTGGACTGCAGCTGGTCTGACAACAACCAAGGCAGATGTCATACCTATGGGAACAAGATCATCTCCACCCATCAGGGAGGATGGTGAGACAATGGGTGATTCACCACCTGGCCCATGATGTGTAATGGGTGTGTGGGCAGGTAAATAGAGAAGGAGGAGGCAGAGCCCCCTCTCTCCAGACCCCTGCCCAAACACAAAGGAATATAGAGAAAGATTTCCTGGGATGATTTCCTGGGTGGCAATACCTGGACACTTAAGGATGATTTCCTGGGGGACAATGCTTGGATGCATACCAAAGGACTAAAAACTGTATAAAACAGACTTGAGTGATACTGGCAAGTGAGAAGAAAGAAGACCACCACACGCTGGAAACACCACGGGCAACACCACAGATCTTGGACTCCGAAAACCCTCTCTCCACCTCTGACCATTGGTAATATAATCCCTTTCCTGCTCTCTCCCTATTCTCCCTGTTTCTATTTCTTCTCTCTCTCTCTCTCTCTCCCCCTCCTTTTATTATTCTGTTAATAAGTAGTCTAGCTGTTGATATTTTGGCCTCATTTGTGCCTCTAATTTCATAACACAGGAATATTCAAAAGAACTCAGTCTCTTTTCTCCTCCGGATCAAGACAGTGAGCCATGGCTGGCCTTTGAGATTGTTCCTGCAACAATTACTCAGTGCTCGATAAAGAAGAGCAATTACTGAAAACTCCATCTTTCTAATAACATCTGCATATTGTTGTTGCAGAGTTTCAGAATTAAGGGCCTTTCGGAAGGCCTCTTGGCTAGCTGCCTTTAACTGCTACATGTATTTAACTAGAGGTGATAATGAAAACACTGAAAGAAGTGTACAAAATGCTTGTCATCATGCATTTCTTCCTATGTTTTGTGTATTCCTTAGCACGTATCATTCATGCTGTCATTTAAATGCAGAGTGCTTTTGTCCTGGTTTGAGTGAAAACAGAACTTATTCTGTTCAGTAATTTTACTTTTCAGCTCAGTTCTTTTAATTAACTGCACTTTCTGAAGTTAGCAGCCTGTTTTCACAGTGTCTGCTTCTAGCAGTGATAACACCTCATGTTTAGAGTTACTACCAAGGATTGGTGTGCAGACCAAGGCCACTGCTGGGTCTTGTGTACCACATTGGGGGGTGCAGAAAGTGAAAGGCTGCACCTTCAGGGAGGAGGGGACAGGACGGGTGACTCTAAACTGACCAACGAGGTATTCCATCCCATATACGCCATATTTGGTCTAGAGCTGAGGGACCCGAAGTGTCCCCGGGCTCTTTTCTCCCCTCTTGGACTGCTTTGCCAGCTCTTGCTTGGCTTGGCTTGGGTCCTCTTTCGGTTCCTTCCTTGGAGCACCCAAGGAGGACTCTGTCCGTTCACCTTCGATCCAATCTGCATGTTCTGAACTCGATACCAGAATCCAGCTCCTGAACACAGCTCCCGTCTGCTGCGGGGCCCAGTCTGGGACTCCCCCAGTGCCTGCACAACATCAGTGGTGATGGTGATGTAATTACCATGAGGGGGGTTGGGTTCAATACTGGTTTTGTATATATTCCATTTTTATAATTATTAATTTCATTTTCATTAAAGCTGTTCTAGTTTCCTTTTCTAATGGCTAAGTCTCTCTCCCTTATTCCCTTTCTCTTTCCGCTCTGGGGAGGGAGAGGGGTTAACAGAGAGCATCTGTTATAGGTCTAGGGGCTGCCCTGACCCTAAACCATGACAGATTTTCAAGGTTTTTCTCTATAAAATAGAGGCAAAGGTTTATTCTTGTCTGAGATTTTTGTTGAGCTTTTCTGTTACACATGTAGGAAAGTTGGAGTTAATCTGATGCATGCTGTTATTACATGTTGAAATTGTTATGTTTGACTTCTGCATGTGAACTAAGACCCACAGATAAAGTCACGAGAGAAAGCAGAAATGGAACTGATTTGTAGAAATTAGTTCAAATAATGCATTAAATTTGAGATCTCTAAGGTTGAGGGTAGCAAGTGTGCAGGCTAAATCGAAAGACAGACACACATCATAATATTCATAAATTCAGAGTCTAATTTGACAGAAAATAAAATACAGGAACATGACTCAACAAGCATATATGTTTTTGTTACAGAGTTGTCTAAAAATAGGTGCTGGTAAAATACAATTTGTACTATGAAAAAAGAATAATACTTTTAGTCAGTTCTGTGTTCATGTAGCAACTCTCAACTTAGTCAGATAGGAGTGACATCCCCAGGGATTCCTCTGACAAAGGTATCCCCCAAAGCTAGGAGATGATCCAATTATAATTTGAAGAAATATACAGCAAAGATGACAGACTAAAGACAGAGATCTCATAGCGTGTGAGGAGAAGAGAAATAAGGATATTTCTGTAAGAGAGCGTGAGGGTGGGTGATAGAGTGTCTCTTTTTCATATGAATAAAGTAAGGATTACAGCTGCCCTTAAATTCTGGGGTGAGTAGTGCAAGATCCTTGGTGTTGTGTTTGGACATGCTTGCTTTCCATACTTTCTTCTTTTCCTCACTCTCTTCCTCTCCTTTTTCCTATGTGCAAACTCCATATGTGTACAAAATAGAAAAATCTTGCATTGATTTTTAGGGAGTCTTGTCAGATTTACTTGTGTTAGCACAAAGGTGCCCTTAAAAGCTGTTTTGGGCAGTAGTACCAGCAAAAAATAGAAGATCGTTACTAAACCCAGGCCGAGTATGCTGTTTCTGGGATCCAAAGGAAGGTTCCAGAAAATCATTTCTCAGATCCAGCTGATCAAGAGCCACCAGCTCTTTCCATCTCCTTCTAAGTACCGGCAGTTGTCCACAGAACGAGACTATTATATCAACCCTAAAAAGGGAATTGCATGATTATGTATTCTCATTCCAGGTTCATCATAGGTATTGCCATCCCTGAGCTAGCACAGAGAGCACCCAACTGATAGAGAATCATTTGTGACTGACCAATGATCAAGCCCACATACTCTTCTCTATTGTTAACAGCAACTGCCCAAGAACCATTCTTAATATTTAACCCTTGCAGTTTCACATCTGACCTTCAGCTAGAATGCAAGCCAGTAGGTTGCCAGGGTGAAAGACAAAAGTGCTGATTATAAGATGGAGTGATCGGCTTCATCTTAACATTTTCTTTCAGCTTGGTGAAGAAGTGTTTAGAGTTAAAAAAGAGGACTATGGAGTTAATGCATGTTTTATCAACAATGCTAAAGTTGTCAAAGATACTTTTGTTTTCTTTCTCTTTGTAAGCTTTGCTTTCAGTAACATCACTCAAGTGTATGATGCTATGTGTGAGTAAAATTTCTTGCAGAAAACATAGTAATCTCAAAAAATGGTAAAATGTTGCTGTGAAAGTAATAAAATTATCTTTTTATCTCTATTTATGTCCATTCACTCAGTTCTGCAGCTCTTCAACAGTAACTGTAGTACAGCAGTTAGTTACTTTTTTGAACCAATACCTTATTGCTTGCAACACTGTCATTTTCATTCTCAGAAATAGACAGTAACATATATTTAACAGAAGGAAACATCGTCACTTGCAAGTTTTGTTGTGAAAACAATTTTTTCTAGGTCTAGGAATTCTTGAGGGAAAAGAAAAAAAAAAAAAAAAAAGAAACATTGAAGTTTACTAATGCATACCACAGGCACCTCATTCTTTTTCCTGCCATTCCTGCAACTCTGAGAGTGCCTGACTTAATATATTGATGATGTCTCATCTACGTAGAACTGCCTCTAATCTTGCAGTAATATGTATTACATCAGCTACAATCAACAGCAGAGGTCAGGGCTTTCCCTCCCACTACTATTATTATTAATTTATTTATTTAATATGAAGCCTAATGATCTGTGAGAAACAAAGCTTTTGGGAGGATTTCATGAAGCCAGACAGAACTTTTGAACAGCATGGGCTCTGCTAGAAATAAATAGCCAATACCATTTACTGTAAGGAGTAATCCAAATTTTTAGAAGGACAGTTGGGATTGATAACTTGTTGAATGTATTTGACTTAATTATCTTGGAGGTCTTTTCCAACCTTAATTATGATTCTAGATTTTTATTTTCCTATTTTCTGAAGGCAGAAATTTGTAACCACCTCAGCATTTTTATTTCTGGACATAGTAAAAACTTTGAAGTGCACATAAACTGAGAAACACTGAAAACCACAAGATTTCACACAACATATTATAAAAAGGGAAATAAATAAGCATATCTAAGAGACTATGATAATGTATGATGCCTAGTAAACTTTGGAACTTGAACAATAAGCCAGCATGGGGGAGATCTGACATCTTTTTCATGGTGAATTAAGAAAATAAATATATATATATATAAAAAAAAGTCAATTATTTCGGTATCAAACATGTAAAACACTGATTCACATTTTTGGAAAAAAATGCCTACATAATTAAGACAGAATTCTGACATCATTAGTCAGACTACCTCAGGTAGACATTTCAGAGTCTCACAGCCTATGATAGTTCCTCAAAGGATGTAGGAATCATTTGTATTTTTAATAAAAAACTGTATTTTATCTTGAGCTGGAATCACAGGTGAACATAAAAATCATCTAAACAAAGATAATTCTGAGGATATCATAAAAATATATTTATAAATATTAATCATTTTATGTTCATTTATATACATGTTAAGAAACTAATCAAAACAATTTTCTTTCAGATTTCTCTAACTTTTTTCAGTCTTTAAAAGTCATGGAAATGATTTTGTCATTATCTTAAGCTGCCAAATTAGGATTTTAATGTATATGTGCCAGATAAGTGTATGTGCCTTCAAAAGTGAAAATCTATGGCAATATCTGAATCCATCTTGAATTTTTACATGGGAAAAATCATTTGGCATCTGTCATCTCACCTTGAATGGTGTCATCATCTAATTAATAGCTGGTATTATATTTTAAATATTAATTTATCTTTGAATGCTATTTATTCTTAGAAAAATAACAAAATGAACCAAAATAGTCTCCTTGCTCTGAGGTTTGTTTGGGGTTTTTTTCCCAAGTAAAATTTTTTTCAGTAAAAAAAACAAACAAACAACAATTGCTTTATATTTTGCAATATTTTGTTTTTATCTGTTGGGTAGATTTTTTCTTTTAGTGGTAGTAAACACCAGGAAGGATAAGAAGAGGTTTAAATACAAAGTCAAATGTCTTTTATGAAGCAGAGTTCATTAGTTTTATAGAAATAGCAATAAAACATAATTTAAAGAATATTTCCAGTTGAATCTTTCTAAGTACTTCCATAATAAAATGTTTTTCTTTACAAAATACATTGTTAATTATAATACGAATATGAAAACAGATTGAACTATTAATTTCAGTCTTTCAAAAAAGATGTGATGAACTGCATTGGGAACAGCAGGGGAGTTTGTATCTTCTTATGTGGCATATGTGAATCCTCACTCCTCTCTGATGTATGCACCTATTAGTCTTGCATGTGTCTAAAGCCAAGTTTGCTTTATTTAAGTTGTATGTCAGTTGCTGTGTATGGAGAGGGGAGAGAGAAGGAAAAGCTCCGTGTGAGAGGCCATTGCTTACCTTCCAGGTGGTGAAACAGGTTTTGCGTCTCTAAAGCTACAGTGGTGGAATTGGTGTATTGTAGACTTGGGAACTGATGAACATTCTGAAATTGTTCAGGTGTGGTGGTTTGACCTTGGCTGGATGCCAGGTGCACTCTACCACTTCCCACCCCTCTTCTCAGCTGGACCAGAGGGAAGAAAATAAGATTAAATCTGTGGGTTAAGAGAAAGGCAGTTTAATGAAAAACCAAAGCAATATGTGGCCTCTTTTTGGGAAGCGGGGCTCCAGACACACAGTGTTTGCTCTGGAGGACAAGCCAATGTGCCCCCTGATCTGTGTTAAAGATCTCCCTTAAGATAAAACAGATTTTGCCTTGAGAGTGATGATTTTTATTTACTGACCATATAGGGCGGCTCATTTGTATGTAAACATCAACAGTTCAGATGTTTAAATCTGAAGAAAAGTTTTTATCTTGTCTTGGATATTATGGGAGATTTATATCAAATGGCAAAAATAGTTTAATTGCTATTGTAGGCCTGTATTGCTGTATTGCAATTCATCAGTGCTCTCTTAAAGCAATGCAGACCTGGAGCTGAATAAAACTGGTCTTAAGGGAACCAAGGACAGCAATATAACATGCATTAAAGGGTACGATACATAGGAAATGAAGATGTAACATGAAGATACAGATCAGTGAAAGAAAAGCAACTTGTAAAAGCATGTTAGAAAACATGAAAAAAAAAACATCCCGAGGTGAATCCTAGAGAGAAGAAACCATCAACATGACCATCATATTCCTCCCTAGTGAAAAACTCCATATATCGACAACTCACCGTAAATTCCCAACCCACCAACACCACAGCAAAAACACAGACCTTAGAATCCCAAGGACCAGAGGAAGGATGTGCATACTATCAAGAAAAAAAGTAGAAACTAAGAATGTGTGCAACAATTTTAACTGTATTATTAGTACTAGTGATACTTCGTTAATATAGAAATTTTTAATTTTTTTTTTAATAATTGAAGTGGTTCTTGATTTAGAGTCCAACTATGATTTGGTAAAGGTTCCAATTACACTAAAACTAAATCCTTGGCTTTATATATAAAATGTTTCTTATTTTCTTGTCAACAAAATGAGTGTAACTGCTATTTATTTCAACCTTAGTAATATTATACATTAATGTGGAGGCAAAGATACCATAAGTAACAGATCAAAAATTCTCTGCTTGAGAATACAGGAAGGATATGTTTGTATTTTCTTTATAAAGAATATGATCCCTGTCTTTAACCTTATTTTTAAGAGTATTAGGAATGTGATAGTGTTCATGCTCCCTTATATCATCCCAATGTTTCTTCTGCTATTTCAGATCTCTCATGAAAATCTGTAAAGTCTAATACGGATCTAAGATCATCTGGATGAAGCAAAACTTTAGACAATAGAAAACACATGTAAAATGCACTAAACCTGAAGAAACATTAAAAATGTAAAACAAAAAACAAACAAACAACCAGCCAAACAAATGGCAAACAAAACTCTACCTACACAGAATTATTGATACCCTCTAGCTACATGCAACCAAAAGGCAGTCAGATGCTGTGCTGCCTCAGGATACTTATTGAGAAGTTGGGATACAAAGAAAAGTCATTCACAGGAAATTCAACTCCAGCAGTTTCTCCGCTCACAGGACAATTTATTTTACTTTTTCTATAAAGATTTAATTCTCATCTGATAAACAGCTTGCCTACCTTCCCTTTCATCCAACAGGAATTTTGTACAGAAAAATAGTCTATCTTTTGTCTGAAGAGGCTTTAGAATTACGTTGTCTGAAAACTAAATTGGTGTCATGGACATCTTTTCAACATTCAGAAATCCAGATCTTCATTTAATTTTTGCACTTGATCTGCACGACATACACACTGCTGTTGTAATTTTATCCTACAGTGAGATTAGTTGTCATTAGTATACAGCTTAGCTACTAAACATGCACTACAGCTGCTGCAGCTTAAAAGCAGAAAAATCCTTCCTCAGTGACACTCCCTTAAACAAGTATTGCTTAAATTTGACCAGGATGAAACAAAATGGAGGAAAACAAATGTGAATTCAATAGAAATTAGTTTTGGAATCCAGGAAGTGAGTAGGAACAGTTCTCTTGGTTACAAAAGGATAGCTTACTGGAAGTTTTGTTGTAGGCCCCCTGTAAATTGTTGCAGTCCTGTGAACTTGTCACCTTTTTATAAAATAAAAAAAAAAATGCCAGAAATGCAGTGTGCAGACTGCTTCTACATATGAGGCTCCACTATCCTTTGGACCCTGACATTCCCATATTTTATGACTGCAACTTGAAATCAATGCATGGATTTCATTATTGTTTGGGAAGTATAATTCCCAGAGCTTTAGGAAAATATTTTTATAATGTTCCTTATATAAGATCATGGTGAACTATTATTTGGACAGGGTTCATTTTGACACCATGTTTCCCCGCTGTATGGGCTATGGCTTGCACATCAGAAAGACAGAAAGGCCTTTCCAATTGCTCTTCAAAAATTACTTTCCCTCAAGTGCCAGAACAACCTGAAAAAGGAAAGAAGTGGACATGTTATAGATTCTTTAAAGAGGAATTTTAAGTGGTTTTTGCTCCCTGAAATAGCTCATAGATAAACAAGACATTGAAAGGAAAGTATAAAAAAGGGCATACAAGTATTTTTAAGGATCTTCTTTTCTGTGTGAAGAGCAAAAGATATAGCTGTTCATTTCCTGTTATTAAACTGGGCAAGCGTTACTCTTTTTCCTCCACGTTCACTTAATAACCTAGGAGGTTTTTAGTAAAGGTTTTCCCCTCGGGTTTTGGGTTCAATAATGCAATCTGCCTGGGATAAATATTTTCATGAAACACTCTTATAAATTTTCACTGGTTTCAGAGGGTTCAATCCACTAATTTTAGTTCTACAATGGAAATTCATTTAAAATTGGATGCTATGAATTTTCACTTTAAATGATATATCAACGAATATTTATTTAAATAGATTTTACCTTAATAATCTTCATTTTGAGTACATTTAAGCAAATAATTTGAAACTAGGGATTTTCACTAAACTTCATAATAATTCTCCATGTTGGTCACTTTGAAATAAATGAAATAACACTTGTGAATTAAAGCAATGATGACCTTTAATGTTAATGTTTATTTGCATTTATCATCTTGTATAGTTCTCTGAATATCCAAGTGAAAGAGCTCACTACACAGTGGAAGAGTGTGTACTCTGCCCCATAATCCAAACAATTAATGATGATGTTAAAGAGGATTGGACACAGTATTAACCCCTAGGGTGCACCACTAGTTAATGGACTCCAAAAAGACTTTGTGCCACTGATCACCACCCTCTGGGCACATGTTAGGTCTCCATGTTAGGTTTTGTGTATATCAGACTATCCAGTCTCTTGTAAAAAGTATTTGTGCATAAAAAAAAAGTATATAAAATCTTCACATTAATTCTGAACTTATGTCATGGAATACAAAATACACACCAGAGATAACCATCCATTGCTAAAAAACTTAACAAAATTCATATACTTATCTTTAAGCTTTCATAAGATTTTTTGTGAACTTACATATGCACAATTACTCATCTGTACATTACTAAGGTATATATATTAGAAAACCTTGATGTATAATACTTAGTAAAAGGCTTTCTTCAGAAATATTCGTCATTGGTACCATGCAACTACCAAAGCCAATACGATTAAATGCTTCTTTGGAATTAAACAGCATGACTCCTGCTTCACTTAAAGTTTGAGGCTCTGCTATTTCTTGGGGGATTAACTGCCTTCACAGTTAAAATCTGCTTCTCTGACGCAGCAGGAATGTTCATTTCTGATTCTTCTGCTTTATGTTAACAGAGCATGAAATAAACAGCAAAAAAATCATGACTCATATCGCTAATTAACTAGATGTGCTGATGTACCACAGATTTTATTTACATCATTCTCACCAGGACAAAATACTATATTTTTAAAAAACCATTCTTATCTTTTCCTGCCTGAACAAGACATAAACAGGCAACAAAGACAAAAAAAAATATATATTTGTTTTAAAACATTTATACTACATAAAAATTGTTTACTGATAATAGTTAGACATGATGACAAGAATAAATTACATGAATCAAATGAAGACACATGCAAAATACAATCCCTAGGAGGTATTTACTGGCAACATTTGAATCATGGTTTTGTTCCCTACTGTATAACATGTTGAAGAGGTTTCACATTTCTTCTTTTTGGTTTTGTGTTAGACAAGCTTGAGATTCTCAGTTCTGATAATTTGGAATTTTCCTTCTGCAGGAATTTCCTTCCAGACAGGAATTTTTCGAACTTTTTATCTTAGCTGGAGACTAGTTGGATCTTTTCAGACCAAATTTATAGATATTGTGATAGTCAGGAAGAATTACATATACCATGGAATCTCTTCCATAGGAAATGGAAGACCTATAGGATCATTGAGTCCAACCATTAACCTAACACTACCAAGTCCACCATTAAACCATGTCCATAAGTGCTACACCTACACATCTTTTAAATATCTCCATGGATGGTAATATGTGGTTTGATATCATAAGCTATGAAATGCAGACTGCCTGTATTAGGCAATGTGGTTCTAAGTCAGTTATGTAATTTTATTTTATATTGCACTAGAAAAAAATCTAGGGATAATGTCAGAAATTCTCCAAAACACCCTTATCCAGATGAATGCTTGATTACTCTTACCTTCTCTTGCAGTCTTGGCTTTAAGCGGTGCAGTTTGAAACAGTGCTTTTACCCTCATGCTTAGGGTACTCTTTTAGATTTTAGGAGTTGATTATCCTTGACAACCTGGGAAAAGTCTAGGACTTAGTTGTCTAATTCCTTTGGAAACTGTTAACTTATTATAAAACAATTTCTGCCTGTATTCACAAATACAACAAACCCTGAAGATGTTAGGCAAAATTTCACATCTGACTTTTCTGAGAATGGAGTGTTTTGGAAATTCTTCTGTAATATCTGAATAACAATGAACTTCAGGAAGGGTTTAGGTGACTTCCTGCTTTTTCTACTCAAAAATGTGACCTAGAACATTTAAATTTCTACTTACAGGTTAGTTACATCTAATGTTATTACAAAAGGCCAGAGTTCTTTATGCACTTACCCTTCAGTACCATCTGAAACTCAGATGTGATAGGATTATATTATATGACTACAATATGGTTATCACATTTGAGTTTCAAATAGTACTAAGGAGTAATTTTTCTGGCTTGCTATTTGAGATTTTTTTGTGCAGTTTTAGGATCCAGACTTCCTACACAGAAATTAAGTGGACACTTTCTGGCATTATGTTGTTTCTTTTGATGTCTGATTTGGAAGCCATCATCAAGAGCCACAATGTCACATAGCATTTTTTAGAACTACTAGATGAATAACTGTTGAATTAAAACACACTTTGAATGCAACAATGTGTTTCTTAGGTTTCTATGATAATGTCTAGTAAAAACATCAGTCCCTGTGATGCTACCACAATACACCAAATATTTAAAAAGAGAACATCACTTATTAATTTGCCAACTATACTGCCTATGTCAGAACATTTATAATACAACATAAAACTGGTGAAATATTTCATTAACAATTACTTAAATCCATTGATAAAAATATCAAACTGAAAGTTATTGTGCAGTATTACTACATCTAGAAATATACAGGCTTCTATACACATCATGGTTTTGCCTACTACATAAGGTTTTTCTAGCATGGCAACTGTTTGTTTACCTTTAAAACTTTGGCTTAGCTAAGCCTCTGAGCAACTCAATCATTGGCATTTAGGCTGCTATGCCTAAATATCAACTGAATGAAACTCAAGGGTAGTTACCTTCCCCTTTCACTTTTCTGTACTCTGAGAATGTGGGGCTAAACCCAAAACCTGATAAAATAGTCCCCAGAAACTACTGCTAAGCCTCTTTATTTATGCTCCTGTCATACTGTATTCCTTGTCCAAAGAATGGAAATTGAACACATAAGGCCATTTCATGCCTTAAATGCATGGTCCTGGGGAAAGATGTGAAGAATGTGTCTGTGAGGATTGAAGATTTAATATGCTACATTCTGCTGTAGAAGGTGAAAATGGAGTCCACCATTTACTAAGATTTTCCTCATCCTTTCTTTGAAAATAGTGCTACCTCCGTGCTTTGAAGTCATGCCAAATCATTGACATAGTCATGCTGGTAGGAAAATAATACTTTCCTTTCTCCTCATCATTATTACTCATGCATGACCAAATACAGTAGTGTATGTACCCTTTGATATTGTTCATGAGACTTAGTCACAGTTCATTTGAGGGATTTTGATATCTCCTCAGCATATTTGTGTAGCCATAAAGCAAATAATTTATTGCAGAAGATGGATACATCATATTGCTATTTTCTTAACTGTTTTTAAGCAGTAGTGGATACTTCCATAGAATTACTTCATTCAACTCTCATTCAAATCAGTTTAAATCCATCTCTTAAACCTTATCCGGATTCAATATCTTAGGCGAGTAAAATATTTTCTTATCATTTGGGTATTGTTGCCTTATGAATGTTTTCTATTCAATTTCAGAAAGAAAGAAAGAAAGAAAGAAAGAAAGAAAGAAAGAAAGAAAGAAAGAAAGAAAGAAAGAAAACTGAATTGCTCCCGCATGGTTTAGCAGCCTACATCCACATATTTAAACTGTGACAGTAAGAATTCTATAGCTGGTCATGGAGAATCCAAAAAACCACAACTTTGCTTAAGTTCTAGTAAGCAAAACTGGAGCAGTATTGGTTCATTGGACCATCTTCCAAATCCTAAACAATGCTGAGACAGAATGTTACTCATTAGGTTATAATAGTGGAAGTACATTATATGATTGAGATTTTCATATGATGGGTAAAAAAGATAAAACTGTAAATGTGTAAAATCTCAAGATTGTAAGATTTTCTGGAAAAAAAAATTATTTATGCAAATGTAAATGTTTTGTGCATATTTCCAATTAAATATAAAGAAGTAACAGTATTCAATAATTGTTGCTTAAAAAAAAATCTACTTCATGTTAATATGAATGAGCAAAACAAAAAAAATACACTAGTCTTAAAAATAGTATTTTTTTAAAATATGTATTAGATCTAAACAACTTCAATTTAAATGTGCATATCAAAATATTTAAGAATTACAAAACCAAACCAAATGTCTAATTATATTTTAATGATCAGGAAGTTCCAGAGAAGTGTCCAAGCAAGAACTTCTAAAGCTTTTTTAAAAAAAACCTGCTTAATCACAAAATTATCACATCTATTTTGATCACATGTTAAAAAAAATTAAAAAGGGCTTCTCTTTTGTTCTTTGTTCTGTTGATAAAAAAAACTAACATAGCATCTAGAGATATATAATGACATCATATGTTTATACTATCAACAGAGAAAATCAAGCAGCTCATAGTATTTACAAAGTTTTGATAACATAGTATATCTGTTTTTCATTATACTTCCGATAAGAAGCATACTGAATCAACTGAAGAATGATTTGAAGAGAAGAAAACTAATGGTGAGAAAATATGGCTAACTGAAAAATAATAAAGAACTAGGTTGCTTGTCATAGACAAGAGAAGAAGAAAGGGAGCCCATGTAGTAATCTACAAACTGCAAAAATAGATTTAAAGAGATACATAATAAACTGTTCATAACTGTGCTACAGAAGTAATTGTTCTGAATAAAAAGAAAATGATATCATAAGCAGTGAAGATGAGTTTTGAACTGAAAGAGGAAAAAAGGAGCAACAGTATAGGTTGAAGGACTTACTAGAGGATTAATGCATAACACAGAGATCACTCAGTCATCTCTTTTATAAATAATAGAATTTTCTTATTAAGATTCTTCTTTATCATGTTAAATATATGTTTTATAAGAAGCAAACCAAAAATAAGTCCAGGGAAAGTGATGGAATATTTATAATTTTACATATATATTTATATTCCAGGTTGAAACTATAAGCGATGAAAATATCCAGTAACCACATTCAGGAGTTTATTTCACAGTGTCAGCAAACATTGCAATAAACAATCTGTGCTGATGCAAAGACATGTGGATATATGGACTAAACATGAATAATGTGTGTGGAATTAATAACATTTTGATATATTTTATAGTGTATAATTAAACAGAGATAAATCATATTATCTAAAAATGTGGGCTACCTGTGAGTCATGGAGACCAACACTAATGAAACATTGTTAAAGTCACATTTTAATTAGATTAGTTACACATTTTAATTATGTTTTCTCTGATGAAGTAATATTTCAGTATAATTCTTTCATACTTGTACAAAGTGCCTTAGAAATACATCTTAGTTAAGAAAATAACATAGGTCAGGAATAAGTGTTATTTAGGGACAACTTCACCCCTTAGGCAAAGAGTCTAAATGTTAGAATATTAACATTATTACAACAGCTACAAGCAGTATGGTAACAGTTAATTAAAAAAAAAAAAAAAAAAAAAAAAAACCAATAAAAAGAGAGAGAGAGATAAATCAAACAGATTAGAGATAGGGAATGGAGATAGTTGTATTACAAAGGTGAAGCCCAACAACATAGGAACTGAGAAAAAACCAAAATATATGTCATATTATTTTCCATGATGATCTGTATTTGCTTTGTGTGGGGCAGGGTGTTAGTAGTGACAAGGGTTTACAGGAATGGCTCCAGTAAAAAATCTTTTAGAAGATCCCCTGGCTTCAAGTCATACTCACCGAGGGTCTGATCTAGCCAATGTAGATCCAATCAGCGCCTCTTTGATAACATATTTAAGAGTGTAAAAACCTTCTGGGCAAGTTTTTGGAGCCCAGGAGAGGAGTGGGATGCGAGAGAAACAACTATGTTGACATCAAAGTCATTGAAGAAGGACGGGGAGAGGTGCACAAGGGCAGAGATTTCCCTGAAGTTCATGGTGAGGTAACAGGCTGTCCCCCTGTAGTCCATGGAGGTCAGTGGTGGAGAAAATGCCTACTTGAAGGCACTGTCTCAAAGAAGGCAGTGACTCTGAGGGAAGCCCACACTGGATCAGTCCAGCACTGGGAAGACTACAGCCTGAAGAAGGAAGCCACAGTGGAGCAGTTCATAAAAACCTGCAGCCCTGTGGGGAAGACTCATGTTGGAGAAGTTTGTGGGGCACAATCTCCCATGGGAGGGACACCACATTGAAGAAGGTGAAGAGTGTGAGGAGTCCTCCTCCTGAGGTGGAAGGAGCGTCAGATACAGTGTGTGATGAACTGACTGCAACCACCATTCCTGTGTTGGAAAGAGACTAGATTGAAAGGCTCAAGCAAATGATCCATTTGACCTTCCCCCACAGGTTTAAGTAAAAGGCTCAACCAATGAATTTGATCTTCACTTACAGATACAATATACCACTGCTGCAGGTTTTCATAGATACAATGGAAGAGCACACTGTTACAACTTAAAAGCAAGAATACACTATAACAACCTAAAAATTGTGCCAAATACTGCATATGTGTTAGTTAATCACCCACAGTTACAAATTTATACACTAAATATTTGCTTACTCCTCCAGGTAGGGGCTCTCAATCCCACAAAAGTGACCTTGGCCTGTATCCCTACCAAGGGGGAAGGGTCTCCACACAGATGAAATGTAGTGTTGGAGAGATGACTCCCAGTTCATAAATTCAGTGTTAGGGGCTTTAACCCCTGATTTATGTGACTGTGTCAAAAACTACGCCTGAGTGGATTATACCATCTGGATACACAAAGTTGTCAGCTGAAACTGACACTGAAACCCTCCAGGTTCTCGTTATCTTACTTTCTCAGGCAACTGAATAGTAGTTTGGAGTGAGACACATGACATATTATTAGTTGAGGGATTTCAAGGCTCAGCTCAGGTTTCAGTTCTCTGCATCGAGCAGCACTGCCCTGTTTGGTCAACGTCTTATGGACAGCTTGGGGCTGAGCTACCTACACAGCTCCTCATGGGTCATCTTTTCATAGATGGAGCCTCAAGGCAATCCAAGCCTGGGTTGGTTTTACAACCCCCATGAGCCACCTGCATGCACTAGACATTACAGAAACTTGTTTACAAGCTATGAGCCAGATGATACATTCAACTCCCTGTCCCCCTGCTCTACTGAGGGGACAAGTTAGAGAAATCAGGAGTAATGTTGAGACTTGGAAGAAGGGAGGGGTGGGTGGAAGATGGTTTTAAGATTTGGTTTATTTCTCATTATTCTACTCTGATTTGATTGGGAAATTGGTAGTGGTGTTTTTTGTTTAAATTAAGTTGATATTATTTCCCCAAGTTGAATCTTTTTTTTGCCCATGACCTTAATTGATGAGTGAGCCCGCCCTGTCCTTTGTCTTAATCTTTGAGCTTTTTGTTGTATTTTCTTCCCCTGATCCTACTGGAGGGTGGGGTAGGAGCAAACAAGGGGCTGTGTGGTATTTCATTGCTATCTGAGTGGGCCAAAATCACTACATGAATACAGCATTAGAACCATAAGAATCAAAAGAAAACCACCAAATCTGCAGTCTAAAGTGCTAACTCCAGAAGGAAACTGCCCCTGACTACAGCATGATATTTATTTACTCAGATGTGTTCTTATTTGCATATTGTCAAAGCTAATAGCCGTTAAAAAAACCCCAAACAAACAAAAGCACAAAAAACTAAAAGGAGATTAAAAAAAATTAGTATAAGACTTAATTTTCTGAATCTTCCACTTTTAAATGTTGTCTTATTTAACTACATGCTCCCACTCCGAATGCTTATGGTATCGCTTTTTTTTTACTACACCATTTGGAAGATCCCTATATGCTTAAGAAAATTTTTGTAATTTTGAATCTAAATTTATTCATGGCCAATATATGCCTATGTGAATTTGTGGAGATATTAATTTACCTTAAATTGTTTTTCACCCTCTTGTATAATTACCTCAAAATTTATTTATAGAGAGTTCATTAAATCTCCCCTTAATTTTACCTTGTCTAATCAGAACAAGCCAGTTTCTTTGGTGTTTACAAGAATGTGCCGAGACAGATGGTTGCCACTAAAGTGTATTCATCTTATGCTGCAGACAAGATTGTGGAATCTGATGGAGAATTTGATTTCTAATGCAAATGGGAATGATGGTGTATTTCCCTCAAAGCATTAGAGATTAGTCACATCTAGAGATAGAAGTATTTCTCCAAAGATATATTCTATCATATACTTCTTCCACGATGAACCATAGGATAACCACAATAGGGTGCATTGAGTCTCCTGTTTAGAAGTAATCATTCCTTTTATTGCTGTGTGCTGTTAACAATTCCACCACTAAGGCGGTAGAAAGGTTTTGAATCAGCAAATGATTCTGACTATAAATTAGGTTATCAAGCTCCATCACGTGCCATTCTTCTCAGGATCCTCTTGGAGTTTTGGTGAATTTGGTGAAAAATAAATTCTCTGGTATTTATATAAATATATATTGACTTATTTTACTGTAGATGTGGCTCTTCCTATGTGTGGCTTTTGGTCTATCATTACAGACCTGAAGGCTGTTGTACAGAATTGTGAAGTGACCCATCATTGTGAAGTGTCAATTATTTGAAATTGGACCCAAAGACCTATCTGGTCCTCTCTATTTCTTTCATACTATGACTTGATGTGTTCTTTGAATATAACCACTAACATCTTCAGCAAATTTTCCATGAGATTCTGGGTCAAATAAGACTAGTCTAAAAACTTTCCAGAACTCAAACTTACTCAGGTGAAATATTATTAAGCACTGTACTAGGAATGTCTGAGAAAGTTGTTTTACTAAAAATATTACACTATAATTCTCTTTATTTACCATTTTTTACTTATGTAGGGCTGTGAAATTCAGAAAGCAAGTATATTTAAAACATAAGAATACATGTGGACCTATATGCTGTTGCTATTTCTCAAAGTCCGCTTAAAGTTCTGATGTCATAAACCAAATAAATAACTGGTCACAGTGAAGATACATCTTTTTGTGTAACATTTTCTACACAAAATAATAGCCAAGCTGATGCAGGCAGAATTTGAGTTTGGTGTAGCTTTTGTCTACAAAGCTGTCTGTGTTATGTATTGACCCTCTACCTAACTCCCCTCACAAAAAAAGAAACCCAAAAAACAGTACAGATATCTGAAAAAAACAAAAAAAAAACCAAAAAACAAAAAACAAAACAAAAAAAAAAAAACAAAACAAAAAAAAATGCCACAGTACAAGCAGAAATAATGCATAACACTGTTAGGCTAAATCATTGTCTAAAGTTTCTAAATACTCCCACATGAATTCATTGTCATTTGCTGTCTTAAGCCACTGAGAAGCAGTGTTCTTTGTTATATACAAATGTGGAGAGATCAATAAGCAAATTAGTCAAGCTAAGCGAGAGCAGTTTTGAGGTTGCTAATGAAAAAGTTGTGTTTACGAATTCCACCTATAAAGAACAAGAAGCTGATTGTTATATCAAGAAAGGGGATTTTTTTAAGTGATACATAAATACTCAGTTGATTAAAATAAAGAATAACTGTGATGGACCTATTCATAACAGGCATCTAAAACATCTTGTGGTTTTTTGTGGGTTTTTTTAACATGCTGACACAGATTTTCCCTTCAGCTTGTTTGTTTTCCTTTGTGAAAGCAATCATGAAGTTAAAGAAATACATTTAAATTAACTCAGGAAATTGGGGACATATTTTGCCCTGATATTATTGGTAAATATAAAATAAAACTGCTTTGAAGTAATATATCTCACCTATTCTTAGATGCCTCTATAGTGAATATCTGCCACTAAGCTAATTATCTTATGCTCATTTTTAAAACAGTAAAAGACTAAATATCAACTTTAGGATGCCAAAATCTCAGACAAGGGATATCTAAATATTTGTGTTTCATCAGCAATTACTTCCTTATAACATCTGAAAAATATACATGACAAAGAATTAAAAGGTGCACATATGCAAAAGGTCTGAAGTAGACATTCCTGCACCCATCATGTGACAAAAGCAGCCAGGAAATGGGAAACACCATGCTGGGGAATTCATAGACAATGACATTTTCATAGCATAAACTTGTCCTGATACCCTGTAACATATAGCCAAATCCTGGGGCATAAAACAGAAAGAAAACTAGGTGAATGTTCTCTCTGGGAGTTAAATCTGTACACACCATACTCATGAACTCATAACCGTTAAAAACAAAACACAAAGTGAATGATTTCACTCAGATCCGAGTACTAGTCTGGTAAAGGTTAGATGATGTTAGGAGTGGTTGCCTCCTTTTTTTGCTTTTTTTCTGCTTTTTTTTTTGTTTGGTTGGTCGGTTGGGTTTTTTGTTTTTTGTTTTTTTTTTTAAGTTTAAAGTGGTGGTTAAGCTATGGCATACATTTCTCTAGCGTATCCACCACCAACGTCCTTCAGCTCTCTTGCAACAAGCTACTTCTGTGGATATAATCTCTCCTTGTGGTTTCTGATCAGTTAGCTCACCTCAGATGGTGAGGCTGAGGCCTCTCTGGCATGTTAAATCTGCTGTGTGATATTAACACGTCACAAGCCAAATTTTCAAAAATGACAAAGGGTTTTTCATCCCTCGTTTCTTCTAAGTCCTTATTTAAAGGGCATTAAGGGCCTCATCTGCCCTAAGGAGGCTCTAGCTTTATTGTTGTCATGACAAAATTCAAAACCACTGGAGTGATTTAAACTGGACTTGGAGCTTTTTGTTTGTTTTTTGTTTGTTTTTTTATTGTTTTGGGTTGGGTTGGGGTTTTGTTTGTTTGTTTGTTTTTGGTTTGGCTTGGTTTTTTTCTTTAAGTGACAGAATCTAAAAGGACTAATCACTGAAAATACTGCATTTAATCACTGTGGTGTCAATATATTTTTATGCATCATGTCTTTGTAACTTTGAAGGACAGTGTGAGAAAAAAAAAAAAAAATTAGTTTTGGAAAGTACTCAGGTAACACAGTAATGCAAAAACATAATACTAAGAGCTGTTGCAAGTAGCTATCACCTCCAGCAGACCCAGGCCTGGAGGTTCTACCTGTCTATCCGGTGGAGCCCATCCCAGTGCCTGGGGATCCAGGGTCTGTGCCGAGACTGAGGGATGTGGCAACTGCTGTCTCCTTTGCAGAGTCAACCAGAAGTGAAGCTGAGCACGTATCCCAGAGACACAGACACATACAAAGGACAAACACAGGTGCTGAGAGGTCATAAAAACAGATGTGTTTTGACCAATACATTGACTTAAGTAGTGATTAATGTGACAAATTATCATAAAGGACTACTTCATCCACAGACAAATTTCCTGAATAGATAGTGTCCAGGAGCTGGAAAAAGATAAATAGCATGGTCAAAAAACAAAGAGAGTTAAGTGCCACATATTTAATTAATTTCTCAGATTGTTCATATTCACTTCACTGACAAGAAAGGTGCAGCATGTCAAGGGCTTTAATAATTTTCAAACTCTCTGTATTTTTTTTTTTTTTTTTAGACATAGAATTGAAATTTAAAATCAATATTCTCTTCCTTGACAGCTAAGGAAAAAGAAAATCATCTTCTTTTTAAATATTGTTCTTTTTCACATGGCAAGTAGTTGTTGGAAATACAGAGATATACATGCACAAAAGAGAAAATATTTAGTTATTTGCAGTGCATGTAGCAGACAGTTTAAAGGGGGTTCAGAGAAAAGTAGATTTTTGGTCCTTTTTCCTCTTTATGGAACATTTAGATAAAGAGTAAAGAGCTTAGCAATTACTGGATTTGTGATGGTAAAAAGTTGTGTCGCAGTCAGGGAGTTCTCTGGCACCTAGGAGGAAGTATAGTGAAGTTGTTGAGTGAAAGAAGATAGAAGTAATTGGATTTTTTCTTTAAGGTAAAACAAACAAAACAAAACCTAGAAGGATATTTTTCATGGTTGTAGATACACTGTGGAAAGAATTTCAATCAGGTTATAAAGATCAAATATCTAAATGCAGCTAGCCTTTTGTGGTAATCTGTGAAAATTCTAACATTTTTAATAAGTTTGATAACTTTTTTAATCTGCTGACAGATGACCCAATGTATCAATGGTTGCTCAGAATTTGCAAATAAATGGAGTGTTTTTCAAGAGGGCAGCTGATCTGGAGGGAGAAAGGAGGGGTAGGGAGGATGAGATACTTGTAATGAAGTTGTGGTGTTAATGCTGAAAAGTTAAAGGTAAAATGTAACAGTTTGTCACAATTATGCTTCATATTGGCAGGTGTTCTGAACTTTCTGTTTGATAACTAGACATATAAATTTCAGTTCTTAAAGCTCTGCAGCCAATTTAAGGGCTCATTTATTTCCTTGACAGCAAGATATATATGCTGCCTGGCATAGTGGATGTCTGGGGCCAAATCCACCACTCTGTTGCTTGTGTGTCTCGTGGGAAGTAAATAGTAGCAATTTTTCAGCACAGGCATACCGGCACAAGGTGTTTAGCAAATAAATGAGCATAAGATGACCTGTGGTGTCCTGAAATTACTAAAATTCATGAATAATAAAATGATCTATAGATTGTTAGCAGAGGGCTATAGCAAAGGCTAATTTGCAGTCACTGAAGCTTTACAGGATAATTTGTAACTTTTGAAAATTTAATGACTTCATCAGTTTTTACCTATTTTTTTTACCAATATAATTGTCTGAAAGATACCTTCAGCAGGATCTTCTGTCTAGATAAAAATCACAATCACCTATATCATCATGTTATAGTAAACTGACTTTATCTGAAGAACTTTTCTTTGTTTTACCCCTACCGTATGGTAACTACCAAAAATGTGTCTTTATCCTATGAAGACACAGGTTGTAATTTTGTTAAATCTTGTTAACATGTAAAAAAATTATAAGGAAAAAAAAAAAAAAAAAAAAAGAAGTAATACAAAGGGAAGAGGAATTTTTAAAAAGATCACCCAGTGATCAAAATACAGTTCTTTAGAAATAAGTGAAAGCACCCTAACACAAGATCAAAGAAATGAAAGGGAAAATTAAAATGCCTAGCACATAATATCATGAAAATTCTGTGATGTTTAGTTAAGATTTTGAAATGAAAAAAGGGACCCATGAGTTCATGTCCTTGATCACCTTTCATTTTATTTAGTTAGTTAGATTAGTCACCCAAACACTCATACTGAAATAACTAAGAAAATAGGAATAGAAACCACAGTTGTTCTCTCCTGCACCTGAATGGCTGATCACTTACTGCAGTTATTTTGTTCTCTCAGTTTTAAACATTTTGAATTCTTTTCAACAAGTGAAATGTTCACCCTTTCTGTCTCTAACATATGTTATAGTTAGAGACAGCTTTACATTATGTTGGGTGTTAGTGCAGGAAAATTGTATGCAAGACAATAATCAAGCATAGTTCAAACTCTGAAGACTCTGCTTGTGTTCACCACAGCACAAGTACACTTACCTCTGCATCTTAGTACTAGTTTTTTAAACAATGATACTGCTTTAGTTTATCTGAATTCTCTGTTTTAATCATCTCATGTATTTCCTTTACAGATTTAGTAGAGCATATGATTTTCTTTGTTTCCCTTTCTACACATCGATGAGCTGTATAAAGCTAACCACAGGTTGATGGTATCTCATCTAATGTCATGTTTTAAGAAAGAAAAGATCCACCTATTACTACTGAAGAAATAGTCCTATACTAGGCTTTAATGAGGTCTAACACTTTTTAATACCAAATATAAGTATCAGAGGAATTTTCCTTTTGCACTAGTAAACATTTTCCAGTAAACCTTTGCATCATGATCTAGAAAAGCTAAAGTAGAAAATAGGAGCATCCTCTCTGTAATCTCTGCTTTCTTTAAAATATATTCTTAAGCAAGGAAGCTGAATTTTTAAACCATTTAAAAAGGAAAGCTAATTAACATAATCTGTCAGTGTAGAGAAATAGTGACATTTGGCAGATACTTGAGAAGTACTTTAAGGGGATATTTACAATAAGAATATTAGAGAAAGTACAAATGAACTACAGCAGTATCTGGAAAATATAATTTAAAGAAAAAAGTATTCAAAGGAGGAAAGATAAAATAAAATAAATTAAATGAGCAGCTAGTCTGCTTATTTTACAATTTTAATTGCTCTTTAACCTTTGGAATACATCTGAAAGAAAAAAATTGTAAATATGTTCATTTATACAGTCTTCTTTGATTTTTGGTTTTTTTTTTAAGTTGTTATTCTCTGACAGGGCAGAACAAATTTCTCTTCTTAAAATGCTCTTGAGTGAAGATAGAAAATTATGACTTCAGAAGTACCATTCTGTGAAATATTTAAATTACTCTTCAAGATGCACTTTTGAGGACAAAAAAAAAAAAAAAAAAAAAAAAAAAAAAAAAAAAAAAAAAAAAAAATAAAAGAAGAGAATAATTCATTTGCAGCAATGAGTTTCTCTAGACAACGGAATCCCTGGATAAGACTTCACATAGGTAATCACAGTGACCTTGTTCTTTACAAAAGTTGTGCATAATGTTTATTGTAATCAGAGCACATGGACTATCTAATTAGTCCCCAAGCTTCAGAGTTGGTGTTTAAAACACGGTAAGTGGGAATTGTTACTTATAAAGTTCAATATAAATGGAATATCTGGGGCTTTTTGGTTTAGGGTTTTTTTCCCTTCTCAGTCAATAAGAAAGTGTATCCTTCTGAGATTTCATGGGCAAAGTGCCAAGAGAAAAGAAAATTAAAAAAGAAAAAGAGAAAGGAAAGGAAAGGGAAATGAAAGAGAAACGAAAGGGAATGGAAAGGGAAAGGAAAAAAGGAAAAGAAAGAGAAAAAAAAAGAAAAAAAAAAGA
>JANVCC010000021.1:34232249-34259102 GCA_025345505.1 Todiramphus chloris collaris | reverse complement strand
AGAAAAGAAAAGAAAAGAAAAGAAAAGAAAAGAAAAGAAAAGAAAAGAAAAGAAAAGAAAAGAAAAGAAAAGAAAAGAAAAGAAAAGAAAAGAAAAGAAAAGAAAAGAAAAGAAAAGAAAAGAAAAGAAAAGAAAAGAAAAGAAAAGAAAAGAAAAGAAAAGAAAAGAAAAGAAAAGAAAAGAAAAGAAAAGAAAAGAAAAGAAAAACCCCAGACTAAGGATCCTGATCATGCCACCTGTACTAGTCTGCTACTAAATCACTTTCCCCCTTCCGCTGTTTCACCTTACCTTGGTCATGTTTCTGCAAGAAATAAAACTGTCTGAATTAAAGTTAGTAGAAAAACGAAGCTAAAGTTTCATAGTGTTTTTACTTTGCACACATTTTCACTTTTTTTCTCTGGATCTCTTTTTTAGTTCTTTCATGCTATGAAAAGGCATTCTTTTTTTCTTATAACAGTCTAACTATTTGATAGTTTAAAATTAGTTGTAAATGCTACAGAAAATGTTGGCCTCTTGAGACACTGTAAGCCTGTCAGGGTGATATCCAGAAAAGACAGTGCATCTGAAATGCCTGCAAGCTTGAACATACCACTGACACCAAGTGCTGACTCTTACCTGTTTGGCACCCAGAAGGCTGAAGCTCAACAAACGTACAAATCTCTAGAAAGTACTTTTTCAGATCATGTTAATCTATCATGTCATTATACTTTTCTGGTTGCATAAAGTGTTTTCTGAATTTGAAAGGCTGCTGGATAACTGTATTTACTTTAAAATTGCATGACGATGCAAGTACAGAAAAAGAAATTAATATTATCTATCACGAAAAGGAGACACTCCTGCAGCACCAAGACTAGAATACACCAAGAATAAAGACATTCCATTTTTTTATCATCTTAACACCATGTGAAGTTTACCTTCTCATTCAATCTTCTTTTCAAGGTCTAAAATGAAATAATCAGCTTAACTATTAGAGAAGAATGTATCACAGACTTGACTGTGTGACACATCTGTGATCTAAAGCATAAAGTCCATTTAATCAGTCACTGATTGTCTTGTGACCCTGATCTAGGAGTGTTTTTTCAATTGGGGACCATGGTATGTGTCTCCACCAGCATTTTAGCAAGGGTTACCTCTATACAGATTGTCTTCAATTGCTTTCTTTGCACTAATCAGACTTTACATTAACCAGACTTTACATTAACACAACATATTCTTTGCACTACGGCAACAGTGTACATGCCAGCACCACATATATCCAAAAAGAAATACACTGTGCCTGCACAATAACCTTCATGCAGGGAGATGTGTGAACCTCACCAAACAGATGCATTAGACCTATTAATTCTTTGGTCTAATAACTCCAATAGCCAGCATTCAAGCAAGCGAATTTAATGAGCTTAGTGCAGTAAGAGCAATTTCAGCTATTTTCACATATTCAAGTGCTATATTTCCTTGTTTCACCTTTTTAGTAAATCTCATTAAAACCACATCGACTCACTTAACTTTTCCAAATGACCACTTTTTACAGAACTATAGGAAATAAGTGAAATTAGTGAAGTATTCTGAGAACTGCTTGCCACTGCTCTTGAACTGAAATTTTTATCATTTAGTCTGTGTAGGCCTCACTGGATTGGACCTTGAATTACATTGCTGTTATGCTTAAGACTATTATAGATATGCTTTATACACAGATTAATTTTAAAAAATCCTTTCTACCAGAATTTTTAAAGCAGAAGGTAGCTGAAAATGTAATGCTATTTCTTGAATATCTGAATTCTACTGAGGATTTTTTCTGGTCATTTAAAACTCTGACAAGCAAACGCTGAAGCTATAAATGCTAAGAACAGAGCCAGGAAGTCTGATTAAACTTTTCAAATGATATTTTCCAGCATAACTGTAGGTCCTTGGAGAAGTATTCTTTTTAATAAGCTAAACAAAATTATGTAGATGAAATAGGTGCTTTAAGAAGGCAAGCTTCTACGTGTATCTGTGCAAATGAAACAATGAATCTGTTACTTAGTGTGGTACAATTATCTCTGAGTGACAACCTTTGTCTGATGAAATCTAAGGATATATACAACAGAAGAGTTGCATGGATGCAGTAGTTACATGATGTAACAAAAAGCTGTGTAGAAAAATACCAAGATAATTTGCCTTTAATCTTCTCAGACTATAGACAGATTCACAAATTAAAACTCAAGCAGGCGTAGATTTTAAAATTTTCACGAGATATTTTTCAAAAAAATAGTACTCTATCTTGATCCTTTATCACACAAATGACAAAAAAAAAAAAAAAAAAAAATCCACTAATGTCTACGACTGATGTAAGATACCAAACTGTTCTGGCAAGAAAAAGAAATAATGTGTAGCTGGTCCTAAGGGCAGTATAAAGACAGGTGAATCTGCCACTATTTCCCATATATGGGATATGAAGGTGTAGCTCTACATCTTCTGATTTCAGCCTCTCTCTGTAAGATCTAACAGCAACATTGCTGGAATGCCAGGTGTATGAGGTGGAAGAAATGGTGGTGCCATAGTAGCCATTGCTATTAGACAGGCCCAAAGATCAGTCTAGGATGGTTGAGGAAGGGGGAAGAGAGGGTTCGTACTTACTCTGTTTTGTGAAATTATAATAGTGATACACATATGGATAAAACGGTTGCAGGAAACACACAAAATTTCTTTTTTTTTTTTTTTTTTTTCTTTTTCTTTTACCTGGCTTCTTCAGACATTGCTTCACCTTCATATTTAACCTATACCACAGTAATTTTGTTTCTCTTTTAGTAAAAATCTCAGTGTATGTCTACTACATAGGTATTGAAAATACATCATCAATATCGCAGAAAAATGTTTTGCAAATTAACTAATTAAACACCCAAAGCCACAACTGTTCCCTTAGACTGCAAATCTTTCCAAGAATCAGGGTAGATATGCAGGTGATTTACCCAAGCTAAACTCCATGTTACTTCTTGTAATATCCTATTATTTTCACACTGTTGTGACTTCAAAAGGTAAGCAAACCATACTCATGAGTTTAAACAGATTGCATTCATAATGTTTCCCATAATTTTTCAGGACTACATATACAACATCTTGGATTGAAAAAAAGTACTTCTGATAGAGAGGATAATAATACAGTAATTAAATATTTATACTTCAATAATTTGGAGGAACTCAACATTATAAAGAATTATTTTATTTTTAAAAAGATATACTGTTTGCCATTACATTATTGAAATGCAATTTCACACTCCTGCTACATAATTTTGCGTTCTGAGTTACTCCTAGTAGTGACTGCAAACAGTCTTTTAACACATCTTTGGCTGAGTGCATCTATCTGCAGTAACTAATGGCTGCAAATCCCACATAACTGTGCAAAAGGTGTTTGTATCAACACAGCATGTATGGACAGCTTTTGCCAGAACTGGCACATCTACTGGGAAGTCACAGTAGCTATTATGCTTCAGGATTACAGGTTTGTATTTTGAATTGCACAGTACACCTTTTGGCTCCATTCATGGATTGCAGTTCATTGAATTAGGTAGTCTGTACATGAGCTTTGAATCAAACAGACCAAGAAATAAGAAAGAGAGGTGACTAGAGAGAAAGACACAGTTTTTAATTAAAATGAGATGCAGCCAGTTTGGCACCGTTACATACTGCAGTAAGAACCATGGTGAGAATTCCAGTCTATTTTTGTTCTGATGCTGACTGACTCCTCCTATGATCTCAGCCAAATTAATTAGGGCCTAATTCTGCCAACTCTAGTCATAATGATTAATTCTTTACTCGGTGAGTAATCCCATATATATCAGAAAGTTGAGAAGTATGCTGAATCTTTCACAAATAGTGGGAAGCTGAAAAATTGATCAAAAATTGATCACTTTCAGTATGAAATGTATCTCACTGACTTCCCTCTAATCACTAAAAATGCTCAGTGTACAGAACTGCAATGGCACTTGTAAGAACTAGTTATGTTTTTGCTAGGTGGCTACAAAATTTTCTACATCTGTCCAATAATGCTAATATTGGCCTTGGACTTCAGATATTTGTGAAGTATATAATCTTACAGGTTACACAATTGCAGAGCATAATTTATGTCAGTGACTTGTCAAATCAGGTAGCCTGATAGAGTTAAAGCTACTGCAGCAGCCCCATGCTTCCATATCCAACCAGTAGTGAGGCTGGGCAGATATTCCCGGTAGGCACATGCACACAGAGCACAGATATACACCACATTATATACACAGCTAGCCACACATATCAACAGTGACAGAAACGTTTATCACTCATATAGGCACAACAGCAGCAAAAGTGCCATCCTGGTCCCTTCTGTGGCTATATGTGTGCTTTTATGTATGTATATACATATGTATATCTGTGTGTACACATACATATGTACCTGGTGAATCCCTCCAGCAGCTAAGCTCACCCAGTCTGCCCTTCGATCTCAGTCTCTCCAGATGCTAATGACTGGACATACTAGTCCCCAAGGCTACAGCCCTACTCCAGTTGCTAGTACAGACCATTGTACACACACACATAAAGACATAAATGCAAGCTCCCAGATCCCACGATCCCTCCCATCAGCTCTTGGGGACACCTCTGGTCCCTTTAATAGCCATCTTCTGCTGCAGTCTCACCCTTAGAGATACACACACTTGCCTGTCTCCCAGGTCACTTCACCTACTCAGCTGGCTTATCTGGCTTGATCTTCACTAGCAATCACACCCACACACCCACCCACACACCCCCCACACGACCCATTTTTGGATTCCACAGATATATGGGCCTTTGGCCCCTGGTCTGGCTCCAGATGCTGGCACTCAGACACCTATACACACATGTGCACACAGAAGAGAGATTCTTTCACCCAGGAAAAAGTTAGAAGATAATTTAACAAGAACCTAATCAGGTGCAGGCCATGGCTGGAAACTGTACAGACCATCAAGGTATTTACATGCAAATGTCCCTTTTTATCCCTCTACCCCTGTATTTTTCCATCATTGTTCCTCCTCAGATCACCTAGATCTATCCTTCTATTCATTTCCCTGCCTTTGGTTCCTCTTCTTAACATACAATAACAAATCTGTAATCCCAAATGCTCTTTTTTGCATACCATAATGTGTTACAAATCTCCTACGTAGTGACGCACCCTTACTCTGTAAAACAAACAGAAATATGTACCCTTTGACTCACAGCACGGGTGTTACTTCTGGACCATGGGGTTGAGGTTGTACTGGGACAGCCCTGGGAGTACCCTGGACAGAGAGTTGCCTCCTCTGAGTCTTTAACACTTGCCATTGTGATCCTGTGCTCCTTTAAACTTGTACAGATGAACCTGTGATGGGATGGTGACTCCCATGGTAGGTCCAAGTGTAGCCCAAGAGCTCTCCTGCCTCTGTTTCTCGAGGCTCCCTTGTGTGTGTAGAGATAAGCTTTTCAGCAGACAACCTAAAAATTGTTTCTTGAACATGATGTTTTTCTTTATTTAATTGTGGCATGTATTCTTTAACATTTAGGAATTACAGTCTGAAAATAGTGTGAAAGAAAAAAAGACAGAACAAAAAGATAAAAATAGCATAAGTAAGTGAGGAACAAAACCTGTAAACACAACCAAGGAACCTTGAAAAGTATAGTGTACAAGTTAGAGTAGCCTTCAGTGACTCAAACTTTTGTATTTAGCATTTATATAGTCAATAATCTCAATTGACATTGACCTTGGGAGCAAAATGGGGCATTATTTTCACTTGGGTGAACTGTTATTGGAGAGTTTCTCTAGTGTATTAGGTACAAACATGCATTCCATCAACATCAAGTACATGTTATCTTTTTCATCAGTTTTCTTTTATTTTGTGCTAACAGTGTTACTGTGGTCAGTACAGGGAAAAAAAAAATACTTTGAGAGTTAACTTCATCTCTGGCATAATACTACTGAAATCAACTGAATTTTTTTTTTTTTTTTTTTTTTTTTTTTTTTTTTTTCTTTTCCTTTGCAGGAAATTCTGCACATTTATTTTACTGGTAACAAAATTCCATTAAAAAATAGGTTACTTTATTGTTATTCTTTCTAGATTTTAAGATTAATTTCTTTTTTATTTTTCAGGAGTGAATTTCCAGCTTGAAACTTCTAAGTGAAGTCTGAAATGTTATAGATAAAATGCAACTAATATACATAACCAGATGATCTGCCAATGAGAATGAGCATTGAGGGAATGTCCTAACATACATGACTTTTACTGTGTTATAATTCAAAACATGGGATTAACAGTACTGACAATCCAAACAGTCACATACCTCCATTGATATGAATTAAGAGAGGCCAGCCAAGTGAGAAAGATGATGGCTGTTTTGAAGATTACAGCAACTGGGTTTGCTTAGCCTGATCTATCAGGAAGTATAGAAGTTCATTTTGAGACCACTGTTCGAACTTATTTCTAGAATACTTTGAAAATGCAACCAGACCTTTTGACTGCTCTTTAGACTTAAGATTTCATTTAAGTTTCCTCTTCATTCCTGGAACAAATGTTCATTCCCACAAAACCTGGCTCCCCTGGGGGGCTGGTTCAGCTACATGTGAAGACTTCTGAGAAGAAACGTTATCTGCTCCTGAAACTTTTTATCTGCCCACCAACCTCCTTAAAGATGGAAGAAAGACAAAGTAGTGTTAATAAACCTAGTGGAATTAAGGTAAAAATAGATGCTGCTGAAGGGAAGAAAGAAGTGGCGCGTCTAACTGGAGCAGTTGTCCATGTTTTACTCAAATTTGGTTTACTAAGTCCATTCTATCTCACATGTGAACATCTGCAATTGACTGTATTCAGTTTGTGTTTAACTATAAAGGCAAGTTTTCACATTTCAGGAAAGCACCTCTCAAAGAGAAAGTAAAGACAAGTTAATATACAATCAAATGCGTTTATATCTTTATGATTCTTGACAGGGAAAAAAAAAAAAAAAGAAGTAGAAAAGCAAAATAGAAAAAAAAATAAAAAAGAAACCACAAGGAAGTAATATTATGATCTTAAAAAAAAGTTTCTAGCTATCCAGTATATACTATTCAATCTAACAGGGAGAAAGTTAATACATGTGAACTAATGGTAACAAATCTGTAGAGATTACATTAATATTCCAATTTCTTTTTTGTATTTTGGAGATGTCCACAGGCATAAGGAAAAGTCCCTTTCACTGTGTGTAGCCTTATAACTTGAAGCTCTCTTCTTCACAACTGTAAAACAAAATGGTATTCTTTATCTTGATCAGAATGAAATTTATACTTACGGGAATGTTGTCAGCATGGGCTCTATTTCTGATTTTAAGACTGAGAACTAACTATTTATTTTTTGCAACAGCTTCACTATCTCCACAAAAGTAATTATATGCCTTTTCATCTCCAATGAAACCTTATTATAGATTTTACTTCAGTGAAATTAAGTCAGAAACAGTCAAAAATAGAAATATTAGCACACTTAAGGGTCCTGAAATGAATATAGGTCATCAGAATTAGAAAACATATTCAGGTAGGTTTTAAGATATTGATGTTGAATAAGACGAATATATGGTGAGTTGAGACAGAAACCATGTGATCCATAGATAACTGTGAGAGATAGAACAAGTCTGGGACAGCTATTGAACTAGCTATAAACATGGAAAATTAAAAGTGAAAATATATCCTTTACATGGAAAAAAAAAAATAAAAAATTACAATACCCTTATATAACTCTCTACTTCAGGGAAGTTTTGTTTTTTCTTTTTACCGGTGTTATTTTTTCAGGAAAGGATTCTGTTTGCCTCTTCTGAAGAAATTTCACATTTCCCATTTCTTTCTTATGTCTCTCCCATAATAAAGTTGCTTTATGTCAACCATATGTCTGCTAATGATCAGATTATTTTGGTATTAACTAGTGATTTAACTGACCCAAAGACAGATACAAGAGATATCCTTCTAAAGCAGTCACGGTGTCTCAAGCTTACTGAAGTTCCATGGTTCATGGCATAGCTATGATGATATATATTGTTCCTGAACTTTGTTACAAACAGTAAAAGGAAAAGCAGACAAGAAAACAACAACAAAAGAACAGACACTCTGTAATTTCCTTTTTTCTATAAAGAAGGTAAAATATTTTGATAAGTGTCTGTTCCATAGTCAAAGTTAACTATATTAACCCTTTCTTTAAAGCAGTTGCTTCCCAGTCTTTACATTTGGTGTGCTGCTTCTCCAAGATCTTTCTTCTTTTAATCTGTCAACCCTTTGAGAATCCTCTCTACTATTTTTCCTGTCCTTGGTTGACCTTTTTTTATTTTATTTCTGTTCTTTTATTTCTCTCAATTTGTTGCTCACAAGCATATCTCTAAGAAAAACAACAACAAAATCAAACAAGCAAGCAAACAAATAAAACATCAACCCTCTTGCTGTTGTTATTAACACCACATGAGAGAAAATAGGAGAGAAGAAAAAAAAAAAAAAGAAGATACTGTGTTTGCTTCCCTTTCCCTACTATTCTTCTTCATGTTTTCAGGATTTAATAGATTCTTCCATGTCCTGGTTTGAGTGAAAACAGAACACAATTTTACTTTTCAGCTCAGTTCTTTTAATTAACTGCACTTTCTGAAGTTAGCAGCCTGTTCTCACAGGCAGTGTCTGCTTCTAGCAGTGATAACACCTCATGTTTAGAGTTACTACCAAGGATTGGTATGCAGACCAAGGCCACTGCTGGATCTTGTGTACCACATTGGGGGGTGCAGAAAGTGAAAGGCTCCACCTGCAGGGAGGAGCAGACAGGACGGGTAACTCTAAAAACTGACCAACAAAGTATTCCATCCCATATATGCCATATTTGGTCTAGAGCTGAGGGACCCGAAGTGTCCCCGGGCTCTTTTCTCCCCTCTTGGACTGCTTTGCCAGCTCTTGCTTGGCTTGGCTCGGGTCCTCTTTCGGTTCCTTCCTCGGAGCACCCAAGGAGGACTCTGTCCGTTCTCCTTCGATCCGATCTGCGTGTTCTGAACCCGATACCAGAATCCAGCTCCTGAACACAGCTCCCGTCTGCTGCGGGGCCCAGTCTGGAACTTCCCCAGTGCCTGGTCCACAGCATAAGTGGTGATGTAATTACCATGAGGGGGGTTGGGTTCGATACTGGTTTTGTAGATATTTGTATATATTCCATTTTATAATTATTAATTTCCTTTTCATTAAAGCTGTTCTAGTTTCCTTTTCTAATTGCTAAGTCTGTCTCCCTTATTCCCTTTCTCTTTCCGCTCTGGGGAGGGAGAGGGGTTAACAGAGAGCATCTGTTACAGGTTTAAGGGGCTGCCCTGACCCTAAACCGTGACATACCACCATCTATTCAAGTAAGACATAGAACAGTGTTTTTGTTTTCTAGATAAGAAAATAAGGACAAAAACTCATAACAAAAGTGCTCAGTAGGAGCCTGACAGGATTCAGGTTTAATCCTCACTTCCAGTTTTGAGAAGGATTCTCAGATGTTGGGATTTCTCTCTTGCTTAGTTTATGTTCCAAGGCCAAGAGATTATGCTTCTGCACACCACTGCCCTCCATCCTTCACATCCTTGTAAAACCTGATAGGAGATGCAGCAATCAGTGATTTTGAGTTCTTGGGTTCTTACTCTCTAATCAGCTCAGACACAACAAGATCTGCTGAGAGATGGGCTCCATCAGCAAATTATTAGCAAGTGCTCCCAGACCTCACAAATTCTGGACTAACCCCAAGCCAGGCATTCATGATGGCTACAGAACTAGGATTACCCCAACAATATGTATTTTAGTAGTAATAAAATGGACTGTCTACATTTTTCAGTCATTAGAATAGGAAAAAATCTGTGATCTTAAAAAAAAAATTCCGTTTACATTTGTCTGTAACCATATGGTACCAAACCTTCCTTACACTAGACTTTTCAGATCTATGCTTCAGGATAATGATTGAAATAGTGTGCTGTGTCACTGTTGGCAAGGGATTTTTGAAGATGGCTATGTTATTTGGGAGTGTACAAATACTAAAGAAAATTATTTATATTGATATGATGTAGAAGTCGTAAAAGACTTGCTCCTAAAACACACAGTGTTTTTGAAATTTCCCATTAAAGACATTAAAGAAGGGAAGAAGGGTTTAATGTCTTGTTAAATGTCTTTTTAAAACAAGAATTGGTAAAATTTAAAATTTACTTTTAAACAGATAAAGAATGAAGAGAGATGTTTCAGCTGTTAAGAACTAATTTCACTGAAGTCATTGACATTCTAATAATAATAATAAAAAGAATTTGTTTTGAAAACTTTCTATTTCTTCTTTCTATCATTCTGTTCATTAAAGTTTACACCATCCTTTTTTCTATACCAAATGATGTGAGGCACTGCAGCATCAGTCTAAGCATTGATTCTTTAGACAAAAAGCATCTTGTTGGCATCACTCTGCATATGCACTGAACCCTGCAGAATTTGGGCACCATCCCTAACTCAGGCTGCAGAGTGCTGCCACAAGGTTGGTAATAAGTGACAATATGCTGTGAAAAGCTGTGAGTACGAATGATTAAAATACCTCCTCAGTGGAATTATTTTTTACTAGCTCTGTATATCTGTAAGATAAACTCCAAGTTATCCAGCCTTTGGAGCTGCTGAAGGGAAATAGATGCTTCTAATATGCAATTTATTACACCCTGAAGTAGACATCTAAGTCAACTGTTCCAGAGTAATGTTTACATCTCTTCAACTGCTGCAATGGAGTGTGCTAAAGATCCTAAAGCTGGGTGAGATAAATCCCTCTGTTTAATTCCAGTATTGGACATACAGAAGTGCATGGAAAGGAATGAAAACTATTTATTAAAATCAGGCATTATTTGTTAACATATATTTAAAGTTTGGGGTTTTTTTAAAACAAGTGTCTTAGGGTAGTTGAATTGTAACAGGTGACTAAAGTAGTGTTTCCTAAATTAACTCTTAATATACTGTAGCAAGAAAATCCAAATGAGTGAATTGGTTTCTATTATTCTGCAAAAATGGATATAATCTCTAATGATTACTTACCTTAATGGAAATAAGATTACTAGAGTACTGCAGCACTACTTATTTTTAATTAAATATTTTTGATACACTATATAATTTATTCTGTACATACTGTGATCAACATACGAGGAAAACAATCTCATAATATTCTGAAACTGTAGTGTCTATAGTCAATATTAAAATCCAGGAACATATTTAGAGATATATATGAATGAAGGATGGAAAAAAGTGTAACAGAGGTTTAACCAACCTTACTTTAGAGAGTAATGTGTGCTCCACATCATAGAAGTAGTGGAGGCCTGCTGGCTGTGCAGCCCTGGCATCTCTGAACTGTGGTTTCATCCATCCCTGGATGGATTTTTTACAGATTTCAGTGGGTTTTTAGAAATTGCATGCTAGTATCTTACTAAGAATATATACATCTAAACAGAAAAACTCCCAATGCATAGATTGTATTAGCAATACATTAGTATTTAAGTAAGGCACTAGTCCTAAAACTAAAGAAGTGTAAAAAAAATCTCTGAAAACATTTTTTATTGTTTTCTTTCCTGTTGCTTTTATTTTGGGGGAGACATATATACGTGGTAATTAGAAAATGGCAGTTTCAAAAGTGTTGGAAAATAAATCAAAACAATTATAAAAGAAACCTGAGTATTCTGAAAAGAATTTCTCTCAAACAGCAGATAATGTTAATAGGTAAAAATACCAGGTATGTATTTGCCAAAGGAAGATATTTAAACAGGAGGAAAAGCTCACTTTTTTTTTTTTTTTTTTTCCCCTTCACAGAATGCTGTGGGACAGAATGCAACTGTTCACATATATTAAGATTTTGTTGTTCTGTATTGTGTATTCTGTGTATTATAGTCATTATGTTTCCATGCTAATACCCTGCCTAAAAAAATTCTCTTACTTGAAAAAGAAATAGAATAAAGCATAATAGATAATAATGGTATATTTCATCAAGTATATTTAATTTGGTTATAACAAGAACTGCTGAATTAAAACACAAGTAAACCTTCTAGTACAAGCTTCGTATACACAAGTATCATTTTAAATTCATATGCAATTGCTTACAATTAAAGCCACTCTTACAAGGGTGGGTTTGTAAAATCAGCATGTTTTACCGTGAGAATAAGGTTTGACAGAGAATGCTGTAAGAGAAGAACTATGGCACATATGGAAGAAGATCCCACATATAATTTCACCATAGTCAAACATTTTGTTGCCCTGTTGCATCCCTTTAGAAGTGGTTAATGACAGAAGGTAATAAATAATAGTCTCTGCATGAACAGAAATATAGTTTTGGAAAGTATATGATCTTATTCCTTTCAAATCTTCCCATGGTTGTTCCTTTTCACTAAGCATTCCTTGGTCCCTAGTCAGAAAAAGCCTGAAGATACTTGGTTGCAGATTATTTTCATACTAGAGAGTAGGCAATGTCTAATTCTCATATTTGGGTGATACAGCTGCAAGGAGATTAACAGAGGAGGAAGGGACTGATCAGGCATTCAGCACTTGTTATCTACCTCACTGGCATCTTTAGAGGCCTTATCTGAGCGCACTGAAGTAATAGCAATTCCAAAGCTCTTCTGCTCATACTGTCATCGCACTGGTCATTTGCTATTAAGCTTTCCAGCATCTGTTATCTATTAGCGGATGGGGTGTTCGTGAGACATGGCAAGAGCATATTCTTGTCCTTACTCAGCTCAGCTTTAACCATGCAGTTTCTCAGCTCAAAATAAGAAGTCCTAGAATTTTCTATATGAGCCTTTTCAAATTGCCTTCCATATAAACAAAATATAAAGTACTGTATCAGGACAAAGTGATTCTGATAATCTCAGGTATTATGCAGTAGGTGTCTGCTTTCTTAAATACTTACAGAAATTTTATAACCTCTGGTCAGATCTGCCCCTGGAATAATCAAGAATTCCTAATCAGAAAAATTTGTTTGGCTTTAATGTTTGGAGTACATTAGCTTCAAGGTTATCAGTTATCTCTCATTCCGTTCTGTATTAGATGCTCCTATACTGATTTCAGAAGTGGACTAGAGAGAGGGAATTAAAATAAATAAATAAATAAATAAATCTGTGCTATGATTACATTAATTACCACAGAAACGGATTAGAGTTGTTTGGGTTTTTTTGGTTTTTTTTTTCTTATGTGTAGTAAATTGTTGAGCTTGCTTTATTCAGCACTCAGAGACTGATAGACAAGTTCTAAGGTATTCCAGGCATTTTCACCACTAAATAGAACATTAGACTAATCTGCATCTTTCTTGGATATCCTTTTCCCCACTCCCAGCCCCACAAACCACCAAATCTACAAGTCATTGTTATGCTTGAAATAACAGAGAAGTCTTCATGGAGCCATTTGACTGTAATTAGAGTAGGTAATAAACAATGCAGAACTAGGGAATTCTCATATATATTAACCCCCTAGAAAAATTAGCAGGATGTTGTAAAAAGTAGTGTCTAACACTGAAGAAAAACAGATACAATGATACAGAAGAAAATAATGACTTCCAGGAAGAACTTTTGTCAGGTTTTATTCAAAGAAAAGAAAGAATAAATGTATGTTAGATAACATGACAACAAGGAAAAGAAATAGAGAAGAAATAACAAAGAAAATAGGTCTGTTAATAAATGAAAGAGCTGAAATTAATACTAAACAAAATAATGGCCTGGGTATTCATCCTTTTTTCTTTCCCTTAAATAAACTGTCTTCAGCAAGAAGATTAAAAGAGAAATGTTGATATGATAATGAATACTACAAAGATTTATTACAACAAAGACTGGAGATATGAGCATAGGCAGTACTTGGTAAAAACTAGAATATAAACATTTATCTATCTAAAAAGAATCATGAACCAGACTTCTGAAGGAACCCACTATTAAGACTTCCAATTTAGGTGCCTGGACATTTAACAGACTATGACCCTATCAAAGCAGTTATATGAATAACCCAAGTACCAAAATGTTCAGCATACATGTGCCACAATGAGATAATCTGCCTCAGATCACTGAACTCCTCTGGAAAGAGGAACACTTCATATAGATTAAAAAAAAAAAAAAAAAGTGACTTTAGCTACCTTTGAAAATCTGGCTTTTGGAGGATAATTTGAAGTTTATGAATTAAGAATTAATGTCCTTGCCAAGCATATCAACTTTAAAACTAGACAATGAAGAGACAACAAAAAATGCATCTAAAATTTAACAAAGCATTTGCTTAAATGCTACAGTTGGAAACCTTGATTCTCTCTCATATATAGGCAGAAAGTTTTGAAAAAAAAATAAGTTTTTATAACAGGGATGGTCCAAAGTTATGCTGACAGCTATCCTAATGTTCTTCAATGCCACTGACAACTTAGGAGCCAAAGTAAAGAACTGCAAAGACAGATGTAACTATCTTGAGATATTAAGGCTTGAGGAAGCCTTAATATTGCTTGCTAATTCTGACAGTACAGAGTCAACAGCAGCTTTGCAGATCCAGGGCTGTTCAATGTACACATTCAGGAACACAGTTACTGAACTGCACCAGGTCTATCACAGAATCAGAGAATCACAGAATTTCCTAGAGTTGAAAAGACCTTTAAGATCATCTAGTCCAATCATTAACCTAACCCTGAGAAGACCTTGACTAAACCATATCTCTCAGCATTACATCTAAACAACTCTTAAATACCTCCAGGTATTCCTTTCAAGTAGTTGTAGAGAGCAATAAGGTCTCCCCTGAGCCTCCTTTCCTCCAGGCTAAACAAGCCCAGCTCTCTCATCTGCACCTCATAAGGCATGTGCTCTAGGCCCTTCACCAGCTTTGTTGCCTTTCTTTGGACATGCTCTAGTGCCTTCCTGTAGTGAGAGACCCAAAACTGAACACAGTACTTGAGATGTGGCCTCATCAGTGCTGAGTACAGGGTACAATCATTTCTCTGGTCCAACTGGCCACACTATTTCTGATACAGGCCAGGATGCCATTCACCATCTTGGCAGCCTGGGCACACTGATGGCTCATGTTCAGACAACTATCAATCAACACACCCAGGTCCCTCTCTGCTGAGCAGCTTTCCAGCCGCTTCTCCCCAAGCCTGTAGAGCTGCAGGGGGTTGTTGTAGCCAAAGTGCAGAACTCAGAATTTGACCTTATTATAATTTGTAACCTTTGTTCTTGGCCCATTGATCTAGTCTGTCTAGATCCCTCTGCAGAGCCTCCCTACCCTCAAGCATATTGACACTTTCACCCAGTTTGGTGTTGTCTGGAAACTTACCGAGGGTGCACTCAGTCCCCTGATCCAGGTCATTGATAAAGACATTAAGCAGAACTGGACCCAGTACTGAGCTCTGGGGGACACCACTTGCAATCTTTTCATTTATTCTCTTAATACTACATTTAGGCCTCAAGTATACGTAACCACTAAGTATGTATACATATACATATATATCATATACATACAAATGTATTCATACCCATACATATATATCATATACATACACATGTATGCATACCCATACACATATGCATACACATACACAAACCTTTTCAGTGCATCTTTTACTTCTGTGTATTGACAAAGACCAATACTTCACAGGTATTTTTGAAACTTGAGAAAGGGTAATGGAATGGAACCCTCAGATGTTGGGTTTGATGTTGACTTTTAAACACTTGCAGTTATGATTCTTAACAACTCTCCAAAATGGATGAATGATCATAACAAAATAGTTCCAGTGTTCAGGAAACCATTTCAGAGGATTTATTAGCACAGGCATGCACAGCTCTAACATGGTGGAAACATTTCCCTTCTGGTGTTTGCTGTTGTCAAGCCAGATAAAAATACAGCTATCAAAACAAATGCATAACTCTCCAAGACCATTTACCTAGATACAGTCAGGTGCCTCTGAAGGGCTTGTTTCTACAGACCTGAGATAGACAGTGTTATGTCCGCAGCTACTAGAAACAATAAAGTAGTAAACCAAATTGCTACTCAATAAATAATTTAGGCTTATTTTTATTAATTTCTGAATCTCTTGCTATGAGAGGAAAATGAAGGCAAATTGGAATAAAATTCATAGTATGCTAAACTAATTGATTCCTGAAAGGAGATTAAATAACTGCAATAAAACTAAATATTGATACAATTGCATCATTAAACAAAAAAATCAGAGGGCTTCATTACAATATTTAGATGTTTTTATACCATTAACACAGAAAAATTAAGAACAATATTCCATAGTAAATACCTTAAATTGTGTGGAATTAAGAAAAGGAAGAAAATATTTTTTTTATGAAATCTTCTGTTGCAATAAGGTCTGTTAACCAGTGGAATATTTTTTAATGGTTAAACTTCCATTGCTTGCTAATACTAGGTAGACAAAGAAACTGAATACTGAATGGAATTTATTAAACTCATTTGAGATGCAGTTCTGCCACACTTAGTCACACTGCTGATTTAGTACCAGGCAGATGGACTGTAACAAATTTCAGGTACTTTATAATTGCCACTTTGACATTTGGTTTTGAGATTATCTAATACTGTGTGGCTATTCATATACTATGAGAACGTGAATGGCCCTTCTGATATTTTTCCAGAGTTTTTTTTTTTTTTTTTTACCATGAAAATCAAGCTGGTTACAGAAAATTTCAAACAACATGCCAAGACACTGCAGGATCTGAAATTTCTAAAAGAAGAGAAGGTGATTTGTTCAATTGTCTTAAATGAAAAGAAAGGAAAAAAAAGGAAATTTATATTTTAGGGTATGATTAGCAAAAAATAAATAAATGTAAAGGGAAAGCAAAAAGTTTCTGAGAATGTGAAGATGGAGGTCTGACAGTCTATTGCAAAGTACATAATCACTTTCAGCTAAAATGATTTTAGTATACTGTTTTGGTCCATTTTTCCAATGTTATTATACCTATACTGCAGTAGTAACTTCAGTATGGAACACTACAATTACTGCATAAAATATTTGAGATGCACTAAAAATTCTCTTGAAAATAATCATAGAATAATAAAAGCATAGAATACCAGGTTGGAAGGGACCTCAGGGATCATCTAGTCCAACCTTTTAAGGTAAACTATATATATATATATATATATAGTTTAAATGGCATGGCCCAGCACCCTGTCAATCTGAGTCTTAAAACTGTCCAGTGTAGGGCAATCGACCACTTCCCTTGGGAGATTATTCCAATGTCCAATTGTTCTCATGGTGAAAAATTTTCTTCTGGAATACAATCAGAATCTCCCCAAAAGTAATTTGTATACATTACCCCCTGTCTTTTCCACATGATTCCTTGTAAAAAGGGATCTCCATCTTCTTGGCAGCCACCTTTTATGTACTGGTACATGGTAATAAGGTCTCCCCTAAGCCTTCTCTTCTCAAGGCTGAACAAACCCAGTTTTCTCAGCCTTTCTTCATATGGCAGGTCTTCCAGTCCTCTGATCATCCTCATGGCCCTTCTCTGGACCTTCTCCAGACTGCTCACATCTTTTTTGTATAGTGGGAACCCAAACAGAACACATTAATCAATAAAAATTGGTGCAGAATTCAGCATTTCATTTCACTGAAAAGTAGACTGAAATACTGCATACATTAGACTGGTATCTTGTTTCCTGCTACTCATATTTCATAGCCTTCTGCTTCTGAAGTCTGACGTGAACTGCCATGTAACTTCCAGACTACTCCTCACCATTTAATTTACTGTTATGTCTAAGCAGCTTCCCAACATTGTTCATAATTTCTCCAAAAATAATGCTTGTGAGTGAATATTGATGAAAGTTCCTGATGCAAAAACTTTTATGAGATTATTACTGTATGTCATTGGTTTTAGGTGTTGTATTCTGAAATTCATGTTTCACAGAGCATGAGTCCAGGGAATGAAAAATAGAAATGAAACAATGATACTAATAGACGAGTTTTATTCTCAACCATTTTTTCACCTCAAATACTTTTTGCAGGTTTTAATATAAGACAAAGACTAGAAGCCGATTTTCACTGAATGACAGAATGATTGAGGTTGGATTGGATCTCTGATGGTCACTACCCATTCCAACCTTCTTGCTCAAGCAAGACCACTGATAGCTCATTGCCCAGGACTATGTCTTGGTGGCTTTTGAACATCTCCAAGGATGGAGACTCCACAACATCCCTGAGCAACCTGTGCCAGTGCTCAAGTCACCCTCACAGTAAAAAACTATTCTGATGTTCAGGCAGAGCCGACTGTGTTTCAGTTTGTGCCCATTGCCTCTGGTCCTGTCACTGGGCACTACTAAGGAGAGCCTAGCTCTGTTCTCTTTGCACCTTCCTTTCAGGAATTTATATATATTAATAAGACCCCCTTGAGCTTTTTCTTGTCTAGACTGAACAGTCCCAGCTCTCTCAGCTTCTCCTCATAGGAAAGATGCTCCAGACCCTTGATCATCATTGTGGCTCTTTGCTGTACTGTCTCCAGTATGTCTATGTACATTTTCTTTTTTTTTTTTTGAAAGAGTATGCTTCTGCAAGTAATTTTATATCTTTGAAAGTGCTCATCTCTACAGTGATACTTAAAAAGAAAAGGGAACTGCTAAGTGAAGAGAGCTTTTGAAAATAGGGTCTCAACTGGTGCTAAAAGAGTACAACTCATCTGGTTTATTCCATGTCACATTTCCTAACTTTTTTTGGTGATTTTTTTTTTGTTGTTACCCCCCCAAATTTGTATCCTTGCATAAAAAAACAAAACAAAACAAAACAAAAAAAAAAAAAAAAAAACAAAAAAAACCCACAAAAAAACTATACTATTTGTTCCTGTAAAAAACTATTTAGTATCATTATTTGCTTAATGATTTAATGTGGTTTTGGGGTTTTTTTTGGGAGGGGGAGGGGGGAATTTAGGTCAGCAAGGAAGATATAAAACAGATTAATCTGTGTATTTGTCAGATCACCCGAGCAAGGGCCAATCTGTTGTTCTATTGTTCTTGAAAGATATTATGGTTTTGACCATTGCATTCTCAGATTTCAATTTACTCTGGCACTACATGATCATTTTATATCTATGTTTGTTCTCATGATAAATGCTGTCACACACTTCCTACATTGTTCTTATCTCAGCCATGAGGCAAACATAATGATGAATATTTCTCTTGATCTCTTTGCTTTTAATTTCAGAGGATAAAAGCAATGAGTACTATTAACAACATAATGCCTTTATAGATAAAATAAATACTTCTTCCCAGGTAAATGTTACAGGAAACAAACAAACAAAAAACTTCACTGTAAATGCCATAGAACTGTTTATAAGGCAAATTGAGAAAATGTACAGTTTAATGTGCCTTTGTAATTATGACCATTCTGCATGTTTCGCAGTGAAATCTTAAGGTATTACAATCTAAAATAACATCACCATGATTAAAGGCCAGGGAAGACTGAAAGAAGAAAACAACTTTTGTTCCTTTGCTTTCTATCAGAAAACAGATTTTGATCAAACATACTGCATGACTGTAGCAGACAATGTAAGTGCTTCCCAAGCTTTGAAATGCCTGCTATTTCATATCTGCAAGATGATTACAGTTTTAGACATCACAACTTATTTTCTCTCATATAAACAGAAGAGAGGGGGTGGACTTATTTATTATTGCAACTTTTTGTTTCTAACTTACATGTTTTACAGGAGTTTGGTTCATATTTTTGTTACCCTTTCTATTATCACGATCATTACTGTCAGTTTGGTGCACTGAAAGATATACCTCTTCTTACCACTAGATGGAACTGAAAAACCTTGTAATTCCTGGTTTTTTCCTTCTACACAGAGGCATGCCAATTTCTTGTGGATAAAAGCTTGGAAACAATCCAGAACTAGCACTTACCAAGTTACAGAAGGGTATCTGAAGCACAGTAATTGCCAGTTGGTGTAGTGCTACCTATGTTGCTTGCAACTGCCAAAAAAGAAGATCTTTAAAACACATCATAAACACTGTACCTTCATAGCAATGAAGGTAAAAATGAAACGAAGCAAAGCAAGCAAAAAAACCCCACCCCAACAACTGTAGTAACTCAAACTAGAAGTAAATATTGATTATTTTTCAGCAGGTACTTTGAAGACAAACCAAGGTAGAAGTATGTTAACTTTCAATACATCTGACATTTAACTGCAGAAAGGCATGTTAAAAAAACAAAGAAACAAACAAAGTTTGGGGGCTTTTTATGTTTTATTTGTTTTATTATTTATTTGTTTGTAGTGGCTTTATTTCTTTATATATCTTACAGAAACAAACATTTGCTCTTCTTCTGAAAAGATGTAAACATTCAAAACTATTTGTTTAATGAGGCATTCAAGTTAGAAAGTATATAATGTAATGTATTTGTTGCTTTTTGGTTTGAAGGTGTATCACCTTTTCCTGAAAGTTTATTTGTGTAGCAGGATTATATCAATAGACTGATGTAGTAGTGCCTGCAGTCAGTTCATCTGCATTTGAATCAGGTGTTAAAGTATCCTCCATGCCAAGCAAAAATCATTATTTTTAAAACCTTTTAACTAGCATAATTTGTTTTGTATCCTTCTGTTCATTTGGATCGCTTTAACCTAACCAGATTATTCCCTGAATTGAACATTAGTTCTAATTAGAAACATTTCTCTCTCCTGAGTAGTGGCCGACCTGTCAACCTTTCTGTTAAAATTTTCTAAGAAATATTTGCTTCCTGTCCCTGTGATGCATTATTCTATATGCATATTTTTATTACAAGGCAAATCTGCCATAAATGCATAAGAAATAAAAACATTTTAGCAGTGTTCTTCAATTTCCAGGAACCTGAGAGTTGATGCCTTTCAACTCAGAAGCTCAGTCTTATGAAGATCAACTATATGTATTTTAATCATGTTGAATGGTGAAGGAAAACTTATCAGTGAGTGTCAGTGAATTAAATGTAACTCAGCTTCTTGAAATTTCTCACATTTATTTCACTGAAAATGGTTAACAGTTATGGATTGTTGGGGTTTCTTTTTTTTTTTTTTTTTCCTTTATCTCTATTGTTGTCAAATTTTCTTATTCAATTCATTGACCTTTTCCTTGATCTTTATTTGGCATAATTGTCCCTTTAATTCTCTCTGAATTTCTTCCCTTTCTGCAGCCTCTGCCTGGAAATAGTGTTCCCTAGAAATATATCGCATCCCTGGTGTTGTCAACATCAATACAGAAGGGCAAAACACTTTGATAATTAAGTATGACAAACACAAAACTATGACATATGATCAACTTCCACTTCATTTGTATCTTCTTAGTAAACTAAGGTGTATATTAAGGGAGAGATGGCTAAAATACTCTGTTTACTGTAGGTTTCTGAGGAAGAAGGGTAATATTCAAAGGGTAGGTAATAGCTTACCCTTACAGCAAGGTTGCCTTGACTGTACCTTTAAGCTACTAACTGTACAGACAAGGCCTGCGTGTTGCCATCCTTCTGCAGCACCAGATGACAGTCTGCTAAAGCCTGTAAATGAGCTGAAGACAGTTTGCATGTTCTGTGAAATCCCTGTAAGAGATTAAGAAGAGAAAGCAATTCCTCATGATTTCATAAAGAATGTAGGAAAAAAGTATGCATGAGCAGGTGTGGATTTTTTATTTAGTTCACAAGTGCCCTACAGAGTTGGGAAGAGTCAAGGGGGCTCTTGCAGTTACAAAGCCTCCCTTCCTTTTTCCTTAGGATGAGCTCCTGAAACATCCTTTGTTACTATAAAATAGCAGTGTAAAATAAGAACCCTTGACAGAAGTGAATATGTGAATTGTTGTATAATTTTGTTGATGCGTTAAGTTACAGCAGAACTGCTCTCTGTTTCTGCCAAAATGGGCACTGTTCGTCAGGAGTGTATTAAGCATTGCGGTGATTTTTTTGGTACAGTTTCATATTTTAGTACTTTAAAATACATCCAGTTTTAGTACTTCAAAATAGATACACAGGGTGCCCCAGAGGTTCTTGCTTTTGCTTTATATGATTTAATCTTCTCACTTCATATAGTATAATAGCATTGTGTTATTATTACTAAGCTTCAAACTTCTCAAAAAAGTAGACACACACCAGTATTGAATTATACAATTTACTAGTACAATTGTACTAGTGTGCAAGGTATTTCAAACACTCTAGATACAGACTGACACATACACTCTAGATACATTCTGGTGTACATCAATTATCATCATAGACTTAAATGGCCCTAATTGTATTTTACCAGTTGAGGACAGGACAAAAACCAAAGTACATTTCATTTCTGGACAAGACTTTTATTCAAATATTGATGTTTTAAGCATATTTCCCAAGTGAAAAGCTGTAACACTGTATGTGACACACCATGTGTAACAATGTGTGTAACACATGTGTACACCATGTGTAACAAAGTGTAACACCTTATTTCCAACATTACCGCTGTAACAGTTTTGCAGTTCACCTGTGAGAACAAACAAATGGACAAGAATGCAAAACTGAATTAAATATCCAGTTCTGAATACACATTAATACCATTCTTATTAAGCATTGTTACTTCAGTAGCTTAGATGTAGAACAAGATTGTTGTCAAAAGATTATTAGGAATTATTCTAAGGCCCACCTTAGAAATTCCAAACATTTCATCTTATATTTCACACCTTTTTTTTTTTTTTTTTTCCCCTTCATTCCAGCTTTTATTTCATCGCTGTCATTGTAGTAGTACTCAAAGACAGTTTTTGGCCAGCATGTGCCCTATGCTAAGTAGCCTAAACTCAATTGGTGAAAATACTCTAATAGAGTGAGTAAGTTTTTGCATGTAAATTAGCAAATTAGTTTATATCACAAGATATTTTACTGGAAGACTGCACTGCTATGTTGTCATGGACAGTTTTACTTATATACTGTAATTTTGTCTGATGCATCCAGTTTAAACATGATGTACTAGAACTAAAGGATGACCAGCCTGTACTCCTTAACTTTTTGTTAGATGCACACTGTGCTGCCTAGCTTCACAAGAGCTCTTACACCAATTAAAGATCAACAGAAAGCTTTGCCCTGATTTCTCTCTGCAAGTCTTGATTTGTTCACAGTGCAAAAAGGGTGATAGAAGCTATGACTCTGTGAAAGACACCTACAGATCAGAATAATACAGGAGCTGGAAGTCAGCTTTTGGTTTACCTTTGATTTATTTGAATGACTTAAAAGTCATCTGTTGATATGTTTTTCTAATACTGGCAATTTTTAGAAGAACTTCTAGTCTGAAATGCACCTCTTATTCCTACACAGTTTGTATCTGGATTTATTATTTTGGAAGTCAATGACAATTCAAGGTTTGTCATTGATTTAGGCCCAAGACAAGATTTAGAGATTTATTTGAAGAGTTACAAACTGAATTCTTCTATAGATAAAGAAATAGTGACTTTGTCACAAAATCAAATTAATAATTTATTGTGTTTGACTCTCCTGTATCTATACGGTATCTGCTTTGATAGAAACCACAGTTTTCTATGATGTCTGATGTTAATTCTATAATTAACAACACAATCTCTCTAAATTGAAATTAAATCCTTTTACATAGAAACCATAGATTAGAGGAAAAAAAAAAAAAAGGAAAAAAAAAAAACTAAAAAAAAATCAATTTTAAAAAAAAATAAAAAATAGAAAAAAAAAAAAAAAAAGGAGAAAAAAAACACTGAAGATAAAATCAGTTATAAAGAAAAATACATCTCCCCCAAGATCTTAACAAACCCCAACATGTAATTGATTAGACAACACTAGGAAAGATATGAAAAGAGAAATAAAACGTATCCATAACCCTATACCTCACTTCTATTGAAATATGAAGTCACACACTAATTTCCTGAACTACAGTATTACAGTTTTTTAGGCTGTGTGGCACAGAAGTCCATTTGCCTCCTGGGCTGCATTAGGAGGAATGTTTCCTGTAAGTCAAGGGAGGTGATCTTTCACCTCTGCTTATGACTGGATTACTCTTCCCAGTTCTGGGCTTCCCAGTTCAAAAGACATGGACATATTAGAGGGAGTCTAGAGTAGGGCACACAAACTTCAGAGGCCCCAGTGATCCTGTTATTCTGGTTCTCTGAATTTTAAATCAGATATAGGCAATAGATACCTCTGCTTTATTTTTAAACCTTCATCACCAAAGTAGGGCTTTGTATTTGTTGAAGAACTAAAAGGCAGTGAAGACCTGTCCTTTCTATATTTAAAACTAACAAGAATTTATGGGACTATTAACATTTTTGACATATCTTAATTACAGCAATTAAGAGATTACCTGCACTGAAGCACTTATCTGCAGCTGATCTAGCCTAGAGGTGAGAATCAAAGGGAGAGGAAATAGGAAATAGTTCATTTATTCTTGGTTCATGTTGACAACAGACTTTGAGGCATATTTCTCACCTTTCCACTGTTTTTAAAGAAAGTATGTAAGTGACTGAGCTCTTTGGAGAAGAAAAATGCAATTAAAAGTCTCATGGAACTTTCAGCCTGTTTAACACTTTTCTTCTAATGCTGGGGTAGAATATAATCCATGATTTGCCTGCATCATTCCTTGAGTTTTCATCAGTGCTAACAAACTTGGCTAACCTAGAAAGACAGCAGATCTAATAAGCAGAGAGGGTGATGGTATTATCATAAAAATATTATTTGAAATACATAAACATATATATATACATATATATATCTTGAGTACACGTAGAGGTTTTTGGTTTTTTTTTCTTTTCTTTATATAATGTCTGAAGTCTTTTAATGACTTCTGGATAACAGAATAGATCACCAATTCTTCCAGAGTAACTGGGAATGTCAGGGTTGTCCCAAATCAACATTCTGCTCTAATTTGTCACAAATTGCCCTTCTTATATTGTTCATTTTCATTACCTTTTGTAATCTCTATTTTATTTTCTCCTAAATATCTGAGTGAACTAAGCATTTTTCAAAAGAAGTAAAACTTCTTCCGTTTCACATTGTTTATTAAAAAATAAATTTTAAACTTGTTTTGTCAACTTCATTTCTTTTGTTTTGGTGTATTTCTTGGCTTTTTTTTTTTTTTTTTTCAGAGTTAATTGTCATCTTGTCTCAATCTACAAGTAACTAATAATCCCCTTTAATCCTCAAGTTTGTCTCACTGATGGAAAGTGTTGTGTGCACGTCTGTAATCATTAATTTCTGGATGGAATAGACTGTGGTCATTCTATAGAGGAAGGTATCATATCTTCTGTGAATTACTGTAGAAGGAATATACATGAAGAGAAAACATGAAATATGCCCTATTTGGGGCACAGGCAATATGATACTGTTTTTTTATCTCCAAAGAATATTTTGTGCTCCAAATGAGAAAGTGTGTTGGACCAAAAGATGAGATGATAAAGAGACAATTCTACTGGAGTTAAAGGGGAATGAGAGAGTAGGAGATATATATATATAGATATATATATATAGAGAGAGAGAGAGAATGCATAATTCATCATAGACATTTTTGAGATTTCATGTTGCCTTATCAACTAGTTTGGGCAGCAAAAATTATGTTCTTTCTATCACCTTAGAGAGAAATATAGGCAACATTACTTTGTGTAGTCTTTTGGGGAAGTAAGTCCTACTCATAGATCACTACAGTATTTGAATACAAACAGCTATTTAGCTGACGTAAAGAAATAAAGACATAGCTGTTCAGACTTATGAAAAAGGAAAAAAAAGTGGGTGCTGCTTTAAGGAAAAAGTCATCTATCTGTCTTAGAGTGTTCTAATGCATTTCTTTCTTGAATCTACTGCTTTGGCATTATGTTACTAGCTCATCAACCAATTCTGAATTGCAGTTCAGAGTGTGCTATCAGCCCTCACAGTGATATAGAGGTATGCCTATTCTGTAGTTTATACTTAAACAGTGAATCATATATACTGTACATATGTAAACATGAATTTGCAGTGCAAATGAGCTGCAGGGCTGTGAATACTTAAAAAGTGATTGAAGAGCAAGCTTATTTGAACAATCAGTTTTTCACTTTCTTTGTCTCCAAGATCAAAGTCATAACCATGGCAAGAATCATACTCTGAGAATATTTACTTTGCAAGCTTTCCTCTCACCTGTTATATTGAATGGGTTCTGTGAAAATTTCTACAGGATTGATGGATATCACACTTCTGCTGGGTGGAGAATTTTCTTCCTCTCTTCTGGAAAAAAACGGGATTCGGTGCCTATGTTTCTTCAGTGATTAAAGGACTGGTTTGATGAGAGGAACAGATTATAAATGCTTTTGGATTCTAGACAAATAATCCAATGACACTTTACAAGGATACTTTGGTCTTGCAAGTCAAGATTTCTGCATTCATATAATGAAGGCAGACATTTGTAGTCACATGTATGGTATACATCAGCACACATTTAGTTCTTCCTGTAATGCTGTAAGAAACAACACCATTGTTTACAGTATTTAAAGGGAAAGTACAATACACACAATATAATAAGAATTATGAAAGTGGGATGAAAAACTATGTAGTATCAGACTAAAAAGATACAATAGAAAATAAGCATTCAGCTGTATATGACTGGATGATCCTTATATAACAAGTTTTGAGGGATTTTGGGGTGTCTGATTTCTCTTATGATTAGCATTCATTTTTTAATTGCGCACAGAATCACAAAACCTCAAAACCACAGGGAACTGCAAAATCCCTGAGTCTGGAAGGGATGTCTGGAGATTGTGCAGTCCAAAATACTTCTGCACAAAGCAGCGTCAGATAAAGCAGGTTTTCCAGGGCCCTGTCCAGTCAGGTTTGGAATGCCTCCACAGCTGGAGACTATAGCTTCTCTGTGCAATCTGTGCCAGTGTTTGATCACCCTCACAGTAAAAGGAAAAAAAAAAAAAAAAAAAAAAAAAAA
>JANVCC010000021.1:34188399-34223871 GCA_025345505.1 Todiramphus chloris collaris | reverse complement strand
CCAGGAGAAAGCTGTTGGAAATGGTGTCAAAGGCTTTAGAAAAGAAGAAACTTCCCTATGAGGTTCACAAGCCACACATTCACATATTAAGTAAAAAAGTAAAATGGGATTTAGCTTGGGGTTTGTTTTTTTTTGGGGGGGGGGGGGTGGTTTTTTTTTTTTGGGGGGGGGGTGTTTTGTTTTGGTTTTGGTAATAGAAGCCACTGTAAAGTAGGAATTACTGAATATGCAATATTCAAACATGGCTAAAGATGAAAAAAAATTGTTTTTTAAACTTGGCAATTAACTTTTACTTCATATAATATAGCACCATTAACAGATTGACAAGAAAAGATATTTGATTTTGTTAGTTTTGTCTTCATGCTGAACAACGAAAAACAGAGGTATCTTTTGAGAGACACATTCATCAGTTACAGACTTACAGTTTCATTTAGCAGTAAGAACTGGCTCTTTCCAAACATTTGTATGATTGAAAAGAAGGAAACAGGTCAGCTGGTAGAAGTTTTATGTCACAAACATTTCAGCAATGTATTACCAGGAAAAATCTGCTTTAGAGTTGACTTTTGTTTTAATGAGAAAGATGCTGAATGGTTGTAATTTGAACTTGGCTGTAAACAAGCAGTAATGTTCTTGACATGTTTCATGTACAATGTTTTATTTAATAATGCTGAACTGTTGCCACAGAAAAGAAGCATTGTACTTTGCTTAAGGAAACCAACATTTTATTCATTATATTTTATTCATTTATATATATATATATATATATTCCAGAAATCTTGTTACATTTTCTATACACAAAAATATTTTCAGAACATGATGATTGTATGTGACATCCCACTGCTAGGAAAGATTGTCAATTACTGAACATTTTGTGGTGCCTCTATTTTTGTACCACAGATTGGAGTGCTAACATTCATCAGTTTCACCTATGTGCACCTGGGAACATGTTTTAAAAAGTTCTTATTCAAGGAACTTTGGAAAAATAGTTAAGCATTTTGTCTACTGAAGACCATTAAATGCTGTATCACACAGAAATATAAATCAGAGAAAGTATAATTAACTTAGAAGACTTGAATGGTGTTAAATGAGAAAAAAAATCTGTAATCTATTGAAATAAAAGAAGATTTTATATATATATATAGTCAAAATGCCATTTCATTTTTTAATTAACAGCAAGATTTTGACATTATGCTATGTCCTTCTCCTCAGACAGAGGGACAAACTAAATCCCCAGGGCTACAGATTAGTTAAGATATTTCATAACAGAGTTTGCACTTTTACAGAATCTTACATGAATCATTGAAGGATCAAGTGCAGAGAAGTGTTCCACAGTTCAGGACAACGCCTCCTTATAAAAAGAATCTGCATTGACTCAAATACAGAATCTACTGTTAAGTGTATTACTTGAAACCATTTAGTACATTCAAAGTATTACGAAGACATATAAATACATTTTTTAAAATGCCTAACTTGTGTGATTCAAATACAAAGACTTTCAATAGAGTTCTAAGTCTCAAAGTCTGCTGTCAAAATTACCTGCACAACTCAGTACACTCCAGGGTCCTGGCTTTCCTGTCAGCCCCATGTTTGCATTCAAGAACCAGTTTGTAGTAACTGTGGAAGGTGACATAGCTGAAAGCCTTGTCTCACTCTGATATCCAGAGACATAAACAGTAAAGTAGCTCTGATTTCTGATGATTGATGTAGAAGGGAATTACAAAAGCCTTGTAGATTCCAGTGCAGTTACTTGCCTCTATTCTTTGCAATACAGTCTTTTGTTTATGAAGCATCCCATGCTTTAACAATTAATTGGAATACATAAGACCTTAGTATCATAGCATCATTCAAACAACATACATTGTGCTTATGTAACTTCATGAAAATAATAATAATGAGAGAACACAATTTAGAGATTTGTTGAAAAGTATCAGTTAATCAAAATGCTTACGAAAGCCTTTCTCCAAATATACTTCCTCTAGAAGGCTTCCCTTACATTTTATTTTGCAACCTTTTCCTTTGTAGTTCTTTGTATTTGTCAGAGTCAAGCACCCATTGGCCAAAAGTAATCATTTTACACAGCAAAATTATGACTGCTCTCAGATGATTTCTGGTGGCTAGTACTTATCCATGTTAAGTTATCCATGTTACTGTGAGTTGCTATAATTGGTAGTGACAGTGTGTTTCAGAATACTGAATTTTAAATCAACACAGACTGTGATTGAAGCTAGGAATTCTCTTCCTAAGAAGTTTGTGATTCATTTTTAAAAATCAATTTCTTTTCATTTGATATTGATATATACTTGTAGTCTTTCCAACATTATTCTGGAATATGGTTTTTGAGTTAAAAATAAACATGAAGAAAATTTCTTCTTGAAAGAAATTTCAATGTGAAAAATGGTATGTGTAGCCTTAATATTTGTTGAAAAATAAATACACACAGATATTCTCCAAATCTCTAAAACATATCCCAACAGAAATTCAGAAATGTAATAATCCATTTTTCAGTCCATTCTCAAGAAATATTTTTATAAAATTCTCAGTATTTGATATATGTTTCAAATGGTAAAACAATCTTGATTATGGTTAAAATTATGTGGAAGTGTACGTGATTTAATAATAATATTAACCTATTTATTTTTAAGAGTGAACCTAGGTTTTGTTTCAGTATAAGCAAAACTTTATCAAAAATGTTATACTTGTGAATTATTTTCACCTCGTTTCAAAGAAAATAGAACCACAGCTTATTTTAACAAATGTAGATGAAATGTCAAATTTTAGCTTTGGTTGTAAAAGCTTTTGCTGAAAAAGCTTAGAAATGTTAGCAGCCTCAAAAACAGGCTAAAGAAGAACAATTATAGAAAACTGAATCTTCCTCTTCCCTGTAAATTTAATTATTGCTTATAATATACCTCATTTTTTTCCCAGTTAATATTTGAAAAGATATTTCAGCCAAAGTTTTTCAATGTATTGCATATGAAAACTGCCTATTTAGGAGAATCTGATTTAGAGAATATTTCAAAGTCTGTAAAATATAGTCTGCAAATATAATGAGAAAGTTCATTTTAAAATGCCCAGAAACTGGTTTTTGAGATAGGTTTCAGATAAGGGAATGGAATAAAATTTTTCATAGTACAAAATATTGCAGATTGAAAATAACATCCTTTTTTTTTTTTTTTTTTTGTTTTTTTTCTATCAATACATGTTAGGTTTATTGTCTCCTTCTGTTTCAATTTATTGGAGCAACACTCTCAGAATAAAAATTCAACTAGCAAAAACAGGACACAAAGAAACTATGAAGACATTTTGCTGAAAAACTCCCTTTATTTAAAATCAAGTTTAGTTAAGAAATGAAGTATCTTTATACCTTTATACCTTTAGAAAGCAAAACAAATTGCTCCCACAACTAGATTATCTAGAAAAAAATAAAAGGAAAAGGTAAATATGCCCAGATAGAAAAACTTAATTGAGATTTTGGGGGGGAGGGGGTTGGATTTTTTTTTTTTTGTTTTGTTTTTTTCTTAACATTTCTAAGATGTGATTATTTTCTTCATATGACATTTTTTGACATCTTGCTCTTCATGTATTTATTATTTCAACATGTTCTCTTTAATGTATATAAAATTCTTGCAAATATCCAATTTTCAAACTGTAACACTGAAGACACATATTTTTCATATTTCTTTTGTTCCATCACTTCTGAATTTTGCAATAATTTGAAATGTCCCAACACACAATAGACAACTCTGTGTGTTGTTTATTTTTTCAGAAATGTTTATAGCCCCATTTCTTGCTATTTGTTAAATACCTTTTGCTAATTATGATAATTTAAAATTAATTCTTTTTTTTCCTTAATAAGCATTTACGAAGTTCTAAAACCTGTATCCTGCATTCCCCTATTATTCTTTTCAGATGCAGCTTTTCTAGAATCATCAAGACATCTTAAAACAACCCTCTCTCCCCTCAAAAAAACCACTAACAGAACTATGGAAAAAGGAATAGAATAGAATAGAATAGAATAGAATAGAATAGAATAGAATAGAATAGAATAGAATAGAATAGAATAGAATAGAATAGTTCAGCTGGAAGGGACCTACAATGATCACCTAGTCCAACCACTTCAGGAATGACCAAAAGCTAAAGTATGCTTTAAGGGCATTGTCTAGATGCCTCTTTAACACTGACAGGCTTGGAACATCAACCACCTCTCTAGGAAACTTATTACAGTGTCTGACCACTCTCAGTAAAGAAATGATTCCTAATGTCCAGTCTAAACCTTCCTGATTGTAGCTTTGAACCATTTTCATACATGCTATCATTGCAGGGAGAAGAGCTCTTCACTTCCCCTTCTCATGAAGCTGTAGAGAGCAGTGAGGTGAGGTGACCCCTCAGGCTCCTTTTCTCCAAACTAGACAAGCCCGAAGTCCTCAACCACTCCTCACATGATATTCCTTCCAGCCCTTTCACCAGATTTGTTGCCCTCCTCTGGATGTATTCAAGGATCTTCACAACCTTTTAAAATTATCTTAGTATCTGATTCATCATATCACTGCTAATTGCATTTTATGTTGTTCTACAATCTTACTGTGGCCTTCCATCCTCAATTAAAGTCTTCTGATTTTGTTTAAAGCATCAACTACAAATACTACATGTAACAATTCTTACTAAGAGTATGTTCGTTTTATTTAACTCAAGGGGTTGCTCTCTTATGTCACACATTTTCCAATGAAGCTTGGTTGTGTTTCAGTTCTGTGATGGTTTTACAACATTCAGTATCTCAGTAATCAAGTAAGACAATTAGATATTTCAACTACTAGTTCTGAATGTTCTTAAGAGTGAAACACAAACATTTTGTCTGTGGCAACTGTAGGAATGGCATAAAGAGTTGACCAAACACTAGTTGATTAAACACTAGTTCAGCTTATCCTTTTTCAGTACTGCTTTCTGTGTACTTAGCAATAGTCTTTCTTAGTAATAAAACAGGTACAAAAATCAGAGGCAGATCACAAATTGTACAACAGTAGCACATAGGGATCTCAGCTGGAGCTTTTCATGATACCACTATTCCCCAGCTAATATAGGAGTGCCAGGTTAAGTTATTCAGAGACATCTCCAATATGTATATAGATGAGGTTACAGGAAGGTTGAAATTTGATTTTTTACTAAATTGCATTTGTCTCCTTAAGATTCCACGGCTTCATATGAATATTCATATCTTTGAAGACAGTAGGTGCACTAAAGCCCCACAGATCTATATTAAAGATACAGACAAAGAGCAGTAGATAGTGATTTAAAGAAGTAACGAAGAAGTGATAAATGAGTGACAGAAGCAGTAGAACATGGGGAAAATGATCACTGAGTGTGCAGATGACTTAGAAATAATAATGGGGGTATCCCTTTGGTTTTTATTTTAAGGAGTAATATTGATTTCTCTTGGAAACAGACAAACTACTTTTAGACCTTAAAATAATGGGACTAACACTGGAGTTAACACTTCTAGTTGAAAGACTGACATTATGTCCTAATAAACCAGTGAAAATCTTTATTATTTATCCTCCTATTTCAGCAGACCAAGTCACAGGAACTGAGATACAGTTGTAATGTTTTTAATAAACATTATCAGGGCTCTGATAATGGAATAAAAGGATAGAATTGTGAGTTACTGTAGCTACAAGTGTACTCTGGGATGGTAACCTAGAATAGCAATGCCCAAGTACACACCTATGTGCACAGCAGCCTAATAACACCAGTTAGTTGCAAATGTATTTTAGAGAAGTTCCTTAAGATGAGTTGAAGAAATTACCAAAGAAAAGATCTAGGTTTGTAAATACCACAATACATCCCTGTACTGAAGTAGATCAGATATAAAGGAGAGTTTTAGCAAAGTGACAGCTGAATGAGCACTAGTCTAACTCAGCTGTTGCAAAGATTACTACAGCTATAAGTTAATGGCTGAGTTTTACCAACACCTGACTGCCTACTTTTGGAAATGGTATGACAACACATCTTTTCCTCATATGTTTATTTTTTCTTGCATATTTGATAAACTTGGTTTTTTGCAATGTTACAGCTTTCTTAAAAATTTCCGAAGTCCGTAAGTATCATGTGAACAAATCAATTGTGAGGGAGTAAAGTATAATAGTTTCATTGTTAGATTAACTGAGTGGTCCAGATTGTTAAGTAGACTTCTCCTTATCTTTTCCTTATAGAGTTCAACTGAGAAACACACACACATAAAAGAAACCAAACCAAACAAACAAAAACAAATCAAAAACAAAACAAAAACAAAACCAATGAAACAAACAAATCCACAGCTATTTCTACTTTAAAACACAAACTGAGGTAATATAGCAAAATCACCATTAGAACAGAATAGACATAAAAGAGCTAATAAAGTTACGCTAGAGCGCTGTCTGTGTTTCTGCTCTTCTTAGAAATCTATCAGTTTCTTCACATGCTAAGACTCCTTTCTTGCTCTTTCTCTTTTTCAGTTTCCACCATCCTTCCCTCCATCATTTTCTCTCACTTAAGAATATTATTTCTCTGAACCATTGCTTCCTTCTAGAAAATGTTATGACTACCGTTGCAGTAGACCACATAAGAAATCTTACTTTCTCCTGCAGTCAGTACCTTTTGAAAGAGACATAACATGCAGTAAATTAATTTCATATAAACTGGTACCATCTGTTAAGTTTGCTGCTAGAGAAACAATGGAAATTTTCACATTTCTGTATTTATTTATTTGGAAGTGAAAATAAGACATCCATTTGCAAATGTGGTCATACATAAAGCTGTGATAATACAAAAGCAATCAACTCCTTTAACTTATTGAGAAAATATCTACCACTATTTATATCAAACCTAACCCAGCAAGATCTTAACATTCAGGTCTCAAAATTATCAAGAGTTGCGTGTTTATTGACAATACACATATTTTCTGCAACTTATTCCAGAAGACTATAAAGCTGCTGCAAACATACTTTGTTATTAAATTTGTGGGAGGCTATGCAAATAGATAAGAGGTAAGAATATGTGCAGTAAGAATATGTGTTAAGTTCCAAATGATGCCCAGCTCTAAACCAAAGGGCTAACTTTAGTAGGCAAAATAATTTTACCTGACCTCAGTAAGTGCTGGCTGATATGTGTTATGCAAATATGGGCAATGCTTCTGACTTCAGGTGACTTGTCTTGGCAGCAGGGCCACTGAAAACTAGGCATAGCAAATAGTACCTAGGCTGGCTAAATAACATCAGCCTCACATTACTCTTCATAGGATACATCTTTTTCTCCTTTTGCCTCTTATGATGTTGTGATGTTGTATGTTAGAAGAAGAAGTTGGGGTGAAGGAGAGGCATGCATCAGTCTATACTTAAGTTAATAAAATGACAAACTTTCATTAAACATATTTATCCGTATTTCAGCTCAAAGCTTTTCCTTTTTTTTTTTTTTTTTTTTTCTATCTTTCCCTTAAGCTTTTGTTCTTGGTGGAATCAGCTCACACGTATTGAGTAAGGTGATACACTACAGAAAATACACATAAAATAAAACAAATACACTGCTTCATTTTTTGAAGGACTTGTGCCATTCCTGAAAAGATCACTGCTTTATTAAAATAGTACTATCTTCAGCAGAATAAATAGCAAAGTTCATTTAATAAAGGATACATTGACACTGGTGATTCTGTTTCATTAAATCGTCCACTTTTGGACTCCTACTTGCTCTTTTAAAAATTTAGATGTTAATTATACCACACGTGCAAAAAGCTCAAAGACATTCTGTTACCAAAACTTGGAGGAAACCCAATAAACACATTTCATTCTAAAGCACCAACAAGGGGACTGAAACAAGTGTGTGTCGGGATGTTTAGTATTATAGCCTAGGGGGACATAACACTTGCTATATGTGGGAAGTAAACAGCAGGGCTTTTCACTAAAAAATGAGACAGAGAAAAGACTTGTGATCACAAAACAGAAAACCATATTGCTGATCAGATATAAATACGAGAGCTTTTCAACAAACTCAAGCTGTGCCTTTCCGAACTAAAATCTCATATTAATTTTTATGAGACTGGTTATTGTTGCATTGCTAGGAATAAGTGAGAAAAAAAAAACAAACTGCTGTTCTATTCCCAGAGAGCCTCTCTGTGGCAAAACTCTTCCCTCAAATTTTTTTCACTTTCACTGTGAAACACCAGACTATGATTTAGCTGATTCATCCTCTATTATACTACTGAAATTAACAGAGCATAGAATGGAAGCCTTCAACTGCTCTTCACAAATTTGAATTGAAAGTATAATATTATTTGAGAGTATTCTCATAATTAAAAAAAAAATTAAAAATTCAGATGAAGTTTCTGGATATAGTCAAATTATATTTTCACATTTTTGTTACTTTTTGATTTAATTTTGAAACTATCATCTGATTCAACTCACCAGAGGAATGTTATCTTCCCACCTGAGATTTACATTATAATCAGTGGAATGTTCCAGAAGCTCATTTTCTAGAATTTCACACATGCATTTGCATTCATTCTTTCAGATAGTTATTAGGCACTTTTTATTCAGCAGATGTTGACTTGACAGTAAGGACAATAAAGTATGTTGGTATCCTCTTCCAATGAGTAAGAAAAAAGGAAACCATAAGTAAAGCTTTTCAGGGGAAATATAACTGTGATATAGATTTATGTTATCAAATTGGTGAATATATTGTGACAGTCCAAGGAAGATTAATATTCTCGATTCCAGATATTAACTTGTCAAGAAAAAAAAAAAATAATTTTTTTTAACACAACTTCATATATGTCTTCCATTTTCCCATGATTTAAAAAGTGCCTGCAGAACCTGTCACCTATCAGAAGGCCATACTCCCTGTCTATAACAGAATAGATCCAATAGCCTTTCTCAGGCCACTCTTGTTTTCACTTCAGCTTAAGTGAATTAGATGCAAACAGCTTCAGTGACACAGAGGCCAGCAGTCATTCATAGAAGCTAACAGTAATTTATCTGAGTCCTTAAATAACTGCACTTTCTCAGACCCTTGGAATTATCAAACATCATTAGAATCAAAAGGCAGCAGGGTGAAAGAAGGAATGTAACTATGGTCTGGTCAGATTTCTGAGGTAGCTTGATTCATTGGAAGTGATAGCTAGTAATGAAAATGATTTTTTCACCAAATACAATGAGATTTAAAAGGGCTTTCATTGTTGAAATCCTTTTTGGTTAATAGTGATCAATGCTTAGTTCTGAGTTGTGGGTTTTGGTTTTGTTCTTTCTTTGTTAGGATGTAGATTCCCCATTCTGTTATAACTGTTTTGATAGCACAAAGTGTCTGCAAATGATGCCAAATAGGACAATGTGGATAAGTGTCTGAGTGCACTGAATTGCTTAATTTAGTGTAGGCACCATAGAATGTTACCAGAATAAATCTAGGATCATTAGTCCCATTGCTCTATAGTGATAACTGCTTGAGTGAACATTTCAGGCAAAGAGCTGTATGTGTCTGCAATCTGAATTAAATGAGCTCCGTGGTCTTCAGAACACAAGACAGTGAAAGTGAGTATACTTTAAAACAGAGATTTTGTCGATGTGTCCACATTTACGTGTGAACATTGGAAATACCATTTGAAAGCTTTCTGTTTGTTTTTCTTTTCTTAGTCACATTACTAACATAAAATTTTCCATACTATTTCAATACCTGCAGAAAGTTGCTTAATCAAAATAGGAACCAAACAAGGGAGGAAAGCCTGCGTATGCTAATTGATAAAAAGAGTAAGTGAACAAGCTAAGGACTTACACCTATATTAGAAAAATAAATGCTTGTGAAGTGTGTGTGTTTATATATGCACATTTTGTATATTTTACATACATACACAATATTCCTTTTTTTTTTTTATAACTGAATTGAAAAACAAGCATTTAGCTCCTGTAATGCACTGTGATATGTCTGACCTCCTAAATGGGTTCAAGTGTAACTTACTGTTTCCCATCACAAGGTCACTGCTGTATTTAAGAGCCTTGAGAAAAAAAGGTAATTGATTGAGCTGATCTATGTGCCTTGTTCATATCACTAGGCCTATTTCTCAGCTGCCCTGGGTTAATCACCAAGTCCACAGCATGCTGATGTCCTCCATTACATCATAATTAGAATACATCAGGCAGAGATGGGGAAAGCTGGTGAAATTATTCATATTTTCTTCTGAGGGTCCAGATGTTGCTGGATAGATTTCATTTAATTCTATGACAGCTGCAATAATAGTCTCCATGTGCAGAGAGCTGATAGTGATGTCGATAACAGTGAAAGGAAAGTGAATTGAGGCGTGCTTCTTGACTAGTTAATTATCATTATTCATAACTGTGGATCATCTCATCTTACTTGACAATTAGAATAGATTGAACAAGGATTTAAAATATGTAAATAGAAACTACTGAAAATACAATTCTGCAAAAGTTGAAATACATTCTCTAATGTAAAGGGTTTGCAGTGTGTTGCTAATAGGTGGTTAACAAGTTTGATTTTTCTTAGGACATAAAGTTTCTATAGGAAATATAGAAATAGTAGAAATATAGTTTCTATAGGACATAACTAAGAGACGAAACATACCAAGGTTCTGCATGGTATTGCTGAAGCAGAAACATTATTTATGTTTAAGGTTTACACTTTTAAAACTGATACTGACTGTGACAAATATCAAGATATTCAAAGATTGCATTTTATAAAATGTATCTTCATTTTGCATAAACTAAAGAAAATCATTATCTTTGAGGAATAATAAAATAACAAATATAACAAAAATTGGAAACAGGGAAAGAAATTCTACCTAGGGGGACGGGTGGCAGACAAAAAAGTCTATATTGCATTTGAATCCAATTATTATATTGTAATTGATTTGAAATATGCATTTTTAAATATTTCTTTATATTATAACTTAGGAAACTGTTTTCATAATATTAATATGTTGCAAATATGTTACTTTGTACTTTCCAACTAAATTATTAAGAATAAAATAAAAAGCATATGTCTGGCAGAATATTCCTGTTCTGTAAAAAATTAATACGTATTATCAAATGTGTAATTCAGCATATTTGGAAATATGAGCAGCTGTAGTGAATGGTACATTTTATCATTCCTGACTTAGAAGATAAATGTGTGTGTATATATAAATACGTTTGTGTACGTGTGTATATGAAATGTGATGGCACAAATATTAATGTGAGTTAACAGCAAAATATTTGTGATATATTTTCTCCTAGAATTACTGAAATTCACTAAAAACTTTAAAGGTTGCTAAAAAGAATATTTGAGTTTGTCTATATTAATCAAATTAAAACTATTTCTGAGTTCACAGTCTCAAAGTGTATCTTAGTGTTCCTTTTGTTCTGACTGTGCTGTATCTCTTCAATAGATACAACAGGAGGAAAAAAAAAAGGAATATGTCATTCATATAAGTGACTAAAACAGGTAATAAAGAGGTGGTTTTTTTTTTTAAAAGTTGGAGGTTTGGGCATTTTTTTTATTATTGTTTTTGTTAATTTTTTTTCCTTATCACTGGTTAAAGAAAAAGCATACGCTGATTAGCTCAGGTACAATTGTCTCGTTTAGTGAAATGACTCCTGCTCAATTTGTTTGAGATGATCTCTTGCTCAATTTATTTACAATAGCACTTCGGTAAACAAGGATCAGTATCTGAAAGCATGAGCGGAAATGTCAGTTTCATAAAAACTTAGATTATGATATAACTCCCAGGGAAAGTCCAAGGAAACTTGACAGTTAATCAAAAGTTTCTCTTTAAGAACAAGGTCAGAAATCTTAATGAAGATAAACTTAGATTACCAATTGGTGCTATCCTAGTACATGTATCAGATCACCTTGAGAGATACTGTAGTTACTATCTACAGAGGCAAATATTTGATAACAAAAAAAAATCCATAAACACTTTTCAATTACCTTGCATATGTGACAGGTTAAGCAAAACAGTGACAGACAAAAGACCTCTAACTATGTTATCAATGTGCGCAGAGTTCCTTACTGTGCTCCAGCATTGTTTCAGTCATTAGTGGTCGTTTCAAGCATAGATTTTTTTTTTTTCTCCATCATCACTGCCATACTGTATAGCATTATTTAAAATAATTCTGTGTTTTATCTGATTCTCAAAATATAAATGTATTTTTTTCATTGTGCATTTGACGAAGAAACTGAAACTATGGTTTCTTTCTAAGCCTAGTCATTTTGCCTTAGCATAGGACCATGACATGGAGATGCTGAGTCACTTGATGCTTAGTCATGACAGCAGTAGGACAGTCAAAAAACAGCTGAATTGAACACCTTATTTAAAAATTACTTTTATACGGAGGTTGAACTGATCATGAACTGCTTATCTTCAGATGAATTTTTAAATGGATGAATATTATAATTACTAGAAATTTACTTGTGTGGAAATACTTCTGCTAGAATGTCAAAGCTTTGTATATAGATACATATTTTGATGTTTTATCACTTTCCATCCATTCAGCAAAGATAAGGTAGCGATTGCATGTTAGAAGTAATAAAAAATTTTAACTGCAGAAAAATGATCCACAGGAAATATGAAGCATGAGATTGATGATTTTATGCATAGACAAATGTTAAATTTATTCTCAAACTAAAATCGTTACCAGTAGAAACATGAATACAACAGGTGCTTTTATATTAATATCTGTATCTAAAGAACAAATCTGAAGTTTATAATAATTTTTAACACTATGTGCAATTCAGTAGTGTTAGTGTTATTGATGTTATTTTTAAGTTTTTTATCACTGAAATTTAATGCTGGTTTAAGCATAAATCACAGTTTATATGATTGTTATTCAATGTTTGTATATTTATGTATGTATAAATAAATACAACAGCAAAACGGTTTTCATCTTACATACAATATTCTAAAGTGCTAAAAAGACCAAAAATAAAGTGCAGGAAATTCAGAAGACAAAAATAAAATGACAAAAAGTTTGAAAAACTGAGGAAACTGTGACCATGCGGCTCCGCTCCCCCCCCCCCCCCCGCCCCGAGTTACACTTGAAAAATAGGTATGGGGCTTTAGAACTCGAGGGTCAGGAAAATGACAATGGTCATCCCACAGGGAAGTCTGCTGCCTCCCTGAGGCTCGGGTTAGAGATGTAAGAAGAAAACGCTCTAGTCTGGTGCAGCCCTCTGATTATTACCCGTTGCTACTCATCCAGGTTGGCAATGACAAGATTGCAAAGAGAAGTCCAAAGGCTATTAAAAACCACTTCAAGGCATTGGGGTGATGTGTTGAAGGCTCAGGTGTGCAGGTGGTGTTTTCGTCAATCCCTCAAGTGTTAGGAAAAAATACTGAAAGAGGGTGGAAAACACACCTGATCAACAAGTGGCTCAGGGGCTGGTGCCACCATTGATATTTTGGGTTCTTTGATCACAGGGAAGTTTATACGGCACCAGGTCTGTTGGCGACAGATAGAGTATATCTGTCTTAAAGGGGGAAAAGGAACTGGTGAGGCTTGTTGAGAAGGCTTAAAACTAGGCTCAGAATAGGAAGGTGATAAAGCCAGACTCACTAGGGATGAGCCTAAGGATGGTCTTCTGTCTGCCATCCCGCTCAGGATGGGAAATGGTAACAAATGCAACAACAAAAACATAGGGCTCACTAATAGGTTGATAACCATGGAAGTGGCTGGGAATGGTCAGCTTCCAAAAGTGAAAACTAATTGCTTGACTCCCTCCCTGAAATGCTTATATAGTAATGCACAGAGCATGGGGAATAAACAGGAGTTGAAGATCTGGATTAGGTTGCATGGATATGATATAATTGCAATCACTGAAACATGGTTGGACAGATCCCATGACTGGAATGTGGACATGGCTGGCTATGTCCTTTTCAGGAAAGACAGTCCAGCAAGGTGAGGTGGTAAAGTTGCTCTTTATGTGAGAGAGCAACTGGAATGTATTGATTTCTGTCCAGGGGTGGATGAGGAGCGAGTTGAGAGTTTGTGGGCACGAATTAAGGGGCAGGCTGGCATGGGTCATACCATTGTGCCTGTCTATTACAGGTCGCCAGATCAGGGCAGGGAGGTTGATGAGGCCTTCTACAGGTAGCTGATAGCAGCCTCACAATTACAGGCCCTGGTTATCTTGAGGGATTTTAATTTCCCTGATATTTGCTGGAAGGCCTACTCAGCCAGCCATCTACAGTCCAGGAGGTTACTCAAGTGCATTGATGATAACATCCTGATGCAAATGGTGGATGAGATAACTAAGAGAGGAGTGCTGCTGGATCTTATTCTCACTAACAAGGAGGGTATGGTTGAAGTGGTGAAGGTTGAGGGCAGTTTTGGTTGCAGTGACCATGAGATGGGGGAATTCAGGATCTCATGTGGCAGGAACAGAATACCAAACAGAATCACAACCCTGGACTTCAGCAGGGCCAACTTTGTCCTTTTCAAGCAATTGCTAGGGGGAAACCCATGGGACAGGGTACTAGAAGGTAAAGAGGCCCAAGATAGTTGGTTATCATTCGAGGACCACTTCTTCCAAGCTCAAGATCAGAGCATCCCAACAGGTAGGAAGTCAAGAAAGGGTGTCAGGAGACCTGCATAGTTAAACAGGGAACTGCTGGGCAAACTCAAGTGTAAGAAGAGAGTCTACAGGTCTTGGAAGGAGGGGATGGACACTTGAGATGAAGATAAGACTGTTGTCAGAGGATGTAGGGAGGCAATTAGGAAAGCTAAGGCCTCCCTGGAATTAAACCTTGCAAGAGAGATCAAGGAAAACAGAAAGGCCTTCTTCGGATACATTTCAGTTAAAATTAACACTAGAGGCAATGTAGGCCCACTGAGTAATGAGGTGGGTGCCCTGGTGACAGAGGATAAAAAGAAGACAGAGTTACTGAATTCCTTCTTTGTCTCTGTCTATACTGCTGGAGGCTGTCCTGAGGAGCCTCAGACCCCTGAGGCCCCAGAGGAAGTCAGGATAAAGGAGGAGTTTGCCTTGGTTGATGAGGATGTTAGGGACCAATTATGCAATCTGGACATACATAAGTCCCTGGGTCCCACAGATGCTGAGGGAGCTGGCAGAAGTCATTGCTAGGCCACTCTCCATCATCTTTGGTAAGTCATGGGGAACAGGAGAGGTGCCTGAAGACTAGAGGAAAGCAAATGTCACTCCAGTCTTCAAAAAGGGCAAGAAGGAAGACCCAGGTAACTATACACCAGTCAGCCTCACCTCCATCCCTGGAAAGGTAATGGAACAACTTAACCTTGATGCTGTGTCTAGGCAAGGGTAAGAGGTTCATTAGGGGTAGTCAACATGGATTCACAAAGGGGAAGTCATACCTGACCAACCTGTTAGCCTTTTATGAGGACATAACCAAGTGGATAGATGATGGTAAAGCAGTGGATGTGGTCTATCTTGATTTCAGTAAAGCATTTGACACAGTCTCCCACAGCATTGTCACAGGCTAAACTGAGAAAGTGTGGTCTGGATGATTGGGTAATGAGGTGGATTGTGATCTGGATGAAGGAAAGAAGCCAGAGAGTTGTCATCAATGGGACAGAGTCTAATTGGAGGCCTGTATCTAGCGGAGTTCCTCAGGGGAATAGGACCAGTACTATTCAATATATTCAACAACGACTTGGATGAAGGAACAGAGTGCATGGTCAGCAGGTTTGCTGATGACAGAAAACTGGAAGGAGTGGCTGACACACCAGAAAGCTGTGTTGACATTCAGCAGGACCTAGATAGTCTGGAGGGAGAGTTGGGTGGGGAGAAATTTAATGAAACATTACAAGAGCAAGTGTAGAGTCTTGCATCTAGGCAAGAACAACCCCATGTACCAGCATAATCTGGGGACTGACCTGCTGGAGAGCAGCATAAGGGAAAGGGACCTGGGGTCTTGGTGGACAGCAGGATAACCCTGAGCCAGCAATGTGCCCTTGTGGCCACAAATGCCAATGGTATCCTGGGATGTATTAGAAGGGGTATGGTTAGTAGGTCGAGAGGTTCTCCTCCCCCTGCACTGGTGAGGCCACATCTGGAGTATTGTATCCAGTTCTGGGACCTTCAGTTCAAGAATGAGTGGGAATTGTTTGAGAGAGTCCAGTGCAGAGCCACAAAGATGATTAAGGGAGTGGAACATCTCCCTTATGAGGAAAGGCTGAGGGAGCTGGATGTCTTTAGCTTGAAGAAGAGGAGACTGAGGAGTGACCTAATCAATGTTTATTATAAATATGTAAAGGGTGAGAGTCAGGAGGATGGAGCCAGGCCCTTCTCATTGTCAAGGACAAGGGGCAACGGGTGCAGGATGGAACATAGGAGGTTTCATATAAATATGAGAAAAAACTTCTTCATGGTGAAGGTAACAAAACACTGGAATGAGCTGCCCAGGGAGGTTGTGGTGTCTCCTTCTCTGGAGGCATTCAAAACCTGCCTGGACTCATTCCTGTGTGACCTGATCTAGGTGATCTTGCTCTGGCAGCAGGATTGGACTAGATGATTCTTTGAGGTCCCTTCCAATCCCTAATGTTCTGTGTTTCTGTGAAAGGACAGAAGGGTCCATTCTAAGAGTAAACAAACAAACAAACAACTGTCTGTAGAGCTACAAAAAGCTTTCACAAAGTCTATGAAACAAAAATGGTCAGTTGTCAAAGATGATAGAAGAAAACTAACATGAAAAACAGGTAGGTTTGCACTCCAGGAAAAACATTACTGGCCAAAATTTGCAAATTGTTAAGTTCAGCACTGAATCCAATAATGCTATACAGACAGGTATGATGTAAGGATATGTGTCAATATTTTTAAAACAGTATAAACCAGCTTATTTATATGAATTTGTTAGTTGTGACTGATGAAGATAAACCATGTTGACAGTACTTATTGTCTACCAATTTATTTAGGCAACATAAAACAGGTAACAATTACATCTGCAATTAAAATAGGGGAAAAAAAAAAAAAAAAAAAAAAAAGAGCTACAAAGCCCCTATAAATGTTGTTGCTATATTAAATACTTTTGCATCTTTATCAAAATTATTGCTTGCATTGTACTTGCAAGGATTTTAAGTACCCAGATTTATATATTAGAAGGTTGAATGGAAACTGACATTTCAGACTTTCATTTTTTGAATTACAAAATAATGAATTTTCAATAAGATCAGCCTTTTAATACAAAGTGTTAGATTAAAAAAAAAAAGTTTCCTAAAAGACATATTGCTGATTCTGTCTACAGTTTATGTGAGACATGCAGACAGAACTGGCTTTAGAAACAATTTGGACAAGTGCTTTAGGTCTTACAGTGACCTTCAGCACTGTTATGTAGTCTGTTTAATTCACTCATGCCTAATATCCTGCAGTTTAGTTTATCTATTGTTTGCCAAGAACACTGACAAAGACTCTGCATTCAGATAGTTCTAGGGATGCAGTGAAGTCCTTCAAGGAGTGCTGTTAGTATTAGCTGCTACATCACCTTCCTGGATTTCAAGGTGAGACTGACTAGTCTGTAGTTCCCCAGGTCCTTCTTCTTGCCCTTCATCAAGATGCCCTTTACTTACCTCCAACCTTTGGACACTTGTCCCAGTTGCCATGATAGATGAAAGATTATTGGTAGTTGTCTTGCAATGACATATGGCATCTCCTCAGCTCTCTTGGGTATAACCCATTAGGGCAGAAGGAATTATGGATGTCCAGTTGTTTTAAGTACTCCCTGACCTAATCCTCTTCCAGTAAAGGTCCTTGCTCTAGATTTTCTTCCAGGTTTCCAGGGCCTGTTATTCCTGAAGTCTAGTCTTGAAAAGACTGAAGCAAAGGTGGTATTCAGTACTTTATCCTTTTCCATGTCCTGTGTAACCAGGTTCCCAATCTCATTGAGCAATGAACCCACATTTCCCATAATCTTCCTTTTGTTGCCTAGGTACTTACAGAAGCCCTTCTTGGTGTCTTTGATGTCCCTGGCCAAATTAAATTCCACTTGGGCTTTAGCTTTCCTAACTTCATCCCTAGGTATTCAGACAGTGTTTCTGTATTCCTGTCAGGTTTCTCATCCTTGCTTGCACCCTTTATGCTTTCTTTTTGTATTTGATTTTGGCTTGGATCTCTTTCTTCATCCACACAGGCCTCCTGGCATTTTTGGCTGATTTCATATTCATTAAAGTGGAACTCTCTTTTTTTTGGAATAGGAGCTTAGCCTTAAATATCAACCAGATTTCTTGGTCCCCTCTTCCCTTAAGTTACCCCATGGGACTTTTCCAAGTGGATCTTTGAAGCGACCAAAAAATGCTTTCCTGAAGTTCAGGGCTGTGAGCTTGTTCTTCACTCTCTTCCCTGTCCTCAGGATCCTAGATGCCACCATTTCACTATCACTGCAGCCAAAGCTGCCTTTCATCTTCATATTCCCAATAAGCCTCTCCTTTTGGTGAATATGAGGTTCAGTGGAGCACCTCTCCTCACTGGCTCCTTCGTTACTTGGAGGAGGAAGCTATCAATGCATTCTAGGAACCTCCTGGATTGCTTATGTGGTCATGTATTGTCCCTCCAGCAGGTGTCAAGGTGTTTGAAAGTCTCTGATGATTAAGGCCAAGGAGAGTGAGGCTGCTCCTATATGTAGATGGCCTGATTTTTTATTCTTCTTGGTCATGTAACCTATGGAAGACACCTGCTGTAATGCCACCTTTGTTTTGCTTTTTAATCCTAATCCACAAACTCTCATTGGTTTCCTCATCCATCACCAAGCAGAGCGCCATGCATACAACTCCATTCACTACAAGTGCTGTCTTACATAAATAGCAATGCCTCCTCTTGTTCTTCCTATTCTATCCTGCATAAAGAGCCTGTATCATGCTTTTAAATATCATGTGCTCTTTGCAGCACATACAGCCTAGCCCTATACACTCTTCAGTTGATATTCTTAGCTTTGGGACCAAACTGTGCATCTCTATTCTGAGTACTTATACAGTTTACAGAATGGGATTTTATGAAAGCTGATAGGAATTTCTTTACTTGTGTCTCAGTTTTCCTTTGAAGACAATTTCACAACCCATGCACAGGAGTCACAATTTGCTGTTGGATCATGCTGTGCCGAAGAGAGTTCTACTGTATCCCACCGATAATGAAAATAATTTCTAGGCAAATTCCAGATTGTTTTTGTTTGCTATTTATGTGACAATATGTTATTTAAGAGCTTAGAGAGAAACGGCCTTGTTTGTTTAATCATTTGCATGCTACGGTGTTTACTTGATCTATAGCAAGAAGAGAGGCTTTGCATCTGTTTATAGCACAATGATGGCATTGTATTCATAGAAGCAGAATTCTTTCTTCCTCAGCCGCTTTTTGTTGTCCACATATTCTACTCTGCCCCCAACAAACACACATTGTAGCTCCATTTGGAATATATTTTATGCCAGTTTTATGCCACTTCTTCTTTGAAGGTACAGCAAATATATTTAATAATCATGTAGCTGAAATTACCTTCTTTTCTGTCTTCTGTAGGAAGAATCTTTCAAGCAGAACACAGAAGATTGTGACAAAGCAACAGACAAGGTAAATGTGAGAAAAGTTAATACTGATTCACAGTGAGAGATTTTATTGAGAGATTTCAAAGAACTACCTTCTTTTGCCATAGGTTTGAATCTTACTACCCTAGGTTACAGATTGGTTTGGAACATCTTTGACAACTGTCAAGACAGTATAGCTCTGTCAAAAATTTTAGAATGTATCCTTCTGTCTTTAGGAATGTGTCAGTGGAGCAACAGTAAAAGAAGCTCAGCATTTTATGAAGCAGTATTTCAAGGGTTTGCCAGGCTAATATACTGGGCTTGTTTTTTTTCCACTCTCTTGCCCTCTGAAGAGAATGATATAAAATACTATTTTGAAAAGGTAGAGTTCTACATGTACTTTGTAGATTCAGATGATTACATGAGATGTTTAATGTCCAAGAAGTAAACCCCACTATCCTGCAGAGAGTCAGTAGTCAGCCTTGGTAAAAGACAGCTAACCCATATCCCTGTTTTAAATGGGTGTGGACTCACATGGAAGATCTGTGTCCATTTCAGTTTTCTTTCTGTGAAACAGGCAATATTATCTGAATTTGTGAAACACTTGTATAAAATAACTGGTATGCCAGAAAAAAAACAACCCAACATATCCACAAACAAGCCAAAAAATAGTTGTTTATTGTTGGTGGTTTTTTGAGAAGGATTTTCATATTAAATAATCAATGAAATACACACCTCCACATTCTAATAATTAAGAATTAAAACAAAAAAGAGGGAAAAAAAAAAAAAAAAGGGTGCTTACTTTCACAAAACACTGTTTTGTAATAACCAATACCAATTATTAAATCCAGATAAAATTGAATTACTATTTGATGGTAGAATAAGAATAGAAAATAATAACAGTAGCTATATCTGTAAATAATAATAAGAATTACAAAAGCAATAGGTGAATGAATAATGGAACAACAGTTCTGGATGTATCGAAGAGGGTTTGATTTTGAGACATAGGACATACTAGAAACATCTCTGTAGTATGATACTTGATACAGTTTTTACAATGTCCTTTGGAAGAGATTTTAACTTGTTTTAAAACTGTTAGGAATATGCTCATAAAAGCCAATAAACATGTTGACAGCTAGCATCCAACAAGTGCTTTGCAAATGAATGCAGACTATAAGTACTATTAAAGTGTTTTGATGCAACAGAAATAATCAATGCTCTAGAAACCAGGAGAAAATGGCAGTTGTAAATGAAGATGAGGAGAAGAAAACACAAGGACATTCAGAGATGAAAAATGTGGACAGTGAACAGCATGTGCTGAGACTGAACAATATTATGTTCACAGAGGGCTTGATTTCCCAGCCACTGAAATGAGTGTTTTCATTGGGAATATAATCAGTTCATGAAAAGAATGGGAAGACAACTAGTGTTCCTATTCTTCTGACCAAACAGCTTAAGTTATAATTAAGATTTTTAAAAAAAGTATACACAGATGTATAGTGCACATGATTGCACTACATTACATGTGACTATATTATTTTTTTTTCTCACATTTTGAATTACTCAGTTAATTGGTAACTTAGCTTTAGGTAGAGTTCTTTTGATTGAATTATGTAGGTTTGTTTCTCCCTTGAACCTGAACGACTGCAGCACTCTCTAAAAATGTCCTGTGTTTCATGTTTTGCCAGATTTCCTTTCAAAAAAAGTTTATTTGTTCATAAATTTCTGCCCTTAATCACATTTATCGCCAGTTTTCAGTTTTTGTGGTTTCCATCGGTAGGACTTTAGTATGAAGGCATTCTGGTATTTCTCTCTTCATAGTTGTTTACTGTAATTGCACTATAATAGACATTTCAAGAGAACATGCTGCTAAAAATACTGCTGAATCGTTATATGATAACACAAATAGCCACATAGGACCATACTCTTGCAAAGAGTTTTACCTGAACTTCATCCAAGTTAGCTTTATCTGCCTATAAAACTCTATCAGACAGTATTGTCTAACTTAGATGGCTCCCTATTCAGCATCCCAGAAGAACACTGTATAATCAGCCTGATCTAAGATAATACAGATGGATATTACATGTAAAGTTTCATACTTCATATGTCCAGCCATTCTATTATAATGGTAGGCTGTTAATAAATGACTATAAAATTTTCATTGTGGCAAACTACAAAGCTGAATAGAACAAATATATCCTAGCCTTAAATCATCTGATTAAACATCATAGACAAATATCTTATTTTTCAATTATACATATGGTCAGACTCTCAAACTGTCTAGGCTTTTATGAATGTAAACCTAAGTAGATAGTGGGATTTTCTTAGTAACTTAGCAGTACATCTAATGTATTAGGTACTATATTCACTTCATATGCCTTATCATTTACTTATTGTTTTATTGTGGTTTATTGTACTTACACTTTAACATATTTTGATACACACTTTCTTATGTGTTCTTTGACACACATGCCAAGAAGAAGAAGGGTAAAGAAATCTATCTTGTCAGAGATCTGGATCACCAAACTGCTACAGATAAGTAAGCTGTTGCTGCTACCATATCTGTTTACGTGCTTTTGAAAGTTGTTTTCATAATGTCATAATTTTTGTAGGGCACAGATGTTCACCTCTAATCACTTTTAAGATGAACAGAAATATAAAATAGAAAACTCTACAACAATAGTCTGCATATAAATCAACTCCAGACACTAACTACAAAATTAACTGCAGGGAGAACTCCTACAGGAAGACATTTGTGGTTGAAATATGCTCTTGGGTATCCAGGCTGTAGTTCCACTGACCTTAAAAGGCATTTCTTAGGCATCATTCTGCTTTATTGACTTCAATCAAGAGATTCCTTGACCCCTCTTTGAGAACATTTATCACAGGGCTTGTTAACATGAAGTACCTATTGTCTGTCAGTGTCTTTCAGAGCAGACATTATTTTTATAATCTATTGACAGTTTTTGCTTTTGTCTCCAAAAACACATATAAAACTACTTCTTAAAGTTAAAACTGTGGATTAGTCAGTAGAGACTAAAATAGTGGTACAGAAAGAGGCTTATATATTCAGAAAATAAGACGTAAGGCCAAATTTAAAAGAAATCCAAAGGTAAACATGTACAGGAATGAAAAGGTCAAGCACATTAAAAAAACATCTAATTGCAGAAAAAATTAGCTGAAGGCATGTGCTCATAGAGTAAATACAAATCAGAGTAAAAAGAATCCTACTTTCATTTGAACTCACTGGCTGAAGAATTTGGGGATTCTATTGTGTTACTTACTACAAGGTATATTTGTGGGGAAAGTGCACTCTGAACAACAGAACATTTTATTATCTTTGGAAGTGTCTATTTTTTAAGCATTGTTAATTCATTCACTGATTTATTTTTACATAATCAAAACTAATTCCAGATTGAAAGAGGGAGTTTATAATTTGCAGAAATAAATGCAACCCAGCAGATGAGAAAAAGACTTAGAGGATATTGTACATTAAAAATGTGATTTGATGAAAAATGAAAATCATGTTTAATTATGGATTATGGTCAGTGATTCCATTTATACTAATTAAATTAATGATCTAAAATAATGATCTGGTGACCCTACTTTTATGCATTTTAAACATTTCTTTGGAATTCATCAATATGTTATTTGTATAATGGGTAATAAATAGGATATTATAATAATTCCTAAAACACTTTTTTTTCCAGAAAGGAAAGTATTACATCAGTTTCTAAATTTTCACACTTTTTATTTAAAAAAATCTGAAGGCCTGTACTGAGCCAAAACCAAACCCATTTCAAGACAGGAAACTTCAATCAATTTAATTAATTGACAATTAGCAAAATTTGGTTCCTGCTTTTGTTTTTGAAAAATAATAAGGAAACAAATAAAATAACAAAACTAGGCAAACCACCTTTCCTCCCTACTTCCTGGTCTCCAATTCCCCAGCCGCATGTTATATCTAGTCCCTTTGATAAGATGACAGGCAGTGCAGGACTTAGAGGTCAGTGCACTGCGGGTTCCTTCATCAGTTGCAGTCCCTTTGCAGTCATACCTCCTCCTCAGTCTCCTCACTGACCCTGCCTGGGGCAACTGCTTTTTATGATGATATCCTGCTCTGGGTAGCTGTTTAGCTTTTCTTCAATGTTTCTTCTTCTCTGGTGTCCCTCCTGTCATGGCACCTCTCTTGTATTTCTGCTTGTGTGTCTTCAGTGTGATTGTGCATATGTCTCTTGAAGAATCAAATCTGAATAAATATTATCTTATTTGGTAAAGTAAGTTCATATTTTTTAAATTATAAATGAGAATGAAACCTCATTAAACATCTGGGCATCTGTCCAAACATACATAGCTTTAACTGCATATTGAAATTATCCTAAACCTAGGGAATTCTGAGTCCTAAACTGTTTGAAAGGTTACTGCGACCAGTTGTCATGATTTGGCACAAGAATAAAAAGAACACCATGGACTGTAGCCAAGTAAGAATGTTAATGAGAGAAAAGAATAGAAACCAGCCTAGAGGACAAATGTCATGACATTTGTGAAAAGAACATCATACCTCAATGATGTGCCTAAAATCATGTCTTATGAATATGAAAGAATGCAAGGTTAAACAATGTAAATAAGGAAACAGTAGGCCAATCCTAAATAAGTCTTGTTTAAAACAATTAGTGAGGACAGAAGAATTATCTTCATATTTGCCTTATCTCTCTATATGGCCTTGCATTTTCAGCCATGAGTAGTGACTTTCAAAACTCTGGTTTCAGTGGTCCAAGCTAAGATGTCAGAATGATGGCCAGATTCAAAAAGTAATATTCACTGATTGAGCAGTGGATACTGCTTTGAAATCTGAGAATGCTCAAAGTGCCTTGAATAACATTTTTGTTCTCTTTTAATTTTATATACCTGCTGCCTTGTAATTAGGATAATGAGAAACATTACTTCCTATTCTCCTTTTTTTGTATTCCAAAATGCTACACATACCTTTATCTTCTTATTCTGATTCAGAATGAAAATACTGGAACTTTTAAGTTAGCAACAGGTCAACTATTTTACCTCCTGTTGTAGTCCACATTGTCCCTTCTATTGTCAATTTCTAGGTTCCTGCATTTTAAATAAAGTAGGTCTTATAAAAAACTAGGAAGAAAGAGTTACTTTTTAATTGAAGACTTAAGAAAAAATAGGTACTTAATTCAGAATTGAGCAGAACTGTTAAACTGAATAGTTTTATGACTTTTTTTTTTGTCTTCTAAAACTGCATTTTCAGTCTCCTTTTTTTAATAAATTCTCAGTCAATATTCTAAGAGACTATAGTTCTTGTCAAAAACATATCTTCTACTTCCATTAAATATCCAAAAGCAAAGTTCATTTTTCCAAGAACAGATAAGTTTAAAGGTTGGCCAATTACCATTTTTTCTAGATTCAAGTTGCTAAAAATATTTGATGTTCCTGAGTTTTTTGCCATTTATCTAATTGTACTAATTTATGGAAAGAGCTTTTTCCACTGGGTTTCACAGACTGTTGAGTCAAAATAGCAAGAAAAAGCCAGTCATTAATTTAATGGATTGAAGGTTGTTTTGTTTTTTTTTTTCTAGAATAATGGACATAACGGAATTTTGTTTTATAATTTTATTTTGACAGAGTAGATGAAGATGAACAGTTGGGTTCTTGCTCAGCACTTCCAGTCACAGATCAGAAAAATAATTTGTGTTATTAAACTGATATTATTCTCAACATAACTAATATTTTTACATGTGCACTTAATTTGAGATTTTGTCAGATCACATCTAGGAATTTTTTTTTGCACAGAGTAAAGATATTACATGTATAGTCCCACCAAGCTGTGAGTACAGGAGAAAGCCTACTAGTAACAATTGCCTCAAGTGAAGTGCTGTCAAACTCCAAAGCTTTGATGTGCTCAGAAAGGGTGGAAAGCATAAGGTGAAGAGTGAGGGGATGGATTTGAAAGGGAGCAGCTGAGTCCCATGCTTGTTTCTATGTTAGTAAGCACAACAGAGAATGACAGGGTGTTAGAGGAATGCATTCTGTAACCTTTCAAAAGGAGACAGGGCAATTGCTTTCACATATGTTCCTGAGCTCCCCCAAGGATTTACTCATTGGCTTGGATGTGGACTGATGACTATTCTCTCCCAGCATAGGTCCTACTTGTAAAAGTCAGGCTAGACTTCAGAGGAAAGAGAGCAGGCAAAGAACAGCAACACTTCCTTCTAAAGTGCCTTGTTAGGCACTCCAAGAGTTCCTTCACAACTGCCAGTCACATGCTTAGAGATTAAAATAGATTTTATGATGAATCCTTGATGTACCTGTCTGATGAATATAATCATTTTTTAAAAAAAAAGGGTTGTTTCCTACCATCTTGGAGTTTTCAGACTACAGATACTTCTCCAACCTGCCTCATACAAGGACAAAAGATTCCCTGCAAGTATCTCAGTCACAGATGGTGGATAGACTAAGAAGCAACATGCCACACCATGTGATACAAAAAGTTTAGCTTAAAATAGCTAGTTTACTTATGCAAAGAAATAGTTCTCTCTGACACTAGGAGGACCTTTTTTAATGCAATATTAATGGCCTCCAACTTCTTTTAGTATTATATTTTCTTTAGAGTTACATGTATTGGGGTATCATTCTAGTCTCCCGAAAGAAGAATGGTGAGATGGGTTGTAGAGAACTCTGACTTCCTTGTCAGGAAGGATATGAGATTGTTGGGGAAGTTTTTTCCTCCTCACTTTTGGGTCCAATGGGGGAAAATTTTATATATTTCCCACAGGGGGAGATAAAAAAAAAAAAAAAAAAAGATGGTAAATGCAGAAAAGAGAGAGAGAAGGCTAGAGTAGACAAGACATATATAGCATTTTCATTGGTATAAATGCTATGAGACATATTGAAACATTTCTCTCTTGTTTTAGCATTTTTTTGCCTGTTTAGCACTTTTCTTATTGCTTGGACACAGACAGTGACTCTCAGAACCTTAAAAAAAAATATTGAAGTGAAAAGATATTGAGCCCTAGGAATAAAGCAGGGAAATGGAAGGCAAAAATTCAGCATCATCAAGTACCAAATCAGTTCAAAAAACCAGAAGGTAGACTGTCCCTTGGCTATTAACTGGCCAGAAATAACTTATCAGGCATCTGATGGGTGAGGGCAAACATAATCATGCTCAGCCTAGCAGCTCACCAGTCGTAGATTTTTTATTTCATGTTTATTACTTTACTTCAATAAAAAAATAGCTGGTTAAATGTTTAACTCTGGTTAAATGAACATATCCGGCCTACAGAGTCTCTGTGCATGATAAAAGATGACAGAACAAAAGTGACCTGGAGATGGAGTATTATAACTTGGTAGGCTAAACTTAGGCTAAACTTACTAAACCATATGTAGCTTAGGACTTTTTTTTAAAAAAAACACAACTGGATTTAAAAATATTGCTACTTATATCTTTTGTTAGATGAGAAAACAAGTTCTAAGAATTTTTTTTTTTCCATGAGTCATATGGTGTATAATTTCATAAATTATGTATCTCAGGGAAGGTGGTGTTTACAAGAACCACAGAACAGCTGATGTTGGAAGGTACCTTTGCAAACCATGTAGTCTAACCTCTACTGACCCAAATCTGAGTCAACTACAGCAGGTTGCCCAAGACCATGTCAATTAAGGTTGAACATCATCAAAGATGGAGATCTCACAACCTCTAGGCAACCTGTTCCTGTGTCTGACCACCCTCATATTCTTAATTATGTTTAAATGGCATTTTTTGTATTTGGCATCAAAACAGAGTGCAAAACAGCAGTCAAAGATGTCCAAAATTTCTTCTATTGAGAACAGAGGAAGTTGAAGCCATCCTCAATCTCTTTAACTTTAATGTAGGAGTGGATAAATCTCACAAAACCTGTTTCCCAAATGTATCATTGTTTTAAACAACATATAATATCTTAGAGGATGTTTAACAATTTGCATTTCTTTCCCCTCTTGTGGAAAGTACTTACATATGAAAACAAAGACTTCCTCTTCTAGTTGATATTTTCTTCTGTATTGTGTTACCAGGTTTCTTAAGATTTCAGCCACTCTGTATGGTAAAATATAATAGAAAATTCAGAAATATTTGTTGCAATTAATGAGCAGAAATCTCTTATTACTGTTTCCTAGTAGTATAATCAGTAACATTTGTTACTGACTGCAGAGAGCATTGGAAAGAAATGTGCTTAACATATGTTTATCTCAAAAAAAAAATCAAGGATGGAGATCATATTAAAAGAAGAGTTGTAGCTTTTAATAAAGTTCAGTTCTATCACAGCTAAATAAAATGTGTCAGCTCCAGTAATTACTTTCACAATGCTAAGTCAATAAGTTAAATACCATTTCATTGAAAGAATGGTATTAGGCAAGTAAAAATGAAATTCATAACATCCAGCACAAGGAGAGACTTTTAAGCTTAGTCAATAGGAAATGCTTTAAAAAAAAAAAAAAAAAAAAAAAGATTATGATTCTTATTTGTGATATCAGCTCTAAAGCATTATGTGCTTTTTAAATTTTGTTTCAAATACTATTACACTCTAATATAAACTTCTCACATATTTTTTTTCTACCTGTACTTTATCCTGTCTTGTAAAATTAAGATTTCTGGTTGAAATCTTCGTACCGAAGCTTCAGCAAAAAAGAAGAATCATGTCTACCTTAGAATAAGCTCAGGAGCCAGTGCATAATTCTGGGGAATGGAGAATGCAGAATCGTTCAAGATGAAAAAAGCAATTCAGTGGAGGAACCTACTCTCTAGTAAGGAAATATTACTATTCAGGAGTTAGTGACATCCAATATTCTGTTAGAAAGGCTTATAAAGAAAAAAAATTACTGTTTTAGATAAAGACAGGTTTTGGACTGAATAACTTCTTTTTATGATTTATTCATATTGAAAAACTAACGAAGAAAGAAACAAATCTTCTGAATTAACTTTGTATGATACTTCAGCTTACTGAAGTGAATCTGTGGTGATGAAAATGCATCTTCCTATAACTTCTTTTACCTTTCAGTACAATTTTTTTTTTTTTTTTTACCTTCCTTAAAGGAATGATCTTATATTACACCTTCTGTGAGTCATATAAAGTAACACCTTCACACACACACTTGATTAACTTGCTACTGCAAACAGTATGCAATCATTAGAGGTTTCACAACATCTGTTTTCAGTGGACTGTCACATTGCCCTAAGGGAACTGTATGAAGTAACTTTTCCATTCCACATTTAATATTAATGCTAAATATTATTCAATGTGAAGGTTAAAATGTAAATTACTCATGCAGTAGTTACATCATTTACTACTTAGTGGACTTGTCCCTTTTTCAGGTATTAGATGTAAATTTTGGTTAGTACTATTCAGCACTCAGGCTCCAAAAAATACCTTTAGCTTGCTTGTGTCTTTAGCTAATGGTCTCTAGGTCTGAGAAAATATAAATCTTCTGTATGAGCTTGTATGCCTTCTAAAAGTACAGGGCTACTGATGAAGCTTAGAGACTTGGAATTTCTTCTTGGACTGTGCAGATGTGAAAAAAAAGAATAATTAAGGAACATTCTGATGATGCTTTGTTTATATCACTTAGGCAACACAAGGAGTTACAAAACTTGCAGTAATTGCCCTATCCAATTCCCTCCAGTCTGAAGTCCTGGACTAATGCAGATGTCCTCAGTTCGGATAGAGTAGGGTTAATTTTTACCAGAAGCCGGGAAGGGGGGGGGGGGGGGAAGTCTCAACTAGGCAAGCTGTTATTCCATACGGTTTTAAGGTCAATCCCAGTACATGAAGACAGGGGTGGGTGTCAGTGCTGTGCCTTCAAGTGTCGGTTCGTTACCCCTTGTTTCTTTGTATATATTTTTCATTTCTCTTTATTAACACTGCTGCTCTTTTTGTTACTTATTTTGTTGTACTGTGGTATTGAAACCTCCTTATCTCAGCCTGCGGGGGTTTTGTGCCTTCTCTGCATTTTCCCAAGGAGGGGATGGGTGTGGTGTAATGAAGGGGCCAGGTGGCTGGCTCTAAACTACAACAGCAAATTCATAATTAAATGGCTTGTGAATAGATCATACATAATAGCTGAATACTTGTGTTGTGCGTGGTTTTTTTGTGGTTTTGTTTTGTTGTTTTGGGTTTGGGTTTTTTTTTGTTGTTGTGGATAGTCCTTTAAGAGGCCTGTCTGCATATGATTCCTTCCACTTTCAAAAGATTTCCGGGAAGAAGACCTGTTTAATTATTAAATGCAGAAGTAATAGTGAAGCAAAAGTGACTCTTCCTTCCCCTTAATGTCTGCCGTCTGAGCTAGTTTCATACTCTATCTTACGAAATATTTAGGCATAGCTTAAAATATTAAAAAATATGACCTGAAACTTTTATTATTTGTGTAATTTCCCAGATATTTATTTACATCAAACCCAACTTGCAGTGGAATTTCGGGAAAAAATAATGTAAGAAAAAGAGGAGTTCCTTTAATTTCTCAGTGGTTTTGTTCCTTTTTTGATTGTTAATTTGTGGAGAAAAGTACCAAACCCCTAATTATTTTTTATTTTTTACAAGAACAATAGTAGTATTCTATCTACTTCCAATTTCTTAGAAATTATTAAGTTTATAACAGATGCCCATCATGCTATTTCTCCTCCAAAATGAATCATGGTTGGTTTATAAATGGAAGTGGCCATTTGTCCAGGAAAACAAAATGAATGTTCTTTCTAACAAACTCAGGAAGATGTCCCATATTTTTTGATACATATGGAATCTTACTTGAAGTCTCAATTAAAGATTTGCCTATCATATATGAATTTCCACAGATGTATCATTAAAGATTAAGGGTTTTTTTAAGAACTTAAGTAGGATACTTCTTGGAAATGTCTGGTCATGAGCCTATACGTAGTTATTACTCAAAGTTCATCTCACCTTTCTGCATAGAGGGTAGTTATTCTTAAAATAGAAAAATAAATATCTGAAACTTTGGACTAATCAAAGTTTTTAGACATTTTCATAAATCATAATTCATTAATCAAATGTCATGAGTGGTCCTATTATGCACTCAGATCTCTCTAAAACCTGCTATGGCTACTTGGGATTTGAATGTATGTTGAATTCAAGGTATCCCATAACCTTGAATTTTTGAACATCTGCCAATCTGCTCAGACGATATTTAGAGTTTCCAAACATCCAGAAATCCTGGGCAAATAAAGGTCAACTCCACTGAGTGTACGGAATGAATCTGATACAGATGTACTGTAATAAGTTTGCTGTGAAGATGTCTTATGCATTTCCAGCAATTAAGGTACAAAAATTTATTCATCAGATTTACTGTTTATGTGCAAGCATTCTAAGTCACATATGTACAGGAAATGTACAACATCTGGAACACTATGAGTCTGCTGTCCGTGAGTTTTATGTGGTATTTTATCTGAGAAATGACAGAAATATATTATCCATAAATGGGGCTCACACAATAATTCTAAAGGACATGAAGGAGATGTGTGCTACCTTGATTGAAACATTGAAATGGCCCAAATTTTTGCTAGTATAATTTACAAAAACAACAACTTCCAACCTCCCATTCAAAATACCCTCCAAAATTATTCAATCTTAATGCTCTTAAAGGTCAAAAATAAATCACAGTTCATAATAAGTAAAAGAACCTTCAACAGAAAAGTGGTATCTTCAAGATACCACAGGCTGCAAACGCAAATACTTTATTCTTATTAATTTTACCATATATCTTGCCTATGTTTTCACAATCATCTTTCTTCCCAAAATAGTATATTCTTCTGAACTTTGCAAGTGAATCACTGATGTGTTGAGTCCCTTCTCTATCTATTTACTGTTGAATATCAGGTGAATTTTTTTCTAGAGTTTTTTTCCTACTTTTTAACAAAGTAGAGCCATAAAAAAAAAAGGGGGTTTATTTGGAATAAGAACCATTTTTTGTATTGCTGTAATGTGTGTAGCAAAAGCAATAAACAGGATTTTATTCCTTGTCTATGGTGGCTCAGGGAAGTAAGAGGTCCTTGATTTGCTTGCAATGCAATATGTTTAAGCTTTTAAACTCTATAATTAAAAATGTATGCATATAATTTTTTTTTAGGTTTGCTCTGCATCTCTGAGAAATTAGATACAATGCAAGCCAGTCCATTACTTTATTGCATTTATATCCTTGACTGACTCATATGTATTTGGGATATCTATGACGAGCACTGTGGGGAAAGAAGATCTGAATAAAAGTCTGTGTTCTCTGAAGCAAATCTCTAGCATAGATGGACCATTTCTTGGCAAGTTAATGCTACAGATATACGCTATTAGTTCCCCTACTCCTCTGGGCAAAGATATATTGAGTATTGGCACCAATGGGCCTGAAAAATAGGAACATCTGTTTGAATCTTAAGACATTATTTGATGGAATTTAGCAAAACAATAGTGTTTAGTTTGTCTCAAGAATACAGAAAATTATTTGTAGGAACAAAGACTAAAAATTATGTCTGCAATGCATTTTTTTCTATCTCATTTATACCCTTTTTAGCTGGATATGAAATCCAAGACATTTATAGTGTTTTATTTAGATTTTATGTGTGTGTTGTGTGCATAACCACTTATTTGATACTCTTCTAAACTTTATGCAATTTATAGTCTTTTGTTCTTTACAACTTCACAGTCTTTTTTAGTATTACACCTTCTGCATTATGGTTTAACCCCAGCCAGCAACTAAGCACCACACAGCTGCTTGCTCACTATCCCCTCAGTGAGATGGGGGAGAGAGTCGGAAGGATAAAAGTGAGAAAACTCATGGGTTGAGATAAGGACATTTTAATAATAGAAATAAAATTATTAATAATGATAAATTGTATTGAAGGGAAAATAACAAAAGGGGAGAGAACTAACACGCAAAAAAAAGCAAGTAATGCAAATGAAAAACAATTGCTCACCACACACCAATAGATGCCTGGCCTCTTCCAAAGCAATGTCCACCTGGCCAGCTTTCCCCCTAGTTAATATGCTGAGAATGATGTTGTATGGTATGGAATATCACTTTGGTCAGCTGAGATCAGCAGTCTCAGCAGTGTCCTTTCTCAGCTGCTTGTGCACCACCAGCCTCTTCACTGTCAGGGCAGTGTGAGAAGCTGAAAAGTCCCTGACTTAGTTTAAGCAGTGCTCAGCAAAAACTAAAAACATCAGTGTTATCAACATTATTCTCATCCTAAATCCAAAACACAAAACTACAGGGGTCTACAGGAAAGCTGGGGAGGGACTTTTTACAAGGACTTGTAGTGATACGATGAGGTATAATGGCTTCAAGCTGGAAGAGGGTAGATCTACATTAGAAATTATGAAGAAGTTCTTCACTAGGAGGGTGGTGAGACACTGCAACAGGTTGCCCAGGGAAGTTGTGGATGTTCCATGTCTGGAAGTGTTCAAATCCAGGTGGGATGAGGTCTTGTGCAACCTGGTCTACTGGTAAGCATCATCAGGGGGGTTGGGACTAGATGACCTTTAGGTCCCCTCCATTCTCTGATTCTATGAACTATATCAGCTACTAGGAAAGAAATTAATTCTGTCCCAGCTGAAACCAGGAAAGAAGTGTACTTCTGCTTCCTCATGATTCAGGTCTTTCTTTTAAGTGCTCCTCCACCATGAAATCTATTATCATCACTCTATTCTTATAAATAGAGTTGTTAATCACTATGTAAAAACCTAAAGACATGAAAATTAAGCCTTATTTGTTTTTCACATGTAGCTCAATTTTTTATATTTACAGGACCTTTGTGCATTCACATCAGAGAAGAAGAAAGAACCTGAATTAAAGGATGTCTGTCAAATAAATGTCTGTCTTCTGTTAAAGTATATGTGAAACCAAATGGACCACAGAGGTACCAATAAGTACCAACTATGTCTAGTTCCTTGCTCACACAACTGATGAAAGAAATCCTTTTTTCTGTTTATGAAAGATTATGACATAGGTTTTCCATGTTTTCAGCTAAGTAATAAAGCATAGCTATATGAGTATTTTCACAAAAAGTACTTGATAAAAGCTATGTCATGCATTAGAAGAAAAACAAAACACAATATTATGACTGTTTTTTAGTCCATGTCACTGTGGGGTTCTTTGGATTTTAAAAGTTTTCTTTGGATCCAGCATATTCAAAGGCACATTTGAGAATGATGATAAGGGAACAGTTGAATCTACATTATTTATTGTTTCTGTTAATAAATAGTCCAGAAAGCCTTTATTCAGTGTTTACAAGAAAGAAAGAATAAATAACTAAATAATTTTGTCACTATACTACCATTAAAAAACTGTAGAAAAGGGTAAAGAAATATGTTTAGTAGCATTTATGTGTTTTATAAGCTATTTTATCCATTTTCATTGTTAAAAATTAGTAAGGATATCAAGAACCCCCAAAAGAGGGGTTTAATCTCAGCTGTTTGTCCTTTAGTATTCATATGCTTAGGTGAAGCTATTTGAGTAGCAAGTGAAAAGGGAGTTCCCTGAAGAGAATCCCACAGTAAGGATCACATCTTAAATCATTGTTAAGAATTTCACTCTAGAAATATTTAGCCAACTTTAAAAATAAGCATGTGTTTAAAATAAAGTTTTTTAATAAAAACACTAGAATCCATGCCTTCCTATCTGGTCATTTGATATTCATTTCTCACTGATTGACTGACTGCTTAGTGCAATTTTTCTTGAATTCTACAGAAAGATTCTGTTAAGAATTGCTTTCACAGAATAAGATTAAAAGTTTTGGAAAAAAAAAAAAAAAATCCTATTCTTCTTACTCTCCTCTCCTTGCCTTCTCAAGTAGTTATTGAAACATTTGTTCCTGCTGCAATCACTCAATATTTCTACCATTTAGGACAGAAAATAGTTGTGGGTTGGGTTTTTTGGTTTGTTTGTGGGTTTTTTTGTTGTTTTGTTTTTTAATAATGCTCCTGAGTTCTTTGTATACAGGGGAACTGTTTAGAGTTTTATTCAGTGGAAGCTGAATACTTAATATTTTGCAGAAATAAGAAAAATAAATATGTTTAATGAGAAATTACATTCCTCTAGTCAACTTGGGGGTTTTGGCCCTAAATGCACATATATGTTACATTCATGAAAATAAACTAGGCATGCAATGAACATACGAAATCAGAATAGTGCTATTGCATTCAAAAAGAGTTTCTCATTTAAGAAGACATAGTTTTAGACAAAAACCTCATACATTTGAATTTCCTCATCTGTAGTTAGTACTCAACTTCTGAAATATTGTATAGAAAACAATTTCAAATTCTGATTTTGAAATGTCTTGAAAGAAAATGCCACAGACACATTCCCAAGTGGACAGATACTAAAGGTTAGATTTGCAATTCATATACTGACAGAACGAGTTTAATTAAAAGATAATAAAAGGCTATTGTTGATTTTAGCATGCATTAACTACACTAAGGAAACCTAAGGCATATGTAGTTTCTTATTTTAACAGAATATGTATATGCTACATCATTTAAGTATTGCATGCATCATCCTTATTACAACGCTGAAAAATTCAGTTCTAGTGGCTTACTGGTAGATCAGACTGGTGGTTCATTCAGTCATAAATAGGGGTCTCAGGACTTGGTTTTTTTCACAGTTATTTCAATTTGTTAGTGCTAATGGCTATAAGCGGATGACACTGTCAGCAATCAGTTCCTTAGGTCTTCTACCTTTATTACAGAGGAGGGTAGTAGACAATTATCTATGTTATGGAAAGTTTTAAGATTAAATTATCCCTTACTTCTTCTAATAAAGATAAAAAACTACACTTTTTGACAACGTACTGGAACCCTAACTAGAGTGCACTGCACTGTAAACGGAAAAGAAAGAGAAAGAAGATGACCAGTTATAAAGAAGCACAAGGAGATAAACTGCATTCTTCCTGCAGCCTATTCTGAAATCTCTGTTATTATGATTAACAGAGATAATAGAGTGA
>JANVCC010000021.1:34154826-34188299 GCA_025345505.1 Todiramphus chloris collaris | reverse complement strand
GTGATTTTTTTTTTTTTTTTTTTTTTTTTTTTGCCTTCCATAGCAGTTAATTATACTAAGGAGAAGGTAGCCAGGGCAAGTTATACAGGAGTGTGTAAAGGAGTCATAATATTATACTGCCCTGCTGACAATGCAAAGCAGCATGATCTGAAGTTCCCCAAGTAGTTTTTTGGCTGTAAGTTTTCAAATTGTCAAAAAAACACCAAACCAAACCAGCAGAGAAAAAAATGAAACAAACAAACAAACAAACAAACAAAAAAAAAAAAAAAAAAAAACCAAGCAACCAACCAAAACAAAAACCCCACATACAAAAAATAAACCACAAAAAAAAACCCCATTTAAATACACAATAAAAATATTCATACTTGTGCCTGCTGTGGATGTATGTATCCAGCTGTGTAAAGATAGGCATACTGTGAACGTATGTATCCAGCTGTGTAAAGATAGGCAAAAAAAATTATAAAGGCATGTTTCTCCTTCCCTGCATTATTTCTTCAAATAGTCTACAACATCAGATGTTTGTGTTCATGACAATCTGCAAATTGCTGAACTGCTAATTTTACTTCACAAAAAATTTACACTGATTTTCAGTGGCACAATGAGCATATGCTTTGACTATGTGAAAGATCTCTACTTGTTTTAGCTCAGTTGGACTAATATTCCTTCAAATGTCTGCAAACAGACATATGAAAGTTCTATATCTCTTTTGTCCCAAGAGATATGGAATATGCTTCTCACAAACATTCCTGCACTGACGAAAAATGAAAGAGAGGAACCTTCAAAATGAGACACAACACTGTTTAAATATTCACTGTGAATAAACATAGAATTCTATTGTTACGTACATATCAGGCATACTATTTCCTCCTCAAACTAGAATATTGTCAAGATGTTACTTGTCTCTTAATGCATACAATACTAATATTGAATATACTATGAAATAGTATCATTGATCAATAATATTCAGCCCTTTTCCACATATGAATAGTTGGAAATGTATGTTGATGACCTTGTCAATGGACACAAATTCATTTTGAATAAATGTGTATACACTGTTAAGAGGGGAAGTGGTTTTGTGTTTAGATTCTGACCTAAATGCAACTTCTTTGTTTGGAATTGTGCATAAAATAAGAAGTCATTATGATATATATTTTGTTCTTGGATTATATTCCTGAAGCCTTGTGGCCTGAAATGGTGGATTTTTTTCTTCTTTTTTTTTTTTTTTTTGCATTTTTTGTTCACTTTTTGTATTTATGTTTTTCTGATGCTTTTTCTTGTTACTTGGAAACTAAGGTAGTGAAATTAATTGAACTTCTGAAAAGGTAGGGAAGTTGTTGTTACCAAAGTATCTTTTCTACACAACTTATATTTAAAAACACAAACTTGATTAGACAATACATAGAACAGGTCCTTCTTGTCCTGGAGTGACATGAAATTCTGCATTAGTACAATAAGCTTCTACAAGGCTGCTAGTTTTATAGTTGCTTCACCAGAATCACAGTTCTGTGTAACTCTGATGATGTCCTTCCTTATCTTTCACTCTATTTTCAGACAGTACTGTGACCTGAAGAAAAGTGTCAAGGACTTGCTATTTAAATTTCTGACATGAATAATGATAAAAGCTGATTCTCCATCCTGGCCATTAATTCTACTTCCAAATAAAGGTTCATACTGCAGACAGCTGCTTGGAGAGTCCAAGGTTGAAGTATTTTTTTCAGTAATTCATCAGTTACTTTGGAAAGCTCTGTGGGAGATCTACAGAAAGATTTGTTAATTTGTGATCAGAGCTGCAGCACAGCAATAAGTGCAAGTTTTCTTAAATTATGACTATTTAGCTTCCTCAGAGGTGAATAAACCAGATGATTAGGTTACTTGTTTCAGTACAATAAATATAGCACAGAAACAGAAGTAACTTTATCCTAAGAAAGACAGCTTGTACATACATATGCTTGAAAAGAAATTCTTGTGTCATTTAGAAAGTTTTCTTCCATATAGCAGCAACCTTTTACTAAATTTATGGTAAATGGGATTTTATCTGTAGCCCTTTGGAAAATATTAAACAGTAATGTATCTCTTTTTTTTTCCCCCTTTCTTATTTACACATAAATGGTATGCCAATGGTAGCAAAAGGATTCTGATTAATTTTTCAAAGACTCTTTGAAAATAATTAAATTGAGTTTCTCATATTGAATTCTAATACTTCACATAAGAAAGTAAATAAAACAGGTACCTTTTAAAAGTTTTTGTTTTGTTCTGTATCTTGAGCACTGAATAAGTGTTCAGAATATGTAGTCAGAACATGTTCTGTTGTCAGGAGAGAAGAAACACCATCACAAACATGTATAGGATTCTGAATGTTTTGTTCATATTTCTTTTTGTCTATGCAAACATGTTTTATGATTGTGGAAAATACTATGTTAGATGAGTCTCCATAACACAATATTCCTTTGCTTACATTCTCATATGTTATTCATTGTGAAGATAGTAGTAGGCTAAATGCACAGAATGTTACCATCCTTCACAGCAAGGAAAGCTGTATTATTCAGTCATGTTCTAAAATAGCAAAGTCATTCAGATGAAGAAGTCTATGATGTTTCAGGCAACTTTCCTTGCAATCTGTTCAAAATATCTATTAACCAATCAGCTATATTTATCTGTAAAGCTTCCTTTACACTGTTACTGGACAGGCTGAGCTGAGTCTTGTTCCATGTTCATCAGTTCTACATTACTGGTTGCCACGGAGGCACCCACAAACCAAACAGCAGCTGCTATTCAAAATGAGGGCTTATTGCAACCACAGTTGACCGTAACTCCTTCTGACCAAATACAAGTTCAAATGTCTGTTGGGAATTAACTACTATACAACTAATTCCTAAACCTGAAGGAAAGCCAAACCAAAATGGGCAAACACTCGTCAAGGGAAAACCTCCCACACCAGAGTGCCCAAGATACCACTCACCCAAAGGGGGGTGCGGCTCACTCAATCCATGGAAGTCTCCTTGGATGGCATATCCAAGAGAAGGCTCCGACTGCCAGACCTGCTGCTCTACGAAGAAACAGCTCAAATAGCTCTTAGGCAGGACCTCCGTTACAGCCTAGTCTAGGTGCCACTGCGGTGATTATGACTGCTTGAGGGGACAAGCCCAGACCCTGAACCTGTTTACTAATGGGTCCAGACCCTAAGGCACCAGTTAAGCACCGTGAGGTACAGTTTAATGACCGAGGCATCAACCTGCTCGCACATGCCCTGTTTGCTTTTCTTGTTTTGCTTTTTGGGAGGGGGCTGCGCCTGCCACATTGGTCTGCTGATGTTTCACACCAGGCTCAACTCTAGGTATGAATTCCCTTGATGTAGCTGTCCTTGCTTTGTGCAAAAGAAACTTTAGTTTCTAAAACAGGGTTTCTGTTGAGCATAAATGTATTTCCAAAACAGAACCTAAAAACTTGTGTACATCAGACTCTGAGACTGTTCAGGGCTGACTTTTCTGTTCTCCTGAAGGGGAGTTGAGAGTCAAACCTTCCGGTACTTGTTTCTACTTTCTGGTTTTTTGTTTGTTTGTTTCATCTCTTCAATGCCCCATAAAATGTGAATGGATACACACAAGAAGAAACCATAATTAGAGGACAAAGAAATTCCTGTATGTTCAGCAACAAATGAAAAAAAAAACAAACCTACTTGGAACAGAAACTAAGAGTTGAATAATTCTGAATGATGACTGAATGTTTTTGTGTTACTGTCAAAACACTTTTAAGTTAGAATGTAAGAGTCCTATTGATGCACTTTGGAAAAAAAAAAAAAAATCTGTCATTGACAAATTCTTGAAAATAATAGATATATTAGAGTCAAGATTGGCATGTGTTTGGCTAGAGAACGGGGGGGGGGGAGGGCGGGGAATTGCATCAAGATTTTGGATAGCTTTGTGAATTAAATTATTTCACTGGAGTGAGAATTAAGCTATGGCATGTAACATTGACCCAGTATTTTTGTAGAAGCAATTTTATAAAACAAGAATTTCTTTGTACTGTAGTCTGCATTCTTCTACTCATCACACTGGAAAACAGAATTCCAGTTAAAAGTTTAAGTTTTAAGAAGTCTATCACATAAGTTTGCTACAGAAGAAAAGGGTTTTCTTATATTATTAAATAATTTTCCCCCTACAGAAAACTCATAGTGGTTGTTCAAACTGATCTGCACTATCTATAATTTAATGACTGATCCTAACATTCCTTATTTCTATTTTTCTGGTTAAGTGTCCAACTAGTTCAGCCTATTCTGTTTGAAGAAAATGCACTGCAGTATAAAACGCAGTATTTCCATTTACAGAAACTGAGGTCTGAGTATTGCTTAGGGACTGAGACACACAATTTTTCTACATTTAATAAAATTTTTGAGACCTAATTTCCATGTTTTGCATATATTTAGTCTACAAAATAACAGAATTAGTGTGAGAAAAGCTGTCCACAGTAGCTTCTATATGAAATCTTCAATTACATGTTAGTAAAACAAGATGTAAGAGGAGGAGTTCACCCTTCAGTCCTTTATATCCTAAGTTATAAATATGATGAACCAAAGAACAGGAGGTATGTATTTTTACATATAGATTAAAAATGTGACAACTTTGTAAATCTTCCCATTTGCATCTTTAGAGGTAGAAGACTTGCTATTTACCAAGATGGTAAAGAAAAAGAAAATAAAGGAGCTACATAAATCAATGATAAGCTCTACAGAAATTCCCTGAGCAAAAATAGCAAAAAAAAAAAAAAAAAGAGGCTTGATATGAGTGTACTGGATATGTAAGCCATTGTATCAATGTACTACTTTCTCTACTTCTGTCAACATTTTCAGCTTCTAAATCTCAAAACATAGAATAATCACTGTACCTCCCATTGTGTTGTTTTTTGTTAAATTCAAAACTCACAGGATTTATTAAATTTGAGTTTGCCTGACAATTAAGGCTTTTCAATGGATTAAATGTGGAGTTGTCCATTATAGAAATAAGCATCAGATAAATACTGAGACATTTAGCTCAGCCTGAAGTGGTGACAGAGCAAATTCATTGTAAAAGCCTCAGTTATTTATACCCATGCATTGAAGAAGAAAATTAGGGATGTGTAGATCACCCTTTTAGATACATATACACATACACATTAATGTATAGACACATTCAAAATTATATTTTAACTGTGCAAATTTTGCATGAACTGAGCCCTGGACTTCTGTGCCCATTTCAATTGTCCTGGGCCTTAAAGGAGTAACCCAGATTATCACACATTTGTCTCTGCAAAACATAAATAAATCTCGTAAATCCCATAGTGGAATTAAAAAAAAATACGAATAATAAAATTCATATGGAACATTAGCCATGTACAGTATGAATAGTGCCAAATAACTCCATCATTCTCAAAGTTAATTGTCAGCAGCAAGTGTCAGTCTGCATCAGGTGCCTCACTCCTGTGGGAATTTATGGTTTTGAAGTCAAGATAAAAGTACATTCATAGCAAAACCATGTTTTACATTTTTCTTTCTTAATAACATGTTAAGAAAGCTTGCGTTCTGCAAGTTCAGTATTATCTACAGTACCAAAAGCAAGATCTTTGAAAGCATTTGTGCTTAATATAGAGATAACATCTTGTGTCAGCTCAATTCCACTGTTTTTCTCAGTTTTAAAAGCAATTCAGTTACAACATTCAGTATTCTACAGCGTGTACTTTCCCTACATCAGTTTGATTGTATTACTGTGAGTGCAGATCTCAACTGTAGAATAGGGAGCTGTGAGTATTGAGCTTCATTATGCTCGAAATCTTCACTTAAGCTCAGTTTCATTGTTGGTTTACCTTATCAAAATGCTCTTCAGCAAGCTGAGCTGACGAGATAATGCAGAATGGAGTATTTGTTATCACCCCCCAAGTGCATAAACACAGAACAAAGTAAATAACTGTCATCCCAAAATTAACATGCTCTTCCCTAAAGAGCTGCTGTTCATAAACATCTAATTAATTCCATAAAAGTATGACTGGGTATATTCAGTAGAGGAGGCAGATCTTTGTTATCCCCCAAAAGAGGCTGTCCCTGCATGGCAGGGCAGCTGGGGCGGCAGAGTCATGACAATGACTCCGAGGAACAATAACAAAACAATGTATTAGTTCTCCCTAATGGAACAATCAACAAATAGTATGGATAAAGGTGTTCATTTTCGTAGGTGATTATTTTGCGAAGTGATTAAATTTTGAGGAAAAGGAAGAAAGTTATTAGAAAAGAGGAAAAGAGAGGGGGAGTGAGAGAGTAAGAGAGAGAGAGAGAAAAAGATAAAAGGTTACCACCACCTGTGGATCCAGCGACATCTCACTGGATCCGCCCAAGTCTTCAGTTCTTTGGTGGCGGGTGCACTGCAATCAGTATTTTTCTGTCCCTTTATATCCTTGAGGTATCTGTGTGGCATTCCCAATTTCCACAGTGTAATGAAGAAAATTGGATAATTTGTGTCAATAAGATGTGGCAACAGGGGGTTGCTATTAAAAGGGAACAGGTAAACCAATTGCTCAAGCTGGTTTGCTCTAATAAAAGCACCAAGTCAGGTATGGAAAGTTACCAAATGTATTCTGCCCTGCTGGGGACTTGGCGCTCCAGGACATCATCCCTGCTCCCACCGGATACAGGCCTGACTGAGGCCTGAGTTGTAAATGTCATCATAAATCTTAGTTTAGTAGCCATGAGATGTGTTTTGTCCTACATAGTTGTAAGTTGTGTTTTGTTTTACATAGTTTGTCTTACATAGTTATAAGCTGTGTTTTGCCTTACATAATTGTAAGCTGTAGCCTGTCTTACACAGCCTTGAGAGTTATCAAGGTTCTCATAAATCCTGTAGCCTGTCTTGTGTAGTCTTGGTCTTTGTAGATAAGGGAAACTAACTCCAAGACAGGGAGGAATAGAGGACAGCCTCCCACAGATAAGCCAGGCCACACCAGCCCTGTGATTTCTGACTCATCGCAACTCTGCATTTTGAGACAAAAGGTGACAAGTACACTGCAAGGAAGACTGGGGGCCTTCCTCCTGAAGACCCTGGCCCATGACCACTAGACAGCAGTGTGCAAGTGCCAAAGGGAGGAGACCTATGATAATGAGTTCCTGGACCTGATTATAATAATCCAACCCCACATAATGAATATGTAGTTAACGCTGTTGGATATGCATGATTTAGTGTAATAAATGCCTGTTTACTTGACATCTTTTGTGCGTGTTGGTGGAGCACCCAGCACTGCTTGCTCATTCCCCATCACTAATAAATTTTTACGTTTTTATTTAAAGACAATTTTGGTCTCATTTATAACAACAGAAAGTGGAGTTGATTTGCATGAGCTGTATGAGCTCAAAGTACTGTGATACCTGCCATCCACCTCCCCCATGATGCAGTCAGCAGGAGCACTTAACTAAAGAAAAGACAGAGTCCCAGCTATGTGGAATTTATATCTTCCTTTTGTTAAAGCATGTCTGTGAGGAGCCAAAGGGGGGGCACAGAGACATGGGGAGCAATTAACACTTCTCCCTTCCAGACAGTTCTTTCCAGACCTTACCACCACACAAGGTTTGAGGTGCACAATAGCCAGGATCTTACAGACTGCTTGGTTATTTTGTCCTCTTATTAAGAAAGATGTGGAGGGGAAGTAATTGCAGTAACAGGAATTTGAAAAATTCCTAGAATTCCTGTTTTGAAAGTACTAGAATTTTAGCTCTCATATCGCTTACATCTGTTTATATATATATATGTATAAACCTAAGCCTATTAATATCATTTATACTCAATGTGTGCTTTATTAGCACCTTTGTATGTTACATGTTACATCATAATGAATAAGACTATAGCAAAACTGATAAAAGCATGGTCAATAATTTTAATCAGCACATAATTTTGTAGAATGATTGAGAGCATGTCTTTGCCTTGTTTTGTTTGACCTGCCCAAGGAGTTACTCGAGGGGTTGCTTACTTAGCTGGGGCACAGTACTATCCCCTCAAAGTCAGCACCACTTTGACATTGACTAAAGTGTGACTATGACTGATTCTTACATTACTGATAAAGCAAGGTTTGCTTATTATGCAATTAGGCTTTTTATACAGTAAGAATGGAAATAACTATTTACATTTCCATTTTTAGAATCCGTAAAAAAAATGTTTAATAAGTTTTCCTTTAAATTAGCTGCAGCTGCACTGTCAAGCTTTTATAGCTGCAGAGAGATAAATATGCACACATAGACTGGACTTTGAATAAATTAGGAAAGTTAGGCTGAAACCTCAGTAATGTTTTCTGATATATTTCTACATTAAGATGAAATCTGGACACCTTAGGAAAAAGCTAGAGAACTCAGCCTTTTGTTTAAGTTTTCTACAGATTAAGAATATTTGTAATACCATGCATACAATTAGCAAATTGTTTTAAATGTTGCTACATATACTAGACATATTATGATTATTTTTCTAGTTTATTTCTGCTGAACTTGATTTTTCTGTGGCCACATCTATTTTACAACTGTTAAATCATTTTGATGGTATTCATATGAATGCATGTTGTGTATTGTCATATGATTGATAGATAGATAGATAGATAGATAGATAGATGTCGACATTCTATGGCAAATCTTCCTAACTCTTATCTGTTTTTATCTGTTTTCACATCTTGCCAGATGTCAGCTGAGCCACAAAACTTAATCAAAACAATGTCAATAAAGAATCCCTCAATTATAGCAATTTTAGTGTCTTTAACATGTTTTCAAAAGACAACATTTAAATATCTCTAAATTTTCATTTCTAAGTATTTGAGAATAAATTGTACTTTCATGGATATTCAGTGGAGACATCTGTGGTTGCAACTGAGAACTAAATAGCTCTACTACTACAAAACAAAATCAGTATATTCCTAGTCTTTAGACTTGAATAAATTCTCAGTGTTTTAGTTAATAAGCCATATTCTGTGCCCATTCTTTCTCTGGTACATGTTGATGTTAAGAGTCTAGTCCAGCTGGGGTGATCTAGGAAGGCTGGAAAAGAAAAAAAGAACCATATTGATTCTGAAACAGCAGGAAGTATGTAAGCAGCTATTCCCAAAAGCTGACTTGAATTTAGGGAGTCTGTCTCCACTAGTGGAGATAGATACACAAAGCACAGAGGCATGATGTTCTGCTTTGAGCTAGAACAGAAGTAATTCTGTTTAGTGATTTTACTTTTCAGTTAAGTCTCATCTAACTAACTGCACTTCCTGAAGTTAATGGCGTATTTTCACAGACAGTGTCTGCTTCTAGCAGTGATAATACCTGTTTATAGTTAATACTAAGGATTGGTATGCAGAAAGACTGTTGTCTACACTTGCTCCTATAGAAACCAAAGTTGCTGCTAAATCTTATGTACCATGTTGGGGTACCATAATAAGAGGTCACACTTGCAGGGAGATGCAGACAGGATAGGTAACTCTAACATGATCAACAACATATGCCATTCCCCATATGTCATATTCAGTATAAAGCTGAGGGTTAAGCCCTCTCCTTCAATGGCCAGAATCTGTTTGATCCCAATCCTTCCATTCCTAAATGCAACTCCAGAATCCAGCTCCTGAATATGGTTCCTCTTTGCTGCTGAGTCCAGTCTAGGACTTCCCCAGTGCCTGTCTCACAGCATCAGTGGTGGCAGTGATGTAATTGCCATCAGAGCAGTCAGGTTCAATATTGGTTTTGCATATATTTGCATATATTTCATTTTATTGTTATTGTTTCTTTAAAGAAGTTTTAGCTTTATTTTCCAATCTATACGTCTCTTTCGCTTACTCCCTTTCCTTTCCCCTACTGGGAAGAGAGCGGTTAACAGAGAGCCTCTGTCATTCATCTAGTAGCCAGCCTAGTCTTAACTCTTGACATATTAGTTGGCTGAATTTGGCCTTTGCAATTCTTTAAATATCTGTTCTGATCATGCCAGCTGAACAAACTCTGACAAATTCTGCAAATACAAGTCTTTTGGGACCTAAAGTACGTAAGTATCTCCATATTTATGTAGTTAACCATAATACAGTGATTTCATTTAAACTATAAGAAGCAAAAGTAGCATTAGATCCACTTTGTGGATTTAGTGCCCTGGATCTGTCTTTCATCTTCATAACTGGGACAAACCTAAACTATACAGCTGTCTGAGGGAAAAGCTGCTACTTGTGAAGCTCAGAAAATAGTAAATATAAAAGCAATCAGTGCTTTTCAGTGATGTTTCCACTTACTGCATCTCTTGCTTTAGCCTGTTTGAAAGATGGCCAGTAGGATCCTTAGACTTAGTTATTCGAAATCCAAAAGAGCACAGTGATTGGGCCTTCTTGGAACAGATTTAGGACAGTATAAATATCCTGACACTTAGAAGACTGATGGTTTCAATAAACTCAGTATAAAATCTTGACTAGTTGTTGCTTAAAATGAACAAGAAAAGATTTCACTGTAGTGGCTTAACCTTGGCTGGCCATGTTGGGGTTTTGGGGAGTTATTCTGTTTTCCTTCTTGTCTTAAAGAATTTTTCCATACTTGTTTGTCAGGAAGGTTAATGGCCGTACTTAAGAGGGACAAAAGGACCTGGCCACAGGGGGAGGGGTCCAGCCTGCCGGAAAAAGGGGGTTGGGTGGAGCCCCCTGGGGCTCTCTCGCTCTCTGGGTTTGGCTCCCTGCTTTCGAGGAGAAGCTGCTCTCGTGGTGCGGAGAACTCACCCCTGCCGCGTCTCCTGCTCTCCCGGCTGTGTCTCCTGCTCTCCTGGCCGCCTACCAAGGATCCTCTGGACTCCGGGATCAGCTTGAAGAGAATTCGTCCATGCTTCACTCCCTGCTTTTCCTCCTACCCTCTGCTGTCTCCCGAGGACCCTGCTGGACACCGGGATCGGCTGCCCAGGCGGGTTCGTGACGCGGGCTTTCCGTCGGCCATTGCCACGTGGAGACTGAGCTGGCTCCGGAGCGGCGGGGAGACCATCGCGCCCTCCCTGCTCCCCAGGAGCCCCGAGAGGTTGGGACTGGATTCCCTGTGCTGTTTTTTTTCCCTGTTACTACCGTAGTGTTGTTGTTTGTTCGCCTTGATATATATATATATATTTAGTAAAGAACTGTTATTCCTACTCCTGATATCTTTGTCTGAAAGCCCCTTAATTTCAAAATTCTAAGCATTTGGAGGGGAGGGGTTTGCATTTCCATTCCAAGGGGGGCTCCTGCCTTCCTTGGCAGACACCTGTCTTTCAAACCAAGACAGGCCACCAGATGCCCACCAAGCTAATCTATCACTCCCCTTCTTCAGCTGTTCAGACAAGGTTGGTGAATTGAGATAAGGACAGGGAGAGATCACTCATCAATTACGGTTCTGGGCAAAACATACGTGACTTTGAGTAAACTAATTTAATTTATTACCAGTCAAAACAGAGTAGGTTAATGAGAAATCAAACCAAATCTTAAAACATCTGCCTTCCACCTCTCCCTTCTTCCCAGGCTCAACTTCACTCCTGATTTCTTTGCCTCCTCCACACAGGTGTCCCAGGGGGATGGGGAACAGGGGTTGTGGTCAGTTCTTGTCATGTTGTCTCTGCTGCTCCTTCCTCCTCACTCTCTTCTCCTGCTCCAGCATGAGGTTTGTCTCCTGGGAAAGAGTCCTCCATGAACCTCTCCAATGTTAGTCCTTTCTATGTGGTGCCTTCTTTCAGGAAGGGACTACTGCAGTGGGTCCCCTATAGGGTCAGAGGTCCTGTCAGAAAACCTGCTTCAGCACAAACTCTCCATGGGGTCACAAGCTCCTTCAGGTGCATCTGTCTGCTCTGGTGTGGGGTTCTCCATGGGCTGCAGGGTTGAGATCAGCTCTAGTGTGGACTTCCATGAGCTTCAGTGGGACAACCTGCTTCACTATGGTCGTCACCATGGGCTATGGGGGAATCTCTGCTCTGGCACCTGGAGCACCTTTTCCCTTTTGTTCTTCACTGACCTTGGTGGCTGCAAATTGCTGCTCTCACATATTCTCATTCTCTTCCAGCTGCTGCACAGCAGGTTTTTTTTTTCCTTCTTAAATATATTATCGGAGAGGCAATACTACCATTGCAAACTGGCTCAGCTTTGGCCAGCAACAGATCTGTCATGCAGCAGCTGGCATTAGTTCTGTCAGACATGGGAAGTTTCTAGCAGCTTCTCACAGAAACCACCTATATAGCCTCCCCACTTCCAAAATCTTGACATGCAAACCCAATACATTTGATCATGAACAGAACTTATTAGGAAGTGTCTGATGGCAGTTTCTTTTCTTTTCTTGAACAGAAAATACATCTCCAAATAATAAATGTTTTCTATTGAGATAAACCTAAGAGCTCATTAACAAAATACTTGTTTTCATGCTGTATTAGTCCATAATTTGTTTCAGATGTGACCGTGGCTGGTCATAATAAATCCAGAATTTCAATTTTGTGTCAGTTTAATACCAATACCAGTAATATGTCAATTGAAAGACATACATTTGCGCATTTATTTTACCTGTTTTCCTAAATAGTGTCACTGGTCAGGATACATCTTCCATTATAAAATTCTCATATGCATCTTTCAAGTCAGGTAACCATGACACATTACATGAAAAGCAATCTATATAGGAATTCAAATCAGAAAATGGGAAATAAGGGCAAGAAAATAATTACCATGAGATTCATAGCTGTCCAGAGAGAAGGCTAATGCTCTACAGGATTGTTTTCAAAATACTGTAATTGTCAATTCCTCTTGAAAAAAAAATTCTTGAAAAAGTGATATTTTGGGTTTTCAACCAATGAAAACAAAGTATTAAAGTTTTCTGTGTGAAAGAGTACAGAAATACAGTGTGTTATACCTGTTATCAAATTTCTGAATTTATACCAGTGGAAAGGGTGATTTGACCACTATTGTACTTGGTTTGAGGCTTAATGTATAATAATTGTAGTTTATATTTATATAAATTGTGGAGATTTTCTATCTCTTAAGTATCTTGTATTCAGAGATTAAGATAACTAGATAGTTAATTTACTGAAATTAGTTGCTTTGATGAGATGTTATGAATAGCATCCTTCCATTCCCAAAAGAAAAACAGAATAGTGAAGCAATTAATTTTAACAAGGTAGAAGAACCATAAAAGAGAAGAAGGTCTTCATGATGAGTAGTAAACAGCAACTACTGCTACATTCTATATAGTCTTGCTTTTCATTCCAACCAGAAGGGGCCTTTTGGAAGACTGCCTTGCATGTCACATTCTCTGGAGAGGACCTGCTGCTTACCTGGGACTGGTGTTAGTAGCAGAGCCCTCTAGCTCTCCAGCCCGCACCTGCTCATCTTGTGTGTAGGAGCCACTGGCTGTTGAACACTACTTGAATGGCTGCCTTTGCCATGCTCCTTTGTTTCCCTTCCTACCATGTCAGTCAGCATGGGCTTCCTGTCACTCTGGTCTTAGCCCAACACCTCAGACTGCCCTGACCCTGACACCCCTGCTCCCCAGTCCCTAAAGAAGGAAACCCTCCAAGCTCCCCCGGCTGAGCTGGTCCTGCCTGGATCACCTCTGCTCTTGAGAAGACATTTCCCTTGGTGACCCAGCTGACTGAACATGGCAGGGCCAGGGAAAGTCCCCCAGTGGCTCTGGGGTCGCACACTGAGAGCTGCAAGGAGCAACTTTCTCTATAGCAGGAGTCAGAAGGGAAGGAGGAAGATAGTGGAGGGAGCAGTGTGGGAAAGGAGGGGATGTTCCACATCTTCCAGGGCTTCCACTTCTGCATTACTATGTTTTTTCACTCATGCTCCTTCTGAAATCACGGCCTGCTCTCCCCATTCAGCCCTCCTCGGGCACAGCTCAGGGGAAGGCTCCCTGCAGACACAGCATGAGCACACCTGGAAAACCTGACACAGACATTTGATTTTCCAGAACAGCCATTCCTGACTCAGAAGGACTTCGTGACAGCCCACTGCCACCAAACACAGCAGTCCCTACAGGCTTCCCAGCTGTCCCTGAAGGAGTTGGAGGGGTCAGCACTTTGAGACCCAGTCCCTGTCCCCCAGGGCTGTGCCCACGAGAACACTGGGTTGGGGCCAGGTTATGTCCCAGCTATCAGATCACAGAATGGTATCAGGAACAAAGCCTTGCTCACACAGGTCAACTTACATAGGGCCAGTGAAGTTGGTCTGCACAGATGGCTGGGTGCAGCCCTTGAAAGGGGAACAGAGCCAGTTTGTTACACATTGTGAGGCAGGAAGAGTGGTGGGAATATGAGTGGAGCCAAAGGGGGACAGTCTCTGCTCCCCGGGGTTGAAACTCTACACTGACAGAGCCTGGGTATAAAGGTGCTAGGACAGTCCTGGCTGGGGAACCAACTGTCCTGCTGGGGGATGTGTCTGGGACATGATGCTGTCTCTATCCTAATCTGGTGTATCTGAGACTCCAGCCCTAACTGCCTGCATCCCTGACCCTGCACCTCCTGTGCCCTAGCATCAGCCCCTGTCACTGGCTGCAGTTCAGCAGCTCTCAAGGGGCTCTGTTCTGCTGGCCAGCAGCAGGAGATACCTGACATGACTGCAGGCCCGTGCCTCTGCCCTGGGCACTGAACAAAGTTCAGACTCTGTCCTGCGCTGCCTTGTCCCATAGGGGGCTGGGAATGGCTCACAGCCTGTCCCAGTGTATGGAGGAGGACACCAGGTGTCCTTTCCTGGGCTCTGGTGCCATCTCACAGCCTCTGCTTCTCTGCAGGCCTCAGGGACATCTGTTAGAGCCTGGCTGTTCTTTGCCTCAGACATTGTGTGGTGATAAGGTCTGGAAAGACCCAACTGGAAGTGAAAGGTGTTGATTGCTTTTAATGTCTCTGTGCCCCGCCCCCCCCCCCCCCCCCCCCCCCCCGCCTTTGGCTCCTTGCAGACATGCTTTAACAAAAGGAAGAGATAGGTTCTGCATAGGTGGGACTCTGTCTTGTCTTTAGTTAAGTGCTCCTGCTGACTGTGGCAATGGGGGGAGGTGGATGGCAGGCACAGTGAGCATGAGCTCATGGGGCTCATGCAAATCGACACCACTTCCTGTGGAAACTGGGAATGCCACCCAGATACCTCAAGGGTACAAAAGGGACAGAAAAATATTGTTTGGTGTGCACCCACCACTGCCTGTGACCACCCAGCCAGCAAGAAGAGGAGAGGTGCTCCTACAGGTCACAGATGTGTTGTCAGGGAAGGTGCAGCTCCAGGGCCCTCCAAAGCCAGCTCAAGGTGGGCTGCTGCACCCAGGGCTGATAAGGAGAAAACCCTGCTGAGGCAGAGAGAGCGGAGGGATCACAAAGCTTCACCTCCCTCGTTGTCCACTGAGTGGAATGAGACAACATCCTCTTTGCCTGTGCAGAGTTGCTGGGGTGGAGGATGCCCAGCTACCTGCCTGAAGCCCTACCAGACACACCAGACTGGAGACTTCTTGGTGAGGACCACCCCCAAACCCCAGGGTCTGGCTGGACCAGGGTTGCTCCAGCATGCCTGGGGGAGGGCTGTGCATCTCTGCCTCTCCTGCCCTGCTCCAGCCCAGTGCCCACAGCCTGGAGCTGCATCCTCCTGCCCTGCCTTCAAGCACAGAGTCCCCAAGAGCTCTTCACTCACAGAAAGGCCCCTGGCCCCTCCACACCCCCAGGATGCTGGAAGTGACCCTGGCCCATGTGGGCCCTGGCAGTGGGACAGAGGGGTGGCAGCACCCCTGGAGCCCTCTGCCTGCAGCTCTCTGAACCTCAGCCCCACAGGGCTCTGGCTGGAGACAGAAATTGCTGGGAGGAAAGGGGGTGCTGGAAGGAGGGACTGGTCTAGCCAACTGGGGAGGGTCTGTACAAGTGCCATGCCCTGGTGCTCTCTCCAGTTAGCGCACAAAAGGAGCAAGGTGGAAGAACTCCTGTGGGAGGACCTAACGTACCTGAAGGACACTGGGGCCACCATATGAGAGGCGGCTGTCGGGTTCTTGGGTCATCAACAGCCCCCCGCAAGCTCTCTTCTGCCAGCCTGGCCCTCATCCCTCTGTCTGGCAGAGCCACAGCTGTCCCAAGGAGGACCCACCCCAGAGGTGGTCTCACTGGGAGCCTTGCTCAGTCCCAGCGCCCTCAGGTACTGCCCTTCCCTGGGGTCAGCCCCGCTGGGGGAGAGGTGAGGGGGCTGCTGAGCTGGCAGCGGTGGGGGCCATGATGCTGGGAGCATGCTGGAGAGCAGGGGGTCTGTCAGCAGTTCTGTGCCTAGGCCTTGCCACATGGCACTGGAGGCACCTGAGCAAGAGGATGCTGCAGGATACCTGCAGCAGTGAGTAGGGGCAGTGCTGGCCTGGCCAGAACTGGTGGGGCACTGGACAGAGCCTGGGCAGGGGGCTGTCGTGCCTGGCCCTCCTCCAGGAGAAGAGGAACATGTCAGGGTCAAGTGGACCATTGGTGGGCAGCAGCTCCCATCTGCTCTGTTTGTCTCACCTGCTCCTCCTGGCCAGGGAATGGGTGGGGCTCTCACTGCATGGAGGGGACTCCTGAAGGTCTCTGCAGGCACTGAGGGTTCATGGCCGCTCTGCTTCCTTTGAATTCAGACCGCTGGCCGTTGGTGAAAGACCCTGAACTCTCAACCAGCTCCCTGGCACCTCAGACCATCATTGTCCTGACACTTCCAATAAAGCCAACATCAAGACAGACCGTGCGGTCGCTGCTGCTGTCCCTGCTGCAGCTTGGAGAAGTGACAGTTTACCTCTGGAAAACAGATGTATGGTCTTTTTGGTTTATTTTTTTTGTTGTTTTTTTAAATAAAGCTGGAACAGCAAGACCAGTCCCATGGTGTCCTTCAAATGGGGACCACGCGGAGTGTGGTGAACACATGGTGGTACCCCTGGCCTCTGATGCTGTGTGCAGGTCAACACATTTGCGCCCCAGGCGTACTTGCAACCAATCCCCAGCTGCCCTGCTGGACCGCAAAATGCCCACTCGCTTCACTAGGCCTGTGACTTTGGGCTCCATCTGCCCTGGTGCTCCTCAGGACAGGAGGGACTCTGTTTGTGGAGTCACTGGGCAACAAAGCCAGCTCAGGTCGCAGGCAAGAGCAATCCCTCGGATTCAGGGTCCAATGCACCATTTGTAGCATCCAGGCCATGCTTCAGTGCCCGGAGGAGACTCCTTTTCTGGGCAGAAATCCTGACTTTTTGGGTCCCCCCCTGTTGTTTCTGACCCATTGCCTTTCATCAGGTCCACAGGGCCCTTGCAAGAGTCTAGGCCCTAAAAGGGGAGCACGTTGCCCTGCAATGTCTGCATGGAACTGGGGGGGACTCAGTGGAGCCAGGACAGCCAATCACAGTGGAGAAGCAGGGCATGGCACATGATTGACTGTAACCAGGCCACCAAGCAGAAGAAACATCTCCTCCTCTTGGAAGGGCCAAACTCTCCTTTTCCATGACAAAGCCCATGCTTAGAGCCATAGGTGGTGGTGTCCACAGCACAGTTGTGGAGATCTTTGCACCAGGCTGGCGATCTGCTCTAGGCCCTCTTCCCAGCTCTGTTCCTCTGGCAGCAGGGAGAAGGTGCTGCCTACTTTCTGCCAGCCGCCCGCTGACTGAGGACGGAAGGGGCAGGTGCTGGTGCCGCTGAGGAAGAAGCCCTTTCTCCAACATTTCCATCAGAGCACCTGGAGAAAAAGAGAGTCATCTCTGGGTAGGGCTGTCCTTGCAGCCTCCTCTGAGGTGCAGTCATTGTCTTGGCGTGGTTTCAACAACTGGGAGAAGATGTAATTGAGACCACAAAGGGGATATTCAGCTGGGGACTTTTCACCAGGTCCACGCCTGTCAGAGCAAGTCCTGTTCTTCCTATCCCCTGTGGCCTCCATTTCATAGAATCCTACAGTGGCTTGTGTTGGAAGCGAGCTTAAAGGTCATCTAGTTCCGTGCCCTCTGCCCTGGGCAAGGACACCTGCTACTGAATTGGGTTGCTCAAAGCCAGGCCTGGGAGCCAGATGGGTGTTGAGGGAGGGCAAAAGGAAGGAGGAGGAGAGTAGATCAAGGGTGCAGAGAGGAGAACGTAAGCTTGTCCAGCTTAAAGCCAGCACCTACAGGGACACCACTACCATGGCCTCCCCACAAGGACACCGTCTCCCTCTCCACACTGCTGTGCCTCAAGTGTTTGTCCATTGTGCTTTGCTGGGGCACTGAAACCCTCCTCAGGCTCCCCATTCTCCTTCGCCCTCCTCACAAAGCAGTGGTCATCTATGCCTTCTACAATGGGGTGCTGCTGGTCACATCCATCTGCAGGGATCTGCCTCACTCTCTCTGCCTTGGCAGGGTTTCCTCCTAAGTAGCCCTGGGTGCGGGAGCTCATTTGGACCCGGCCTTGGAGCGCCCCAGAGCCGCGTTACCACTTGGGGCTCGGTCTTGGGGCTCAGCGGCTCTCAAGGAGTTCTGTTCTGCTGGCCAGCAGCAGGAGATACGTGACATGATTGCAGGCCCATGACTCTGCCCTGGGCACTGAACCCAGTTCAGACTCTGTTCCCTGCTGCCCTCTCCCATAGGGGGCTGGGAATGGCTCGGAGCCTGGCCCAGAATCAGAAAAAACATCTCCTATTGGAAGGGGCAATCCCTCCTTTTCCATGACAAAGCCCATTTATATTTATTTTCTTGAACATGGGGCTGTGAATGCTCTTAGTGTATTTGTCATTTTTATTAACTAATACAAATCTTATGGAAAAGTTTGATCAGTAAATACTCTATAGATTGAAAGAAATAATGAAAACAAAAATTAAAAGTGGTCAAAAGCTATATTGCAAAATTATGCCTTTAATGTTGAAATTTTGTCCATTTTGAGATATATTCTCATAGAAATAGCAAAAATTAACAGATATAAAATAGGGAAGAAAACCATAGAAGACAGCTCACTAACAATGTAATGTAAATTGTTTGGGTAAAAGCATGCTTTAATATGAAAATAAATTTAGGTGAATTCTCTTGCTGCACTGGTGAATGGATTATAAGTATACCTAGAATCTACATGGGGAGTAAGATTTGTGCTGTGCCACTCCATAAAAAATTAATGTCACCATTCTATTACTATTCCACTTTCATTTTTCAGATACGTTCTGGTAATTAGGAAGGCTGAGCATATAATCAGTAAGAATGCTTTCATGTTAGGTAACACTTGCTTTGGTCAGAGATTTCTTTCAGTAACTGCATTTCTTGTCCTTTCTACAGTCAGTGGCTTCAGAAACTACAAAGACGGGATTGTTTTGACTAGTCTGATAGGAAAAAACATTCTGAATTTACATATTTCAGTAAATAAAAACCATCACAAATATCAAAACAAGCTGAGTAAGAAGTGGAATCACCTCAAAGAAACCTTTATATATTTCATTTATTTATTTTTTCACTTGGGAAACAATTTGGAGATCTTGTTTCCTGTGTATTTTCTGAGGAAAAAGGTTTAATTATAAGGGTTCAAATACATTAAAAAAAAAAAAAAAGAAGAAGAAAACCTGACAGTTGACTCAGTTACAGCAGCTGTTCAGTTGCACTTTTGTGCAATTTCCTGAAATCCTGCATTGCAAACAGATTTTGAGAAGAATCTCTAAGTAATGTAGAATACTGAGAAGACTGAGCTACACTCTTGCCTTCACATAGTTTACGTTTTCAACTCTGATTTGAGCCTTTTCAGGGCGTTGATTTTTCTGTCTGCATTAAAACATCTTACAGGCTTCAGGGAAGAGTCCAGGAATTTTAAAGAGGCAGTACTGAATCAAATCATATTGTTTTTATCATTGCTCCCTCCCTTAGATTTTGACTGGGAGAGTCCCACCAGAAGATGTAGTACTCTGTTTCTAGCTGATGATTTCAGCCTGATAAGCACATTTAATGTATTTGAGACTTTTAATTAAAAACAGCACTACAGTCCTGTCTCAACCAAGCTAATTTCACTGATGTTACTTCATTCTATTGAATAAGACACTCACATACACAGAAATAATCCATTCTGAAATACTAACTTAGAATCAAGTTATACTTCTTTCCCAAATTATGTTCAAAATTTTGTTATGGGTAAAAAGACAAGACAATTATAGATCCAATAATTTACTGGTAATCCAATTAAAAGAAAAACTACTGCTAGTTCAGGTCAAATGAAAGTTATACATCAGAAATCAATAATCCTTCATTAAAATAGAATAAAAAAATAAAAGTAAAAGAAGAATGAATTAATAATGCAATTAAAATTGTAATATACAGGATATGCTATCTTTATGCTGCTTCACTTTTCTGGCTTTCTTTTTTAGCCCTTCCAATTGTTGAAGAATCCCTGAGTAGTCTTTCTTAGGCAGAGGTGAGGAGAGAAGCTTTCACAGCTGGATGTTAACATCCCAAGTTCCTGGTAAAGCAGCATCAATGACGACAGTTTCAGTCTCTTCTGATTTTCTTTAGTTTTGAGTTCACATGGGGGTACTTCTTTATCACTGCTTGTCAGTTTCAGTTTGTTAGCTTTTCCATTGGTTAGCAATTCTATGTTATGTTACTTTTTTTTTTCTTTTCTTATTTATGGTTGTTTCTTGGACTTAGTAAGTCTGAGATTTATGGCCTGTGATATGATTAAGCTTTAGATCACACATTTAAGAAAAAAAATTCTCAACAAGTTCAAAAAAAGTTCCAGTAAAATCAAGGTTTAGCAGTAACAACCAACCTGTGGTTAAGCTATAACCCATTTAAAAACTTGGTTTATTGTTAGATTTTTTTGCTGCAAGCATGACTATATTTATTGTACTACATATTAATTGATGAAAATTTGTTATTATATTAAATTGGGAAATTAAAAAAGCACAGGTGCAAAATAACTTAGTTCATTGATGAGTTGACTCAAAGTGTGATACAGAATTATGTACATCAAGCTGAAAAACTGATGAAATTGAATAAATCTCATATTCACTAGTTTGTGTATGGTTTGGTTTTGGTGAATGTCTGACCAATGTAGTGCTAGCAAAAAAATAGTCATTGAGTTGGGCTTTACAATGTCTGAACAGAATTGCCCTGACACACACTGTAAGTAATCAACTACTCACTGTTATATCATACTATTCCTTAGTCTTTGTGATTAGCATCAAGGAAATGGATAATGATGATCTATTTTATTAGAGACTCCAATCTTTGCCAGATGAGATTACACACTCAAGTGCACATTAGATAGTGCTTTCTGTCATACCATCACTTTGAGAAGTTTAAGAATGGCTTAAGGAATGTGGAGGAAGGCACATATGACTCTAGTTTTGTCTTCACATAGCAAAAATTTTCAGAGCTGTTTAGTGCCTGGCTTCAGGCAGGATTTTTCTGTAGCATGAACCATTTCATACTGTACATCTCTTCTATGACTTAACTAAAGCCAAGTTCATAAGGCTACTGTGTTACCTGAGTCTTAGCAAGTCCATCAAACTGTGGAAATGAAAATTAGCAATATTGACAATCATCAGATTATGGATTTTTTAAAATATGCTATCTGGAATTCCCCCCCCCCCCCCCCTTCCCTTATTTATTCTCTATTTAGGCTGGTATTCCAGCAAACCGGTTTTGTTTTGACCAAGTTTTTTCATTGTTCCTTAATCCAAATTGTTTTAATAGACATGGTGATAAGTAGTTCATAATTAGTCTCAGTAATCCTTATTTTAATGTCTGTTTGTTTATTTGTTTTAATATCTCCCCCTCACTCCCCCCCCATTAAAACCTTTGCATATGTATATAAAACTTTTCATATAGTGTGTTAAATTAGATTTTCAATTTCTGGAATAATCTAAAATATAAGACAGTTCACATTTATGAGTCATCACACAAATGAGATTCTGGAGCACTGGAAAATAAAAACAAAAGTTTAATACTGATTTGGATACCTGTATGAGAGTGAGCAATTGAACTTGTTAATGAGGTAGCATGCAACTGGTTTGTTTCCTCCCCAGATGTGGGGTAAACCTGTTCACTGGAGGGAAGACAGTGAGTGTACATTTTTGCATCTAAAATGGCCCTCACATTAAGGAATATGATTTATTCACTTTGGGTAAATAAGTATTTCACTCAGTGACTCAGCTCTGAACTCATAATTGAATTTCACTGTACCTAAAAAGACAGTCTGAGAAGTATATAGTTTATTTAAAATAATCTTGAGGGAACATATAACCATATTTTATCTTAACCACATGTAAAATAAAGCAGTAGTAAATCACATTGGACTTTATAATTGGTTTGATTGAAACATTATATAGCATGTAATCATTGTACATGTTTTTAAAGATGCCAGATTTTCTATTATTTTGTGAGTGAATGACACTAGTCAAAACTATCATGTCACAAATTGTTTTTACTATTTTCCCTCAAATTCCTATGTGTGATTAATAATTTGTGAACAAGCCAGTGCAAAGGGAATATCTGTTTTCCTTGGTTGGGATCAAGTTATAAAATGTTGCCAGCACTTTTCTGTCTTGGTTCTGCATACTCTGAGGCAAGTAATTGTGTGAATTATGTAAAGTATATCTACATATTGTTTTCAATTTCTTCTTCTTGTGAATGGTGACTATGCTTACGTGTGAACACTTCAAACTCTCTAGTGCTGGATACCAGCACTGAATACCATTGTTTGCAATAAGAGTTAATTCAAGCCTGGAGGGGAAGGAGCTGAACCCAGTTTCTGATGGTCACTGAGCTCTGGGGTAATTTATAAGGACTGTGCACCATATAGGAATGCTCCACTTCAACTAAAGGCCTGTAACAGCTCCTACAGGCTGCAGAATCCTCATTTTCTAGAATTAGAAATTTTCACTTGCTGATCATAGATATTTCAATTTATTTTACTACTGGAGATAGAAGGATCCCTACATACATGCACATGCAAGCACACACACATACAGTTTTCTGATGGAGAAAAAACTGTATCAATCTGTATAATTGAAAGAGGTTTGACTAAGGATCTTAGCTCAAACTGTAAGACTGGCAGTTGCTTCTATAATTATATGAGGAGATATTACAGAGAAAAAAAAGTAAAGAAGCAATAGCCTGAAATTATAGGGGAGTGATCTTCAGTATATGACAAGGTAAAAAAAACAACAAAAAACCAAAGAAAAAAAAGATAGTATTATGTCCTTTTGAGAGACTATGATCAAAGAGACAGTTTTCAGAAAAATGTGCAGATTTCTATTTGTCCTAGTCTTTTTGTTTATTATAATTAATTCTTGATTTATACTTTGGCAATACGACTGAAAAATGAATTATTGCACTTGGGTATATTTTTTCAATACTGTTTTGATGCAGAACCTAGTGGCATTCTTGACACTCATTTACCAGCTTTCTGAATGACAAGTAGGACATTGTTTGCTGGGACAACTCCACCTTTAGTCAACTTTCAATTGTTTTTAAATTTGACCATGAAAATGTCTTCAGAAATATTTGTGGTGGGTTGGCCATGGTTGGATGCTAAGTGCCAACCAAAACTGCTCTATCACTCCCACAATGAAAGGCCTGTGGGTCAAGGTAAGGACAGTGAGAGATCATTCAACAATTACCATCATCGGCAAAACAGACTCAACTTGGGTAAATCAGTTAATTATCAATCAAATCAGAGTCGAGAAATGAGAAATAAAACCAAATCTTAATAACACTTTCTCTCCACCCCTCCCTTCTTCCTGGGCTTAACTTTACTGATGAATTTTCTACTTCCTCTCCTCAGTGGCACATGGTGATGGTGAATGGGGATTGAGGTCAGTTCATCCTGTGTTGGTTTTGCTGCTCCCTCCTCAGGAGGAGGACTCCTCACACTCTTCTACTGCTTCACTGTGGGGTCCCTTGCACATGAGACAGTCCTACAAGAACTTCTTCAGTGTGAGTCCTTCCCACAGGCTACAGTCCTTCACAAATTGCTCCAGCATGGTCCCCCATGAGATCACAAGTCCTGACAGCAAACAGGCTCCAGTGTGAGCTTGTCTCTCTCCACAGGTCCTACCAGGAGCCAGCTACAGCACAGGCTTCCCACATGGTTACAGTCTCCTTTCGGCTTCCACCTGTTCCAGTGTGGGGTACTCCACAGGCTGAAAGGTAGATATCTGCTTCTTCATTTATCTCCATGGGCTTCAGGGGGACAACCTGCCTCACCATGTTCTTCACCATGGGCTGCAGGGGAATGTCTTCTCCAGCACCTGGAGCACCTCCTCCAGCTCCTTCTTCACTGATCTTGGTGTCTGCAGAGTTGTTTCTCTCACATATTCTCAATTGTTTCTCCAGCTGTAGTTGCTTTTGTGCAATTTTTTTTTTCCCAACTTCTGAAATATCACGGAGGTGCTGCCACGATTTTGATTGGCTCAGCCCTGGCCAGTGGTGGATCTATCTTGGAGCCAGATGGCATTGGCTCTATCAGATATGGGGGAACCTTCTACCAACTTCTTACAGAAGCCACCCTTGTAGCCCCCTCACTACCAAAACCTTGCCGTGCAAACCCAATATAGTACTACATCTTATGTCTTTGGAGTGGTTACATTCTCTACGAAGCTTTTGAAATGGAGAAAGTCTTCAGACTCACATAAAATTCAGATGCCTGATTATCATCCTGTAGATTTCCCTATATCTGTAGCATATTTATCACTTCTAAGATGAAGTATGCTAGCAGTGCAATTCCTGTTTCTGTGCTTCTATGCAGTATATTTCATATGCTGTCTATAGAGAAACAAATTGAAATAGAAATTGGATATTTTAACATGTGGGAGGTACCATAATATTCACATGAATGTAAAGCCTCTTCTGAAAAACAGAAACAAAATACGTCTTCCTACATTTTCCTACAATACAACTAAATATAATTTAAGTAAGTTTATTAAGAACATGATGTATAAAACTATGGGTCTGTGAAAATAGATAGGAGAAAATGCTTCTGACTTCAACAGAGATGTGATCTTCCTTTTTTTTACAGATGCTTCAGTGTGGTATGCACAAGATTGTACAGATTATCAAGGTAGATAAAAAAATTTTGTACATTATATTTTCATCTGTAAAGTACTGTTGAGGTAATTTAGAAACTGTACATGCAAAAATCATTCTGTGTTATGCTGACATAGCAGAAAACTATTTAGTTTATGGATCTCTACTAACACCTTCTAACCTACTGACATTTATTCTAGTGTAAATATCACACATCTGGACAATTTTTGAGAAAAAAGATGGGAATGATTTTCACGGCCTTACATTTTCTTAAAAATTTTGAAGGACTCCCACAAGCTTTAGTTGAGGTGGTTTAAATCTGTCTTTAAGATGGGAGAGGGATGACAAAGGAAATCTAATTTCTTGGGAACACTTCTGTTTAAAGTACTCTTAAAAACCAAATACATAAAGTAAACAAGTGCAGATCAAATACCCTATCACCACACGTAGTCTGCATGCTATAGTGCCAGGTGATCCCAGGCAAATTCATGAATAAAGATTGTTGGTGTTACAGGAGGAAAATCTCTCCCTATTTCTAGAAGGAGCTAAATCAGATGAACAATCATAGCAATTTTGTGCTGTTCTAATAGTACAGTTGGGATCATTATCCCCACAGGGAAGACACAAACTGGGAGAATATACAATTAGCACGGTTATGGATTCACAAAAAATAAACAGTTTTTAGTCATGCATATAGCTCCATTATATTTCTTCATTTGTTTGTTCATTTTTGTCTAGCAAATGCATGTCTCCATATGACACAGTATGTAAGGCCAGGATTTATGGATATCTATATTTTTACCTTCTTTCTTTTTCTTTTTTTCTTTTTTTTTTTTTTTTTTAATAATTTGAAAGCTAACTGTTGTCATGATTGATTCAATGAAAAATAATCAAAAACTTAAATCAAAACAAAAATATATTTGTCTTGGGGACAGAAACAGTTCTCTGAAGTATTAGATGAACAGCTGTTGTTATACTTCTAACCTTAATAAATAGCTTTTTCTTGATGGGAGTACATCTACGTATTGTATACATTTGCTTGTAAGATTCTGCGTTCTTTCTAGAGATTTCTTCTCAGTTCTTAGCAATCTTACATCTATTTTTTTTCCAGAGATTTCTGTTCTGGTTAAAGTCTTTGTGTACAATTAACAGAAAGACAGTGACTTCAGACTTGTAAAAGCATTTCTTAATCCCTGTTGCTTTCACCTTGTGTGGTGCTGGAGAGTTACAGGTCCAAGCTGATTGCTGTCTGTTTTTCCTGCATGTCATAATGATACATCCCATGTTTAGAAAGCAATATCCCTAAATATTTCCACTAGGGAAATCAAAGACTCTAACCCCTGACTTTTATTTAGAATATCAGTCAAAGTCAAAGGCCAAGTTGAAAACCTGTAGATTCAGGAGCATGAGTCATTCATTATTAATGACTCCTTATTGTTCCATCACCTTTTCTCAGTCTTTTTATTTGGTGCCAAACTTATACTACAAAATTGTTGTACCAAAGCCCAAAGGTAATTTTAACATGATGTAGAAATAGTAAATGAATGTTGCAACAAAATGTACAGCCTCTGTAGCAAGATGGAATTCACAATCTGTGAAATAATATTCCCAAACAGTTCGTCTTTTCATATATTTTAAGCTGTAATTTCCTTGAATGCCTTTTTTTTCCAAATCTTTTTTCATGTTTTCCCTGAGCAGAAAGTGTAATTCATAATACTCAAATCTGCACTGAACTTTTGAACCCATAATATTAATATTTTGAAGGTGTAAAAGTTAATTCCTAGTTGACTTGTATATTACTAGTATTATGGGTCAACAAAGTAGAAAATTCAGGTAAGACAATTCAATGTTAATGGTATGAATTGTTTTTATTAAAATATGATTTCAGAAATAACACAGTCTATTTCACTTTGTTTTAATTAGTAGCAATAAAATTTTGTATAAATTTACAGTATTGATTTTCTTGAAGATCTTTGTCATGTAGTTGCATTTAAACTGGAGTCAAGATTTCTTCTAGGAAGGAAAACTTTGCTCAGTAATGATTTTAACAGTCATATATTTGATAAAAACAGAGTGAAAGTTAGCCCTTATTTACATTTTTTTTTTTCCTCTTTTGATTTGGAATCACAGAAATATATAGCATTATGGTGTACATGGAGGACTGTACCTCCGTTGCCTGTGAATTAATCTCATAGAGCCTGAAAACCAGTTTGTTAGCTAAAGTACACATTCATACTTCATTACATCCATGAGCATATAATTTACTTGAAAAATTATCTGACATCACAAATTAAAAAAAAAAAAAGAAAAAAATTTTAAAAAAAGTAGATTTTACTTCCTTGTCCTGGAACTTATTTCCTTTTCTTTTGGTAGTTTTCAAAACCAATGTAAAATTGATGTAAAGATCTACATAAACAGGATTATGGCTGTCTCACTTTCACATCCACTTTCTATCAATGAAAAGCATTGCATAGTATATCTGACTATACATGTCACTGTACAATATATTAGATCTTTAAAATTATTGGTGGCAGCATAATTTTGGATAGAGAGTCTTATGTTTTATAATAAGAATCCCCAACCATACTGTCCTTAAAGTTCTGCCTTCAAGATAGAGGTTTTTTTTAAGAAAACATAAAGTTTTGGAACTTGGGGACAACATTGTATTTATCTCATTCTTGGTGCTTTGCCTTCCTGATTTTGAACATCCCTCTGTCACAGTCTCCAAAAAGTACACTGGCATTTATAATAGGTTTGAATTTGTGATTTTCCCATAACAGCATCATGACAGGCACAGCAAAAGAAAATCAGTGCATGTGTTTAATTTTTTAAAATATTTTCAAGGAAAAATCAAATAGTGAGAACAAAAAATTCTCGATGTGTGTCTGCAGAGGTATATGTCCTCAGAATCACCATATTGCTTCAATAAGTCACTTCAAGTCAGGAATTTTTACATGAGTGGTTGGAAATGGACTGATACTTATATATCAATACCACTTGATTTGAGTGGTATTGAGACCACTGAAAACTGATTATTAAAAGAGAAGAAAGTTCAGATCAAGACTTTTATGATAAAATAAAGGTCTTGTTGTGTACTTCAAGTAAATACTAGACATTAATTTCTCTCTTGCCATAAACAAAATGAGGAATAATCAAAACCGGGTTTTTTATATCAGTATCTATGCATTAATTTTCTTTTACATGCTTGTGATTCACTATTACTACATACAATAACATCCAAAAAATAAGGCAGTAGACTGTCAGGGATTCATCTCATGTCAGGTATCTGCAGCAGTGATAACATAATCTGAACTAGTCATTTTATTCACCTTTTTTCATTCATTGAGAGAAAACACACTATGGGTCCAATTAGTCTGATTGGAAAACTACATTTTAATGAGTGTTCCTTTCTACTAACAATACTAGAAGTCTAGAAGACTGATTTAAATATGTGGATATTTTGTGGGCATCCTCAATCCAGTGAGATCAAAATTTTGATACTGATCCGTTGTTTGATGTCCCATAAAACATGCCTTCACTTTGTAATTCAATTCCCTATCTTGCCGAGTACTTCTTTGCAATTTGCTTAGAAGCTAGTGGCCAGGAAATTTTTTACAACATGTCTTTGTATACTGCTTATTGCAACTAGCCTTAATTTAAATTACTGTTTCACATGTCACTGAAATATAATCTCTGAATATGTATCCATAAGAGTGTTTCTTTTAGAAGAACAATATTCATGTGTGATATTGTTTTGTTGCCTAACCTTTTTTAGAACAATGTATACTCTAATTTTCAAGATTCCACTTATTTCCTACTAGGTCAAGGTTATAATACAAATAGTTTTGTGGGTTTTTTGTGGTTTTTTTTGTGTTTTTTTTTTTTTTTTTCAGAAGTCCTAGCTGTAACATGTCAGTCCTCTGACTCAACTTTAAATCAGAGTCTCCATTTGTGATGTAGCTGTGTTTCAACAATGTGTTAACTTTGTCTTCATAATTAATGAACTAATAAGAGAGGAAAGGAGTGGCAAGCTGTTTCTGAAATACTTTTCTGAATAAAGCTGCCATGCCATTCTGAAATATATGACTGAGTTGAAATAATATTCACATATATAACTGGTTTGTTTAAAATTCTCAAGATGTGTGTTCACTCATGTATTTATACATATAAACTTTTTAAATGTGTTATTCTACCTAATAAGTGTAACACATAAAATGGGAAATTCACTTATTTATTTCACCTATTTATGTTCTGATTTTCTTAAGGGAAACGATGTTCTAGACTCTACATTTGAACACAGTAAATATAATGATAAAAAGATTATTTCTCTTACCTTCTTTCCTTTCAGGGTACTAAACTCATATTATCTAAGGAATTACAGAATTAGGAAAAAAAAAAAGTGTGCTGATCAGAAATATTGTTGCAGACTATTTGTTTAATCTGAACACTCCATCCTCTCCCTGTCAGTTAATTTTACCTCTGATTATTCAATCATATAATTTATTTCTTCTTCTATCTAATGGTATTTTATGTAAGATCAAACAGGAGTGTAGCAGTTAAGAATTCAGCAAAGATAAAAATAGCCTGTGTTAACCCTAGAGGAAATGAAACAGTTAAGAAAAGATTGGTACGCTGATTCGTTGTTTCATGACACTGATTTCCCTGCTTTTTGTTTTGTTTTGTTGTTTATTTGTTTGATTGTTTATTTTTGTACCATGTTTTTATCATAGTAACTACTTAGGGAAATTTAAAAATATACCTAATTTACCATCATACATGCCAATATCTTCCTTTTTCTATCTTCATTACATATTCAAAATATTATAGTTTTTACTGAAATTTTAATTCCATTTTTATTAAAAAAAAAAAACCAGACCTTCAGTGTGTGTTTGGTTGTACATATTTTTTTTTTTTTCTAAATACCCATCACTTTTTGAATACTCATCAGTAGTTTATGAACAACTTGATGGAAATGAAGACTTAAAATGAAAATGACAGTCTGTACTTCTCTCTCTAAATGACAGTCTGTACTTCTCTCCCTTTTTTACCCTTATAAAGTGTGATGGAGAATGATATACAAAAAATAATTAAATATTCAATGCTCATTATTCACAATACACTGAAAATTAGAATCCATAAATCTCTAGCACACAGCTGTTGTAAGTATTTAAAAATACAAACCTGAAATGAAATGTGTGTCAACTTAATGATCGGTCTGGAGCAAAATGATCTGAAAAATACTCTCTGTGATTTTCAACCTGACAGTTTACCGTGATTTATACTGAATATGTTAGGTCTTATTTCCATGAATTTGAACACAGACAAATAGTATGTCCTTGTGCTCTCCTTCAACAAAATGGTACATTTTTAGACACAAGAAACTTTAAATCATAAAATGAATCTCCATTAACAGACTTACCCTCAACATACTCAATTCTTGTTTCTGTCTGTCAACTGTGGTTTCCAGATTTCTTAATTTACCCACTATTTTATGGAAAAAGTTCTTAGTTCAGAAAGCCATGCCTATTCTTCAAAGTACCTCGATAGATTCTTAACATAAATCATGTGGCTAATTACCACTGACTTCTGTGGCAATATGTTGTTATATTTTAAAATAAGTTATTATACTTAAGATGTTGGATAAGTGCTTCAAAGAATAAAGAATGATTGAATCTTTTGTTAAATAACAAATACTTTTGATAGCTTATAAAACTCTGGGTTTTAAATGTTCTTTGTGTTTATTCTACTGTTCTTCGTATTTTTACTGCTATTACCAAATACATCTATAAAAGAAGTAGTTTAATAGCCAGCACTGTCACCTTTCTGTTCAAGGTGGCCCTTAAGAACTTTACAAAACTCACAGTTTAAATATTTTAAAGGATTTATTGATATATTCTGTCTGCACGGTGCTGAAGCTCTACAGAGCTAGTGCTGCTGAGGAACATAAAAAAAAAAAAAAAAAAAAAAATTTTGGCACTCATTCTTCCTTCTGTCAAATACAAGGTGTGGAGCACAGTTGGGCAAAGCTCAGTCTTTTAATTTAATTGGAAATTTCTCTGTTGGCAGATATATTTATTTTCAGATCTGATACCTGCTTTCCCCTTCTTCTAAGCTTCTCATTGTGGCAAGAGGGGGAAAAAAACTAGTTAGAATCTGCATGCTGAAATTTTCTCATTTTGAATCAGATCATATTTGTCAATAAGTGTTATTCCATCAGTTATCATAGTCTGATTGCATTCTACCCTGTATTTGTAGAGAAAAAAACTTCATTAGTGAACTTCTGAATCCTTGACACTGCTAACTAGTCCAAAAGAAATGGCAGAACAAGTGTGCCAAGAATAAAGTGTATCTCACAACCTATTCATTTTACACTAAGCCCTGGAGAACTGGCTTGCACCTCTGATACGCTTCACCCTCTAATGGTTGTACTTTTCCTGCACATGCTATTTTCGGGTGTTCCTCCCCTGCCATACACACCTCTGTTAGGCCAGGTGTCTGCATAACATCCTGACATAGTGATTTATGCCTTCATCATGTCCAGGTGAAAATACTGTGTGTGAACACTACACCTTATAGCACGCTTCAGCCACCACAAATGTCAATGTTTACACTTTGGCAGTCTTCCATACAACCTCAAGATTCACTATTTATGACGATGATGAAATGAAAGTCTTCATCCTTAGCTACATATTTATGAAAAGATTTGCTTTTTCTATAACCTCATTACATTCCCACCTACCACCTAATTCAAAATGCAGTAACACAGGTATATTCTGAATTTAAACAATAAATGTTAGATGCTCTCTTTAAAAGTAAAACAAACAAAAAAAAATTACAAAATTCCCTATTTTAATTTGATTTTTTCTTCTTTCCTTCCTATTTTTTACTTTAAAAAATCAACAAATATAATGTTTAGCCTAATCTGAAATGTTTTGTTTAATCTAAAAAAATTCCCCCAATATTATTTAATATTCAGTAATTTTAATTGCTTAAGATATATACCAGCTTCAAAATACAAGCCTTATCAAAATAAATAATTTTTAAAAATTACTAATTTTTCAACTTCTTAAACATTATTTTTTTATTTTTCATTTACTATTACTCCATCAGTTCTACTGACATGAATAAATATTTTGATACATCTTTGAGGGCATTTTGGCATGAGTTTTATCAAAAGCAAAATCCTATCTCATGAAAAAGCTTGCTTTATTATTCTTTTCTGTAAAACATAAGAGATCAAAAGCATAGGAGAGAAAACATTTATTTAAAGTTATATACATTTACATTAAGAAACACATTGAGTTAATTTAAATTCTTATACATTATCAGTGTCATATATACATCTATTTACTTCATACAGCACAAGCCTTGGTATTAAATTCCTCATCAGCTGAGTACCACAACGTTAATGTCTCCTTTATGTTCACACTTCATCATGAATCTAGCTGGCATATTAAGGCTGTGAATTTCAAGGAGCTTATTTGTCTGTTTTTGCCAGCTGGGAGAGCACTTTGCCACAGTTCTGTGTATATTCAAATACTCTACTTTGTGACATTTGTTTTCTTGAGTATTATGGTATGTCATTGATCCAAGCTAGCTCCAGCAAGTTCAGTATCCTGTCATATCAAAAGAACACCCCAAGCCTTGTAATGCATCAGGCCAATCCTGCACGGCTATGCTGCAGGGAGAACTCTTTCCTCAACAATGCAGAGACTAAACTGCCCCAAAGCTTATGTGATTGTTCTTGTTCTAGCATGTAGGACTGACTATAGTTAGTCTTAAAACTGGGTGATCTGTTTTTCAAATCCTGTTACTGTTTTTCAGTATATGCCTTAGTGAACTCACTACATGCTTGTGAATACACATTTCCATTGCTGCCTTCAAAATATATATTATTGATTTATTTTGAGTGGTTTTGCAGACTCTTTCCTTTTTTTATTATTATTATTACTATTTTATTTTATGATATTGCTTTTATGAATTATTGACAAAAAATGTCTTTTCAAAGCTTCTACATAAAACTAGAGTTTAACTTATGAACTCTTAACATGACTTTTATACTATTGCATTTTCAATCTAAAAAGACAAAAAAAAAAAGAAAAATAATGTTTTTTCACACTGTTTCTAAAATGCTGTACAGTTACTTTCTGTCATGCATCTGTGTATTTCTGCATTTTTTCAAGTCTATGAAAACAGGCTGAAGTCTGTTTTTCATGTATATTCCTTGATTTTGTGTTGTGCAGTTATCAAAGCTCTTGATTAACAATAGTACTGTGGTCCAGGTTGATTTTAGAATGTAACATGTTTAATGAGCATATATGGATGTCAATGCTATGGTACCTGTCTTTATTTGATGGGGGATTGGTCGAAGTGTATATAGTTGGGTGTATGATAACACACCAGAAAAAATTATACTTCTACTAATGCACCCTTTTTCTCTTACATATATATTTGAATGTTCATTCAGGCAGATATGCCTTAACTGTTCAATGAAGACTGGGTTAAGGACCAGTTACGTAAGTTGAATATACAT
>JANVCC010000021.1:33916988-34099160 GCA_025345505.1 Todiramphus chloris collaris | reverse complement strand
TCTTTTTCTTTTTCTTTTTCTTTTTCTTTTTCTTTTTCTTTTTCTTTTTCTTTTTCTTTTGTATTGAAGGAGCAAGAAATTGGTCCTTCCCTTATGATCAACTGAATGTGTTAAGAAATAGAAGTTTCTATGTAGTAGGATGCATTAGGCAGAGAAAAAGAGTCTTTTGGGCTCTCTAATTAAAACTTATATGTCAAGCAGAGACGCTTCTGAGAAGAGCAGAGAGCTTACAGGGCTTAGGGAGACAGAACTCAAACTTTAGAGGCATCATAAGGGAGGACCATGCACATTGGCAAGGGTATAGTGGTAAGTAAACATTTAGTTTCTGGTATGTCTTCTTGTTAATTTTGAGGCTTCACTCACTAATGAATTAACCACTAGTGTTAATATTCCAATAAGAGATGGATTCCTATATATCCTTTAAACTTTTGTAATGCTTGCTTCAAGGAAATAGTTTGGACAGACTCAAAGAGTGATCTGATTTGCTGTTCTATCACAGAAAGTGATAGTAAGTCTTTTATTAGAGGAAAAAGATTCCCTACTCCACACCAACAGAATTTTGATTATTTATTATTTTATTATTCCTTGGTTTGATGTGTTTACTTTAGGCCTGTTTGTGGTCATAACTTTTTCAGTACAATAATATTTTTTCTTCTCAAATCCTCATATTTTGTTTTTATATATTTGGGGAATAATCTTCCCTGAAAATACAGTCTATTTTCCTAAAACCAGATAATTTGACTAAGGATTATCAAACAGGGATATTCTGCAAGATCAGAATGATTGAACTAACATTTGTGCGTGGTTTGAACTCAGCCAACAGCCAAACACCATGCAGCCACTTGCTCACCCTCCCCCATCCCCAGGGAATGGAGAGTCAGAGGTAATGGGATTCATAAGCTGAGATAAAAACAATTTAATAATTGAAATAAAATACAATAATAAATAATAGTGATAATAACAGTAATAATGAAATTTATGAATGAGTGATGTACAATGCAAGTGCTTACCACCCACTGACCAATGCCCAGCCTGCTCTCAACTAGCAATCACCAGAATCCTGGAAGAGCCTCATCTCCCTGGCACACCTCATCTACATACTGAGCATGACTTTGCATGATATGGAATATTCCATTGGACAATTTTGGTCTGTTACTCTGGCTATTCTCCCCTCCAGCTGCTTGTGTACCTATACACTAGCAAGACACAGGAAGTTGAAAAATCCTTGATTTCTTACCAACAACTCAAAACATCAGTATATTATCAACATTCTTCTCATCCTAATTCCCATACCGAATCCAGGACACAGCACTATTCTAGCTACTTAGAAGGAAAATCAGTTCTGTCCCAGACAAAACCAGGACAATTTCCTAGTCTTAAAATTAAAACAAAATCATAGGTAAATAGAAGAACATGTATTTGTTTAATTAAATTGTAATTTCATGTCAACTTATTATTTCTTTGCTGGAAATCAACCTGCAAATAAGACTAAAGACACATCTTAGCTAAATGTATTTACCATACATTTAAATGTGTAAGATTATTGTTACAACTGTCAAACAATTTGCTGTAGCATGTTTTTGATATAAGTTGCCTACAAGTATGCATAGCCTTGTAATTTAAATTAAAAGTGTTTGCATATTGGAGCCTGTGGACAATCTCTTTTAGTCTTTCTTTTTAACTTTAAAAGTGAGTTAATTTAGAACAAGAGATTTTTTTGGGGTGTTTTTTCTATTCAAGACCACATACAGTGTAACAGAACTTCTTCGGTATAAATCAGCACAGCTTCTTGAGAAGCCATTCTTTTGCTAATGTGCAGTAGGAAATAATTCCTATTATGCACATCAATTAAAAGAAATTTTCAGTGCAGAATTTAAAGAACACTTCAAAAAGATGTATTTGTAAGATCCACATAGGGATGCTTCTGAGGATATTGCTTATGCATATTATAAATGTGTCTTTGTGATGAAATATCTTTCAGATATTTTATTGACAATATAAAAATATATTGAACAAAAGATTGGAGTCATAGGTTAAGCTGGAGCTTCTTAAATGCATTTCCATGTATAGATAGTGTCCATGGATATTTTTAATGTTTTCTTTAAAAAGATAAAACTATCATCAGTAAAATATTGAGCTCTTGAAAGATTCACAATGAAAGGAAATGCTGAATTATATAGTAAACATTGCCATTATTCATCCACATTGTGTACAGCTACTGAGATGAAAAGAATAAATGAACTTGAATAGCATACAAGCTGAAGTTCATAGGCACAAGGAGGTAAAGTAAGTATGGTTTCAACCTTAAATTCAGTTTCACTACTTTTATGGATTTAAGCCTGACCATTAATGCACATTTTGTGATTTAATTTCTTCCACAGTCATACTTAATTGCTTACCATGTCATATAACGATCAATAAAGCAAAGCAATGAAGCAAAAAAAAAAAAATAGCAGGACCTCTTACAAAGGCTAAAATGAAGCTCTTATTAAGACAAGAGTGAACAATACCTCAGTACTAATTACGATGGCATAGACATAGCCTATAAACAGTGAGAAACCTCATTAAGCTCTATTAAAATGTGCACTTAGAATTTATCTGGTCTAGATAGATGAATAAAAATGTGTAGTTATATTAGCCTTCACTATCAACCTTTGCTTCTCAGCAGGGAGTATTCTCAAAGAATTGGTTACTCAATAATGTGCAATGAATGAAGGTTCCCTTTCAAGCTTCAAAGAGTAATAGGCTTTCTATATCTAGAATACAAGAAAAATAAAATGTTTTGATGTTCACATAACTTTACAGAAAAAAAATCTAATAATAATAGTGTTTGCAAATAAAATAAATAAATGAAATATTTTAAGACATTTTAAGATTGTTCCAGCAGAAATCAGGGGGTTTGTTTGCTCTTTGGTTAAGTCATTTCTGTATTCTCATCTCCAAGAGTAAAATTCTAAAGCTCACATTGCTCTGTCAGTCACTGCAAACTATATCCATAGATCAAAATCATTACATAGGTAATAAATGTTATTTAACAATACTATCACTCTTCTATTTAGTAACCAGGTGTCTCAGCTTCCCTAGGTAAATTAGATTTATGCTGTAACTATTATGAGTGCTTTTATTAATAATCCATTAATGTGTATTAAAAAACTATTTCTTCATTTATAAAGTGTGATGGGAATACTGAGACAACTGGTCAATGGTTGAAGGAGATGGACATGTCCTCTGATAAATATAAATGAGAACACTGATTGCAGTAAAATAGGGGCAGTAAATCAAGTACATATGTTCCCATCTTGACAATTCATAAGCGAATGTTTAATGCTACATGATCAATAATTCTACTTATTTTAGCAAATTTAGATTACAATATCTTTTGTACATCTTCCCCACTCTCCTATGAGTGGACAAAGCAGCTAACTCCACCGTGTGGAACTGACTCTACATTTTGTCAATCACAGGACTGACTTCCTTGTCTTTGAGACAACTTGTCCAAATCCTCTAACGATGTCATAAAGGGCACAGAAGAGGCCAGTGCTGCTCTGAGGTCCAGTAGTGTTTTGTCAGGGATTGGCTTCCTAAAAGCTCCTAGAAACTGAATGCTCTCATTTGTTCAAAGCTACATTAAAAGTCTTGATATCTGGATCAGTCTGGATATGGCTGCTGGGACACACCTCAGATCTCAGATGATCTCTGCACTTTGCATTTATTTCTGCTTAAACTGCAGTGTGTGAACTTCAGAGAACTGGAGTGAACCTGGACCTTGCCCTGGTTATGGTGCAGATATGAGATGAACATGAATATGGGAACTAGACAAGTAACCAAAACACTTAACGACAATTCTTTTTTATGGCAATACTGTTAAATAATGCTGAGTTCTGCAAAATCACACTAATGTATTTCAGGTTTACATTCACTTCAACATGATCTAAACAGTGTTTTAAACATAACTGGAGCAAATTTATTATTTATATATTATTTCTTTTTTATATTATTTAATTTTTTTTTAATCCATTGCCTCTGACTAAGATAGTATCTTACTCTTCTGAGCAAGTAAAGAATGACTAGCTCAAAAAACTTCAAGCTCAATGTTCATTCAAAGAAGACTAGAATGTAAGCACAAGGTATAGATAGCTTTGCTATATTAACATGAAACTTCTCTTGAATCAAAAATTACATTCCTATCATTTGTTTTATGTAGTTTTGTTGTAAACACTGGAAAACAAAATTTTATATCTAAAGAATAAGACTTAAGTGTTACAATTTGTTGTATCTTCTTAACAGCTTTATGATAGATATATGATTTTTTTTAACATCCCAAAGTATTCAAGGTCAAAAACTTTTGTAAGAACAAAATCATTATATTCAGTACTCAACTAGTCTTTCTGAGACCAGCTGACTTTCAGAACTGTAAAAGTCTGTAAAGATGTATCAGTATTTATATAAAAATATATTAAAAATGCATATGTATTTAAAAATTCAAGCACATATTTTTTAAAAAAACACAAATTAGGTTGTGATTTTCTCAATTTCTGGATCCCCTGGCTGATAAATCAGAAAGCAGTCTGAAGATGTATTACATGAAAGCGCCTGAGGAACTTTCATATCAAAAAAAGGCAATACACATCAATATTAGGTTTCTCCATAATAGTGTCATTGCTACATCACTGCTATCTATACATTTCAAAGGATGGAGAAAACAAGGTGCAGGAAAACACAAGTACTAAATAATCATCGAAAGCTTAGTTATAGAAAAAAAAAAATCTCAGCACTGCACAATACATTCTTATTTTCATTTAAAATTAATCAGTCCTTTCATCAATAACAAGCACAAAAATTATTGAGAAATACTACTTTAAAGAATTTGCTGCCTTTTCTTTTTTTTTTTATAATGCAATTAATCTTTCTTTATTACACACTGGAATATATTATTATTTAGGGTACCAAAATCTAATATTTACACAGTGCCCAGTACCATCATACTAACATTAAATTGAGCTCACACCTCATACTTACTGTTTCAAAGACTGGAGTCTAACTATGAATCTTCTCATCTCTCTCCCACAGTGCAATTATTATATGTTCTTCCTGGTTTGTAGTTCTGCATTTCATGAGTCAAAGTTCTGGAATTATTTATGAGATAATTTTTAATATATATGACTCTTTTTAGATGTTGTTTCCTATTACAGTTCCTAGTATTTTGCCTGTCACTATTAAAGTTGCTATTTTTAGGTTCATTTGTAACAAATGGTCTGACAGAAAAGAATATTAACCTGCTTTAAACTATTTACACTGACAATATTAGAAGGTACCATCTCATAACATTAACCATATTAAAAGAAAAAATGAAGAAAGAACTTTCACTTTAAGCTGCTCCAGCACCAACAAGGACAGCTAAAGCCAAAGATTGCAGGAAAAGGAGTCCATCCTACAAAGTGAGAAAAAAATAATCTGGCATTTGTACTATCACTCTGTCATAAATATGTGGGGAAAACAAAACAGGTGGAAAAAAAAGAAGGTTTGATCTTGCAGAGGGATGAACAGCTTCTCAAGGTGTTGACTACACCCTAGTTGTATTTAAGATGACAGAATTTAAGAGAGCTTATGTTAAAGGGTTCTTTGTTGGAAGTACTGTATTTCTAAAGGTTACTAGCCAAAAAGGCTGTTCTTGATCTCAGTTATTTTTAGAACCCCATGAATGGTGCAAATCTGTGCCAAGAGAATTCAATTCAGAATGAACTCTTAGCCACACAATGGCATTGCAAAAAGTAAATGTCCTAGGGTTTTTTTGTAAGTTTTGTTTTTTGTTTGTTTTTTTCCTTACAAATTTCATCTGTTTCAAAATAAAACTTTAAAAGCATAAACAGTAAATAATGGCAAATATTGTCCCTTTGCATATTGAATCTTGAACATCAGTGCAAAGAAATGTTTGGCTCTCACTTTATCATCTCAATGAGGATCTGGCTGAATGCCTAAACAATCAGTACAGAACTTTTTAGAACTACTGTGTGAACTGTGTCAGTGCCTTAACATTTAATAATGAGAGAAACTTGAAAAGTTATGTCAGTATCATTAACAGTGTCACTAATGATTGAATTGCATATGATACATTTATCTCACCATCATAGACAATCCCCATATGTGTTTCTAATTTACCCACACTTCACCAGTGTGGAGGGTCAACTTACTCTTAAAGGTCCTGCAGCAGAGTTATGGACAGAAGAGCAATAGTTCAGTGAAAAATTATGATTGAATTTCTTGACAAAGTGAGTAGTAGGTCCCTATAGTGTAACTTTTTTTTTTTTTTTTTAATTTAATTAACAATATGTTTAATTCATACAGTTAAAGAGCTAGAAAATTGTTGCCACTAGTGCTAGTGATGTCCTCAGTTCTAGTTTAAGTTGTTAGCTGCTGTACTTCTCTTTGTGAAAACAGAATAAGAAAATCTCTTTAGTCTTCTTATTGACATAGAGCATTCAGGGCAATAGTGGACTTTGGTGTTGAGTTGGGGAAACAGGACATTTCTTTTTAGATCTGAATCTACCTAGTCTTCCTGTAATTTAGAATTAAAATTATCTCTGTGATTCCATCTCATTCATGATATTTCTCCATCTCATGATGCATTCATTACTTTTTGCTATCTCAATACAAACTTACAAAGTGTAACTAAAACCTCTCTTTTTTTGGTGTGTGAATATAATAGTTGGTAGGGATAATGCCAACCTGTTTTCCTGTATTTCTAATTATTAATATGTAAAGATGTACATTAATAGATAGAACTTTTAATTCAATCAGAGTAATCTATTACTATTATTTCATGGTAAAAATGAGCAGAATCTGATGTATTGTTTTTCTTCATGCTAATTCTGTATTTGTTTAGAAGAGAGCAATGGTACTCCTGTAGTTTTATAGAAGAGGTTTGCTTTTATATTTTGTTTTATTTTGTTGGGGTTTTTTTGTTTTTTTTTTTTTTTTTAATCACAGAAACAGCTTTCAGACCACAGTTTGTAATCAGTGAATATTTATATTAGCAGCAATTATATCCAACTAATTATCTTATCACAGAGGAAAAGGTTAGAATTAAGTTTCTTCATTGGACACCTGCTGTGTAGATAATTAAGTATCTCTATGGTTTCTTTCATTACTGCATTCAATAACAGCTAAATACCAGGGAATCTAACCATAATCAGACATGATTTGATGGGATACAGCAGGGAAGAGAAGATAGAGACAAAATTTTCACAAGGGGGCACTAAGGCCTAGATTTTCCATCTTAACCCCAAATTGTCTAGGAGAACTGCAGAAAGAATCAAATAATAATAATATCATCAGGCAGGAGTGGCTTAAAACATGTAAACAAGCATTCTGTGAAGGTCCTTCAGGTTACACAGGATTTCTTTTCTGTCATGTCTTGTTCTACCCGTGTGTCACTTCCTGACAACCAGCACAGTGTCAGAGTCTGTATCATTGCTCACACTCTTCTGCCGCCACTCCCAAATAATTTTTACTTCATGCCTCCATTTAGACTGATAGTTTCTAATTAAACTTTCCAACTTCCCTGCAGAACTGAACTGAGATGACATTTCCTGTAAAAATGTGATTGACTATGACTGTATATTATAGAATTTTCCCAATCTCATGGTCATCTACTATGCATTGATTTTAAGCTCTTTGGAAAGATGTCCATGTGCTATTTTGTACTTATACAGAAGGAACTTCCAGTCTACTTAATTTTGATGCCAGCTAGTATCTACAATTCAATTCAGTTGTCCAAACATAGGCATACACTGGGATTTGAGATGTCCTGTAATGGTCCCCAGCTCATGATCTCACAGGGCACAGATCTTGAATATCAACGTCATGCTAAATAACACCGTATACTTATGTACATAGAAGTGAAGAAATTGAAACACCAAGGTAATGGAGATATCCTCCCCTGGCTCCTTGCAGATAAGTTAACAATAGTAAGAGATCATTTCTACGTAACTGGGACAGTGTCTTTTCCCTGAGTTAATTTCCTAGCTAAACACTGTGATTGTGCCAAGGAGAGGTCTACAGGGGGCACCACACCAGAAGGAGCTCATGCAAATTAGCACCTCCTCTATGCTTCCTATGTAAAGTGGGGAGCAGTAAACTGAGAAGTCACTGGTTATAACTTACTTTCTATTTTACTCTCTCACTCCCCCTCTTTTCTGTTTGCTATTCACATTTCCTTTACTCTCCTTGATATCTAGTTGTGCCTTAAAGTAATTGGTAAGAAAATAACACCTATGCCAAAACACCTTTATCCACACTGTTTATTGATTGTTGTTAAGGAAAACCAATAAATTGAGTCATTGTCATGACCTTACCACTTCTGCAGCCCTGCCGTGCAAGGATAGTGTCTTTCAGGGGATCACAAAAATTCACCTCCCTCATCATCCACAATTGGAAAAGAACTTTAAGATTACAGAGTCCAACTGTTAACCCAGCACTGCTAAGTCCATCACTAAACCATTGACACTAAGCACCACATCTAAAACCTTTTAATCACAGGATGGTGAGTTCAACACTCCCCTGGACACTCCCCTGGACACTCCCCTGGACAGCCTGTTCCAATGCTTGATACCTATTTTGGTGAAGAATTTTTTCCTAACATACAGTCTAAACCTCCCCTCAGGTGCAACCTGAGGCCATTTCCTCTTGTCCTATTGCTTGTTACCTGGGAGAAGAGACTGACTCCCCCACCTCACTACAAGCTCCTTTCAGATAGTTGTAGAGAGTAATAAAGTATCCCCCAAGACTCTTTGTCTCCAGGCTAGACAACCCACATTTCTCTCAGCTGCTCTTCATAAGGCTTGTTCTTTATAGCTGTCACCAGCTTTGTTGCCCTTCTTTGGACACAGTCTTGCTCCTTAATGAATTTCTTATAGTGAGGAGCCAAAAACTGAACCAAGTATTTGATGTGTGGTCTCGCCAGCCCAAACTGAGTAAAGGGTTTAGGAAAAATCTGCAAGTTTCCAGATACAAATGAATGCAGAATTAATTAAATGCACTTGTACAAATATGTAACATCATTGTTCAGTTATATAATTAAAAAAAAAAATCTGTTATTTCTTACTACCAGTCCATCATAATATTTTAAAATAAATAAGAAGGAATGGCCTTTGGAATTTTCCAGTCTTACATAAAGATATATTTCCACAATATTGGGGGGGGAAGTAAAACAAACAAACAAAAAAAACCCCAAGATAATCTTATTAGACTTGCAGTCAGAGGCACTTCCCTGATGATACAACTTTGCTGTTTTCTTGTTCCAGATTAATATCTGTATGCTTTTAATAGCTATTTTAGAAAAATATCAACTAATCCTACAGAGCCCTTAGGCACCTAAGTGGAGCTTAGGGAGTAGGAATGTGCAAGAGTCCAGATGTCATAATCCTTTAGCGCCTCCATACATCTGATACTTCAACTCTACAATTGACTTAAATTTAGAATATTTTTTTCTAGATTTGTTTCTGTTCATTTTCAGAAACATCCATCCTGAGAGCAACAAACATATAGCTGCTACATGGAAGTACATATGCTTCAGAGGAGATGGTGGGCTGCTTATTCCACAAAAGATACTCAGCCTCATGATTGCTCTAGATCACATGTAATGACTTGACATCCTATTTTAGGCAGTATCATATCCAGTGGTCTCATAAGAATCAAGCTTTTCCCAGGGAAAGGAGAGTATGAGAGGCACATAGCACAACTGAAAGACCTGAGTGAAGTTAGCAAGCATCAGAGAGATAATACATAAAATGGTTACACAGGTACAAATAATTACTCTTTCCAGAGGAAAATAGCTACACATAAATAATTTACCCTGAATCATGGAATCACAGTTTCATTTTTTATGGAAAAGAACTCTATGATCATCAAGTCCAGCAATTAGCCCAGCACTGCCAGGTAACCACTAAACAGTGTTCTCCAGCACCACATCTACATATCTTTTAAACACCTCTGGGGATGGTAACTACACCACTTCCGTGGGCAGCTTTTCCTAATATCCAACCTAAACTTCCCCTGGTGCAACTTGAGGCCATTTCTTCTTGTTCTATCACTTGTTACTTGGGAGAGGAGAAACCTACCTTGTTAAAACTTACTTTCAGGTAGCTGTAGAGAGTGGATAAGGTGTCCCCTGAGCCTTCTCTCCTCCAGGCTAAATGACCCCAGTTCCATCATATGCTTCTCATAAGACTTGAGCTCTAGAGCCTTCACCAGCTTTGTTGGCCTTCTCTGGACACACTCCAACACCTCAATGTTTTTCTTGTACTGAGTGGCCCAAAACCGAACACAGTCTTTGAGGCACAACCTCACCAGTGCTGAGGACAGGGGGACTATCACATCCCTAGTCTTGCTGGTGCCCTATTTCTGACACAAGCCAGGATGCTGTTGGCCTTCTTGGCCATGTGAGCATACTGCTGTCTCATATTCAGCTGACCAATATATTCAGGTCCTTTTCCATCAGGCAGCTTTCCATCCACTCTTCCTCAAGCCTGTAGTGTTGCATGGACTAGTTGTGACCCAAGTGCAGAACCCAGCACTTGGCCCTGTTAAACCTCATATTACTGATCTCAGCCCATTGATGAAGACTGTCCAGATCCCTCTGTAAGGCTTCCTTATTCTTAAGCAGATCAACACTCATGCCCAACTTGGTGTCCTCTGCAAATTTCCTGAAGGTGCTCTCAATCTCCTCATCAATATCAATGATAGAGATATTAAACAGAACTGCCCTCAGCACTAAGCCTTGCAGAACACCACTTGTGATTGGCCATCAGCTGGATTTAAGTCCATTCACCACCACTCTTTGGTCCCTGTCATCTAGCCAGCTTTTTATTCAGTGAAGCGTACGCCCATCCAAGACATGCAGACAGTTTGTTCAAGAGAATGCTTTGGGAAAAAGTGTCAAAGACTTCACTGAAGTCTACATAGACTTCTGTCTAAATTTAGAAGATTTAGTCTTCTAAAATATACTGTCAGGAATGTGGGAAAGAAAGAGTTACTACAAACTCAACACAGCTTATATTTACTCCATACTCCAGGCACTTTAAGCTGAGTCCTAATTTTGTCTTGTTCCAACATAGTATGTTCACAATCTTGGCCAGACATTGATCTTAGTTTCCTGTGAGTCTGTAATTTGTTCAGTATGTATTTTTATTCTTAGAAATCGGATGATATAGATAACTTAGTAACATCTTCATTCTTTGAACAGTATCTTCTGTGAAACATTATGACAGTTTTCAAACACTGATATACATACCAGTGAAGGGATATTAAAGAAGAAAGACAATTTTTTTCCCAAACAAATTTCAATTGACTGGTGTTATCAACAAGTATGATACAGCTCCCATCAAAAGATCACCAGAAATCTTTTAAATTGAAAAGGTATTATCCTACTACATGTTGGGGGTGATTATTTGTTCCTACAAGAACAAGGACTCATATTATTTCCATTTCAAAATAAAGCTTAAAGGACAGAAGTCCAAACATTATGTTTCAATTAGTGGAGACAAACATGTTTCCTGGGGAAAAATATAATCATTCTCCTCCTGAGTAATGAAAACCAAGAAAAAACTATGCAGATTTGCTGTACAACAGCCGCTATAGGACAACTATATTTGTAATACCTCTTGGTTACCTACTTCATTTTCTGAAAGTGTTTTATTACTACAACAAAATATCAAAATATGTGAAATTACATCACTTTTCTCTGGAGTTGTGGAAATTTCTTTGTCAATATACCAGTGAAATAGAAATGAGACTTTTAGTTCCCATTTCTTTTTATTATGAAAAATATGATTTGTTGTGTTACTAAACACATTTTAAAAGATTCTAGACAGTACATTTAAATCACTCCTTATGTTATGATTCAGTGTTTTATTAAATGAGCTAATCAAGTTGAAAAAAAATACCCCATATTGACTGCTTTCAGATATTCTTTGCCATACTAGTAGATAGTTATGAGGCCTATGTATCAGTATTTCTAATAGTCTTTTCCAATCATTAATTGAATTTCTGTATATTCTTACATAGGAGAAAGAACCTCATCTCACTTATCCTTTTTTTTCCTATTGAGGACTGCGTAGGTATAAGCTCTTGAGAAGCAAAAATTTAAACAGTGTAAAAGATGAAGGACAATATAATTTGATAAGCAATCATCTGACAAACTTAAATTCTATCCTGGAGCAACAAAAAATGCAGTAAATCATAAATTTCAGATGAAGGATGTTCTTGTTGGCTTCCTGACTTGTACTTTGAATCTACTACTGTTTTGAAATACACTGGTTGAAAGATGTACAGGAATACATTGATTGAAATCTTTATTAATTCACTATTATCAGGGAGGTAGGAAAGGGATAACTTCATAGGCACTGCATATTACATTTGGGTGAACAATCTCTGTATCAGTGAAAATGCTGAACTCTTTGCAATGCAGTTTATCTCTGTAAGGCTTAGCTGGGTTTTTGGTGGTGGTGTGTTTTGTTTTGGTTTTTTTAGAGTTTTCAGTTACAACAAGGTTTGAACTGAAATTGAGTTCAAAGTTCAGTATTAATCCCTAAAGTGTCTCTGGGTAGAGAATATTTTGAATCTGCTAAGTCACTTGCAAAATATATAAATGTATAAAAGTAGGTTTGATATTTTATTATTGCCAGGAAAACTTTGTACAAATAAGCAGAAGCATGAGTAAATATCCTTTTGCCATTTAGAACATACAGTCACGTTAGGGGTATGTGATATGTTTCATGAGATAAAGAAAACAAAGAAATTTAGCACAGTGTACATATACATTTGTGGAATACTATAATCCTAGTAGAAGTGATACCAAAGAAAAATATTTTGATTTTTTTCTTTTCAATTGAGAATATTTCCAGTTTTATGTTCTATTCTGGACCAGTCTATACAAATGTTACAATGAAGCCTAAAATCCTTGTGTCCTCAATCTGAACAAGTCTAGTAGCAGCTCTAAATCAGCAGATAGTAGAACTGTGCCTAATACCATATGGCTTGACTTTCATTTTCTACCTTTTACTATATAATATAGTTTTGAAGTAAACTTTTTTAATCTTCATATGTTCACATATTCTTTCCTAATTACCACAGTATAAAATCTATATGTGTTATCCATTCTGTTCAATATTTCATAATTCCTTTAACACCAACATATTCATTTTAGATTGATTCCATGTGTCTTAGTAACTTACTGAAGACAGATTTTTTCTAAACTTTCCATATAAATAGTGGAGAGAAGCAGTGCATCTAAAAATCTGAAGTTCTCCCTAGAGATTACCAATATTTGTCTCTCAGTAACATCATGAATCATGGGTGGTTATGCTCCTAACTTAGGTGTTTCATTAAGTCCTTAAAATGAGTGGGCTCAATCTGGATTTAACAGTAGTATTGAAAAATAGACATTTATTTAATTATGAAACATTTGTCCCATATTTTCACAGAAAAAGATGGAACTTAAGATCATGAATCATCTGAGGAATGATGATGTTAACCACCCTTTCACCAGAATCTTGAAATAAGCAGAAATATACATTTATCTGACTCATAAGCATATAAATCTCTGCTTTTTATAGCAGATTTAATCATATTTGAGTGAAATTTGTTATATAAATTCATAGATTTAGTCTATAATCCTGAAATAATACAAGGTTTGACATTTATCAAGAATAACTTCCAGAACTACAGACCATGTACACCATGAGTGTAAAAACTCTTTGAACCATCTTTCAAAGCAGAACTGACAGAAATAGTTACTATTACATTGCGACTTGACCCTGACTAGCAGCCACAAACTAAAACAGGCACTCGCTCAATCCTCAACGCTGCAGGACAGATAGAATAGGAAGAGCAAAAGCAATAAAACTCATGAGTTGATATAAATATAGTGTAGGAAGTATAGGGAAGAGAATAAAAACAAGTGATGCAATCATTCACCACCTACAAGCAGGCCAATGCCCAGCCTGTCTCAGAGCAATGTCCACCTTGAAAGCCAAAATATCTCCACCACCTTCTTCCTCTCCCCAGTTGTTATTGCTACACCTGTTTTTATTTCCACACCAGTTTTTATTGCATGATGTAATACAACATGAAATGTCCCTTTGACTGATTCAGGTCATCAGTCCCAGCTGTGTCCTCTCCCAACTTCTGGCCCACTTTCAGCCTACTGGCTTCTCACTGGAGTGGAGGCAGAACCTTCATGTTGTGTAGGCACTGTTCAGCAGTAGCCAAAAACATTGTTGTGCTATTAACACTCTTAATCACAAATTCAAGACACAGCACCATATGGGCTGTTATGAAGTTAACTCCATCCCAGACAGACCCTTTACCTGATCAAAATGTTAAATAGCAGATTGGAAAATTGTGCTATGCACATTAAAGTACCATAAATTCCACCTAAAAAGTCAAGGAGTAATTACTCCTTAGGAGTAATAATTGGTTAACTATGATATGAAGAACCACAGGAGATGTTCTGGTCAGATTTTATTTCACAATGCCTCTTGACGAAGTTTGACACCTCCATCCCCTGATGACTTTTTTAAAAAATCAGGAATTATGAGTAGATATTTCTATCATGTCAGATGTAGTTCAAGTAAATTATTCTAAGACTAACCAGGGTTAATCAATATACCACTCAAGAGGATGTATGTGAGATTTTTTTTCCTGGTTCTCTGAATATGTAAGAATTTCATATTTCACATTATAGAGTCAGTCAATCTCTCTTTCTGACTCTCTTTCTTTGTCTCTATAAATGCTTACGAAGTTTAAAAAATAAAACCAAACAGAAATAAAGCTCAGGAACTGTGGGTCTTTTCCCACCCAAGTGCTCAAGCTATGTTCAGATGCTGTCATGTTTTCCTTCTGTTCCTATGCCTGTACTGTCTCACTCATGGTGGCACAGACTGAAAGTGATGGCAGACAGAAATCCTGGTCAACTAACAAGAAAAAACATTCTCCATATATCATGAAAGGAAACAGCTTGCATGCTAGTTTCTCCTGCATGAACACAGATCTGAACATGTAACACTACTGATAATCAGTTAACGACAGATGGGACCATACCTCATTGTCTCCCAAACTTGGGTATCCAGTTGTGTAAAATACTGTTATGTGGTATGGTGAATTATATTCTCAAACCCTTTCTTCAATTAAGGTCTTCCAGGAACCAAATGAAATGGAAGTGCTTTCTTTTACATAATTGTTCATTAGCTACAACACTCACCCTAGAGGATTGCAAACCTATATCCTTTTAGAGAGTTTCCAAGACACTAGAATAGCAGTCAGGCAAAACAGAACAAACTCCAGTTTTGTCTTTCAATCTGACCAAATCTATAGAGAGGAAAGAACAAAACCCTCTCATGTTAGAGAAGGAGGAAACAGGATAATGTCATAGTTATGATCCTCTGGTATCAGAAAATTCTAAATTGTCGCTTCTCCCTCTACTGTTTGATCAATGGGTCTTCAGTGCCAAAATAGTTAAATTAGTCCTTAAATTAAATTAGTCCTTTAAGCAACTCCTCTAGAGAAGTCAGGTTTAAAAATTTTCTCTTGCTCAATATGTTGATCCTAGCTGTTTCTATACTGATTTCTAGGAATTCTGTTCTGGTGCCTCTTACTGTCTTTATGCACTCTATGTTATTTTAAGTGCTTCACTCAAAATTATGGATTTTGTTATAGAAGAGCAGGATTTGTTTGATTAAAAGTACACTTGCAGAAGTCTGTGTTTGACCTTCAGCTGTCTACAGAGAGAAATGTATTTCCAGAATTAGTTGCAAGAGGATAACCATGAGCCAGCAATGTGCCCTTGTGGCCACGAAGGCCAATGGCATCCTGGGATGTATTGAAAGTGCTGTGGTTAGTAGGTGAAGAGGTCCTCCTCCCCCTGTACTCTGCCCTGGTGAGGCCACATCTGGAGTATTGTGTCCAGTTCTGGGACCCTCAGTTCAAGAACAACAGGGAACTGTTTGAGAGAGGCCAGTGCAGAGCCACAGAGATGATTAAGGGAGTGGAACATCTCCCTTTTGAGGAAAGGCTGAGAGAGCTGGATCTCTTTAGCTTGGAGAAGAGGAGAGTGAGGGGTGACCTCATTAATGTTTATAAATATGTAAAAGGTGAGTGTCAGGAGGATGGAGCCAGGCTCTTCTCAGTGTCATCTGATGATAGGACATGGGGCAACAGATGCAGGATGGAACATAGGAGGTCCCACATAAATATGAGAAAAAACTTCATGGTGAGGGTAACAGAACACTGGAATGGGCTGCCCAGAGAGGTTGTGGGGTCTCCTTCTCTGGAGGCATTCAAAACCCACCTGGACGTGTTCCTGTGTGACCTGATCTAGGTGATCCTGCTCTGGCAGCGGGATTGAACTAGATGATCTTTTGAGGTCCCGTCCAATCCCTAACATTCTGTGATTCTGTGATTCTGATGGGAGAAGGTAAAGCAGATGAATCCAGAGTTTTCTTAGTAGAGTCTGATATTAGGACAAGGGGCAACAGGTACAAACTGAAACACTGGAAATTCTGTTTGAATGTAAGAAAACATTTTTTTACTGTGAGGTTGGTCAAGCACTGTCACATGTTGCTTAGGGAGGTTGTATAGCATCCATCTTTGGAGGTAATCAAAACCTGGCTAGACATGGCCCTGGACAACCTGCCTTAAGTGATCCTGCTTGAACAGGGGTGGGGTTGAACGGGGTGTTTCCTCAAGAGACCTCTTCCAACCTTAAAGATTCTGTGATTCTTTGAGCCAAGTAGTGCAGACAATTTTGCACCCACCCCATCACTTACTTATGTAGTCCATTTCTTACCAATGTGATAATAATGAAAGTGAAAAATAACAAACACTTCTTTAATAATTATATATAAATGGAGTGATAAGCTATCTGCTTTTTGTAGAAGACAAGACAATGTGATTTTTGTGTCAATGACATTTTTTCAGGCACACGTGTTTAAATTTTTGCTAGAATTTTGAGTTCTCTCTTGTAGAGAATAAATCTAGACAATTATTAGTCATCAAACTCAAATTATAGGTATGTTATCCAAGGGAAAAACTTGCATCTCTGGATTTTGAATATGCTATAACTAGATGTTATGTTTTAACTCCAGTCAGCAACTAAGCACTACACATTTGCTCACTTACTCCTACCCACCTCCCAGTGGGTTGGAGAGAAGAATAGGAAAAAAATAGTAAAACTTGTGGATTGAGATAGGAACAATTTAATTATTAAAGTAAAATAAATTATTGTAATAATGAGAATAATAAAATAATTATAATTAAAATAATAGTAATGAAAATTAATATTAAAAAGGGAAAAATAATAGAACCCAAGAAAAGATTAGTGATGAACAATGCAGTTGCTCACCACCCACTGACCAATAACTAAGCAGCTATCAGCCCTTCTCAGCCAACACCTCCCAGTTTATATACTGAGCATGACATCCTATGGTATGTTACATCCCTTGGGCTAGTTCAGGTCAGGCGTCCTGGCCATATTTCCTCACAGATTCTTGTGCACCTACTTACTGGCAGAGCATGGGAAACTGAAAAATCCTTGACTTAGGACAAGTGCTACTTAGCAACAACTAAGAAACATCAGTGTGTTATCAACGTTATCCTCTCACTAAATCCAAATCACAGCACTATACCAGCTAGTACAAAGAAATTAACTCTATCTCAGCTGAAACGAGAACACTAAGTTTTCTGAGATCACAATGATGACACCATATATGTACAAAGATAGCAGACAGCAAAAAGATCCAAAAATAAACAAGTAGTATCTGCTGACATTTATATTCAGTAACTTAGCTCTGAAATATTTCTTGTTATGTTAAACAAATCGTCCTTTGAGAACAAATTCCATATTTTCCTCACTGTAGAAACAATAATGAACTTAAGAGAGAATTTTCTACACATATTTTGTATATTGAAAAACACAGGAGATTTAAACATAATTGGAAAAAAATTAGTATTCATTATCAGCTTCTGGCTCTTCTTAATGTAGTTAATGACTGACATTAGGAATGTCACTTTGTGACAGGAATGTGACTGTGAAAAAAGTTTATAAAGCAGGTATCACAGTGTAGACACAAAAAATTCTGATGGAAATTCTTTAATTATTTCAAGTACATTAAAATGACTGATCATAAACATTAATTCTTTTGTCTAATTCAACCTCATTAAAAGCTTAAGCTTGCGAGTTTCAATTTTGTGTATCTTATCACCAAGTGTAGTCATGGAATTTTTATATATGTAATCCTACAACCATAGAACAGAGAAAATGAGATTACTCAAATATATTCTTCCACTTCTGTAAAATTCACATGACTTACATATATACTTATAGCCATCCTGTAGAAATAATGACATTACAAGTCTACTCCCTCAGAGGATAATAAGAAGTACAAGATTCTATTTAAGTCATTGTAAAGGACAAAGGAGATCATGCTTTCTTTATAATAATAAATGTGCAAAAGTGACAGTTTTTCACAGAATTAGCTTTTTCAATGTATTAACAACACATACAAGGAGGACAATGAAATTCTCTTTAATTTTTACTAGCTGAATTAAAAAATACATAGTGGGAAAAAAACAAAAACACCACCACCACTATAATTATACTGAAAGAAAAAGAAAACACGGGGAAATAAATAGAATATGCCTCTAAAGGGTGGGTTCAAGAGGATGGGGCCAGTGTCTTTTCAGTGGTTCCCAATCATAGGACAAGGGGCAACAGTCACAAACTGGAACACAGGAAGTTCCACCTAAACATGTGTCTTGGATCTGTCTAGGATGAGGTTAATTTTCACCAGAAGTTGAAAGAGGATTGCAATCAGGATAAACAACCAAACCAGGCAGTGTGTTATTCAATGCCATACTGATATCATGCCCAGTAAGTAAGGGTGAGGGCGTGGGCTGGGCAAAGTTTGGGAGCTCAGGGACAGTCCTGTGGACTGGCTGTGGTGTAGCTTTTGCTTCTTTGTGTGTATTGTTTCATTGCTATTACTGTTGTTGCTGGTTTTGCTGCTGTTTGTTGGTTTTCCTTTTGCACTGTGTAGTAAAATCTCGTTATCTCAACCTGTGGGGTTTGTGCACTTTTCTCTCTCTTCCCCTTCCTGTTTGTGGACAAACAAAAAATTAACCAGCCAAACAAACAAAAAAAAACAATACAAAAAGTTTAACAAACAGAAGCCTCTGCTGATGAGGAAGTGTGCACCATGACCATCTTGTTCCTCCCAGGAAAGAACTCTGGATGATGACAATTATCCAGATGACTTAATCTTCCCCCTGTGTCTTCTTGAAGAAAGCTGTGGACCCAAAGGGACACCAAAAATGTGAACATAACTTCAGAGAGAAGGAGTAGATAGAAAAAAAAAAATTATTTCTCTTTAACAATTTTAATAAAGCAGGACAGAAAGAAGGACAACAGCTAGTTTTGCGGTGTAACTGGACACTATCTAATGTAGCATTGAATAAAAATAAATGGAGGTGACCATGTCTGCACTCATCTGTTTTACCTTCAGAGCTATATCCAAAGGGCTATGCTAGAGCTGTGTTTTCCCCAAGCCTGGTTTCTAAAATGATAAGGAAAATGTTACAACCGAATATATGTTGCAAATGTGTAATGTGTACATGAAATAAATGCATACACATTTTGCACATATAGTTGCATAATATATACATACAGTGTACACATATGTTCACTTAGGAAAGTAGAAAAAGCTGTGAAGGAAATAATTGACAGATGAGGCCAGTTTTAAACTTCAGGATTATAATAAACATTGCAAATTTTATCTCTTATGCATTACCATTTTTTATTACTATATGTATCAAACAGTTCATAGAACTTAAACCAGCATGGAGCTGATACTTTATTATTAGAATTAACAGTTATGGCCCTTGACTGTCTTAGTCCCCAAGGTCAAGGTAGCTACATATGAGGAATTTTCAACAAGGGAAGCTGGAACCAAACTAAGAATCTTCATTCTTTCCCATCTTGCCTCTCTCTTCATTTGTCTTTCATGTTCCCCAACTTGCTCTTCAACAGAAAAGAAGGGGTCTTATCTGCTAAGGACAAAAATGATCTTCTAGGACCTGGACTTGCTCACATTTTGCCAAATACCTTTCCTGCTTTCTCAACATTCTTTGCTCTACTCCCAACAGATTTTTCTGAACCCTCCTTGTGGACTTACATTGCAAGCATCCTCTGCAGTAATTTTACACACTGCTGGTATTACATATCTTACAAAATGTGACAGATTGTGTTACAGTGTTACAAAATGCTTTATGTTCCATTTTAGTTTACTTATGTCTAGGTGTAAGACAAACAAATTTTATTTTAATCTTGTTCAGTCTACTTCTGCCTTATATATACAACAGGCTGCTGTTTTCATTGCAACACTGAATGTAATCAGCTCTTCTATAATCTACCTCTGGTGCCATGTTGCTGGAACTTCTAGCTGCACAATGCCTGGTTTCACTGGGAGATGAAAAGGACATATTTTTAAACAAAATATGTGGTGTTTTGGTGACTATGGTAATCTCCTGGGATGTGAAGAATACAAATGCAGAAATTTAAATACAGGTCTCCTGATCTCTTAAGGAATGTTTTATTTTAAGTGAAGTAACTAAAATAACAGCACAGACTTACAAAAATGAAGACTATATATTGTTCCAAGCACACTGAATACGTTAGGTCTCCTTTGCATTTGGTTTGTATTTTATCTAGATGTTTGCAGCTGTAAATACATGCATGCTCATGGTTTTCAGTTTTAGGCTCTAAAGTATTTTCAAGTGACTAAGCAAGTTTGACAGCATTTTCTGTATTACTTTCTAGGAACTAAGCATTAATTTTGTGTAAGTATCCTCATCTATGATTTGTTCTGTTGTGCTTAAAAACAACCTATGATCTTGAAAGAATTCTCACCATTTTTAGCCTATTTCTGAATACAATACATGGGGTTTAAAATATTTTTGAAAGGAGAAATATTGGATGATGAAAAATAGCATGTGTGCACACACACATACACATTTATTATAGTGCTGAATGTTGAAATTAATGTAGTATGACTGACAGTACTATCATATACAATAATAATACATGGAATAATTTCTCTGGGGATATCAACTCACGTATTCATAAAAATATTCAGGGAGATTATTTGATAGCTGCTTTACACATGGCAGAAATGTAACTTCTAGCAAAAATATTCTTGTAACCCTTACTAGTTAATTCTTTTCTCTGTTGTCAAAACAGCACTCCTCTTTGTGCAACTGTAGATCAAAGTGTAAATATTCAGGTTTAACAGAAGACTACAGGGATGAATTTAAGCAGAATGAAGAGAAAAAAATAGAAAAACCAGCATGCTTTAACAGTTCTGTGAATGACGTAAAATGCTCATTTACATTAAAGGAAACAAAATAAAAAAGATAGCTTTATTTGTCAAAGATTAATCTATACTAGAGGAGAATGTACTTTTTGTGTGTGTTATATCTAAAGTAGGCTTGGATCTATCATGACTATCATTTCCATTTCTTTTCATAAAGTTATAGTATTGCTAACTTACTTCAGAAAGTTCTTTCTTTTTTTTTTCTGTCAAAGCTCATTTATTTATGAAGAAAAACCTGCATTACTATACACATAAAGTTCTCATTATACAACCTTGAGACTCATTTTCTTCATACAATTAGTGGAGGCAAAGAGGTGGTTTAAGCTAGTGGCATTCTGAGGATTTGTGAAGTAAAGCATAGATAGTTCACTTAAGACTAACTAAAGCAAACCCTGAATTCAGAAAAAAAAAATAAAATCCAAATTATCAAACTTAAAGATACTTAATTAGCCTCTTTAAAACCATTAAACAGAGTTAAAAAAAAAAAAATTAAATGCTAGACTCTGTATATTTACTACAGATGCAGACGTAGATGACTTGTGTGAATTATATGCCTGATTTTAGGGCAGCGATTTTAGGTTGATTAATGTCACATTAGGAAACTCCCCTCTTATGGTATTTCTAAGTAAGGAAGCTGTTCTTCAATATGTATGTGTCTCATGAAACATCTCAGAAAACTGGTATACTCACCTCCAGTAAAATTCAATAGCTAGCTTTGTAAGAAAATGCCTACTAACATAACTGTCCAATTATAATATGGCTAATATTTCTTTGGTCATTTTCCATACAGGTATTTTCTGGTTATCTCTTTTTTTGCTGGAAAACTAAGTTTCTTTACATAGACATTGTAAGAGCCTGGCTATTGTGTGCTTCAAACCCTGGGTGGTGATTAAGATCTGGAAAGACCTGTCTGGAGGGGAGAAGTGTTGATGGCTCCCGATGTCTCTGTGCCCCTCCTTTGGCTCCTTGCAGACATGCTTTAAAAAAAGACAAATTCTGCATAGGTGGGACTCTTGTCTTTTCTTTAGTTAAGTGCTCCTTCTGATTGCACCATGGGGGAGGTGGATGGCAGTAGCCACACTACTTCTAGCTCATGGGTCTCATGCAAATTGACACCACTTCCTGTGGAAATTAGGAATGAAACCCAGATATCTCAAGGGTATAAAGGGACAGAAAAATATTGATCGTGGTGCACCTGCCACCACAGAACTGAAGACTTGGACTGATCCAGTGACATGTTGCTGGATCCATGGGTGGTGGTAACCTTTTCTCTTTATTTTTCCTACTCTCTCCCTCTTAATCACTCTCTCACTCCCCCTATCTTTTCCTCTTTTCTAATAACTCTTTCTTCCTTTTCATTGAAATTTAGTTGTGCCGTAAAATAATCACCTACAAAAATGACACCTTTATCCGTACTGTTGATTGTTTCATTAGGGAGAACTAATAAATTGTTTTGTTATTGTTCCTCAGAGTCATTGTTGTGACTCTGCCACCCCAGCCGCCCTGCCTTGCAGGTACAGCCTCTTTCGGGAGATCACAAAGCTTCATCTTCTTCGTTGTCCACTGAGTGGGACGAGACAGGTGTTGAAAGTCAGCTTCTTTAATACATGTTAAAATAGGTTATCAGAAGCCAAAGTTACTACTAAGAACAAACGTGAACTGAAACCAAGTCAAGAAGAAGCAATCAATAAGCTTGAAATACATTTTTCTAAGGTCTTGTCACTGGAAGTTAATTTTTCTATAAACATAAACAAAATATTACATGAAAATTATGAGATACATTCAGAAAACAAGATTTGCAGTTCATACTCCTTCCGCAGTTAAAAAAACAAATCAAGCAAACAAAAATATTGAACCATGCTATGGACAATTCATTATGAATGGCTGATGATATTTACAAAAGCCTGAGATATGGTAAAATGTAAGAAGAGAGATTTTTGGGTGGGGGTTTTTTTGTTGTTTTTTTTTTTTTTTTTTTTTTACTTTTTCCCATTAATTAATAGAGATGTTAGCAAAAGTGGTTTTGTTTTTGTTTTTTTACTTTGAAGTTTCTAATCATGTGTCCAAGAACTGCAGAATATATTCACCTTTTGGTTAGTCAACTGCAAACAAAGATCACTTGACAGTAATTTTCCAGTCCATTTCATATGACACTGATTACATTTTCTATCAGTTATAAATGGCTGTGGAGCACGTTTACAGTATAATATATATTATGAAACTATGAAAGGTATTCCACATATGCATCAAACTTCTGCTTGTGCAAATACTGGTTTATTCATCATTTGAATAATGATGGAGTGTTGGTGATATTGGTGAATCTTTATTGATTATACCCCCTCCCCCCCCAAGGACAGTAGATCTATAATAAGAAGCTTCCTTTTCACTGAAATTTGAAATTATCATTGAGATAAGAATTATTTAACTGTTTTCATTCAAGTTTTTTTACTGGTCTGGGATAAAATGGTTGCTGAAGGAGTGCAAAAAAATCTTTGTTTTGTGATTGGAGGCCCCCACTACTGCCAGTAATAACACTAATGAAAAAAACAACCACATAGACACTTATATAAATGAAAAATAGGAAATATTTTATTTCTGGAAAAAATAAAAAGTATTGTAGCAGACCTGATTCATGCAACTGAACAAATACAACTCCATTGTCAGCTTTTGGTGCAAGTAGTAACTCCTTAAATTACTGTAATTATTACTTTTGCTAGAAAAAGACCTCTGTCTCTTCTTAGTGGATGGAAAAGACTATTATGCTCCCAAAAGGATGGGTGTATACGTTAACGTCAAAATATTACAAAACTCTCAATCAGGATCAGGTTCAAATTGACCTTGTGAAGTGTGGGAGTTTTAAGAAAAAGTGCTGTGAATCAACCATGCTTTCACTTCTCCCTTTTAAAATTACATCTGAACATCACCTAGTATCAGGTGCCCTTGAAAAAGAAAGGAAAAAAAAGTATATCAAAAGACACATTTGTTCAGTCATTCATATTGTTATCTTGTTACTAAATAAATTTCAGATTCCAAATTTCTTGACATGTCTTCCAACATTCAAAGAAATTGCTAAATTTGTAAGGTTTAAATCCAAGAACAGGTTTCAGATAGTATTAAAAAAAGATCCAAAGCTTCTAATCTTTCTCATTGTGTAAAAGGTGGTCACACTGTAGTACTGAATACAATTTTAAGGTTAATTAAGCGGCATTGCTTATGGAACAAGAGACATTGTAGGCAATACCCATTTACATTATGAAATTTATTTTAAAATATAAAATACAGTGGTTATTACAGTTTATTCCTCTTCTGTTACTTGGCAGGGTTGGAATATTCAGCTGGTTTTTGATTCCTAGAATTATTAAGATAACTGAAAATATATGCAAAAAAATAATAAGTATGTTGAAAATAGAAAACAAGACTGAATTCTCAAACCACACTGGGCTGCCATAGCAAGTTTCAACTTGATTTGACCTTCAGTTTTCTATCCAGCTCTGAATAGAGAAGGTAATTTAAAATGTCACAAAGAATGACATGCATGGCTGTGGACAGCCATAGTTAGTAATAAAACAAAACAGTACAGCTCAGCAGAGTGAAATTAAGATTTTAATTGAAGACTCTGACTCAAGTGAGATAGGATATTATTCCGGGAATACAGAAGATCACACCATCAAATATTCTTGTGGAGACATTTGAGGGAGATGGACTTGGTGAGACACATGGGGAGTAGCTCTGAGAGGTACTGTTGGAGGCACATAGAGAAACTTTGAAGACAGGACACTCCAAGGCTCTCAGGAGAGGATCCAAGGCAGAACTGACAGGGCTGCAGAACTGAAGTAAACTTCCAGAGAATGCCCATGTATCCCCACAACCGCACACTGAACAACTGAAACTGCTGTGCTGAGATGCCTGACCTTCATCCTGGAGAGATGCATCATCTCTTAAGGGACAAAGAAAGTCATGTAAACAGCAAAATTGTGCATATTTATGTGATTGTATCATTGTGGTGTTTGAGTCCATTTAGTGTCTGCAGTTTTGTCTTAACTGATGCACCAGTATTCAGGTTTGTCCTGACAATTTTGCTGATTGCGTGAGTAATCCTCCCCCACTCCCTTCATGTGAGCAGCTTCAAAATTTAGATAAAGCCACCCGTGTTTTCATAAGAGAAGTATCAGCATACACTTGACTTACACAGCTGAGAGATAGCAAACAAACCCTAAAAGGAAGAAGCTTCTTCATCTCAGGTGAAATCAGCTCTTCCCTGTCTGAGCATCCTGCTTTTTCTTCACAGTGATTTAAATCCCATTTCATTTTCCCTGGAAAACCATTCAGAGTCTTCATGGGACCTGCTGTGTCTGAATCATGACACTTAACAGCTCTCAGTTTAGCTGAGCTAAACGGCTGTCCTAAATATGACAACCCTTTTCAGTTTATATTCCAATGGATAAGATTTAAGCACCAAAAGGAGTTCAGGTTTCATCTACTATGTTGCTGTTTTCAGTATTGAAATTTTTAGACTTTAATATGGATCTACCTTTTCCATATGGTGTATCATATGTGTTTAATCACAGAATAAGTGTTCTTATTTATTGCTATGCTGTTTGTGTTCCACTTCAAACTAAATAAACTCTATAGGAAGGAGTAATGTGGATGTGTAGTGAGGACCAGATGTGGAATCTCAAGACCATGCCACTCCAAACACATGCAAACATTAAGCTGCTGTGTAGATTTTATCACACGCTGGAAACTCATTTACCAACCTGAAGTGCATTTAGGAACCTAAATGAATGAGGAAACCTAACTAAATAATGCTCTTTTGTGTATACCAACTTTGAAATGCACTTCAGCATATGCTTCTGTGAGAGTCAGTTTATTCCAATTTCAAAGATATTTTATAGATAATCACTGAAGACCATCTATTGTCATATAAATTCATATAGTGCATTTGATGTTCACTAACTTCCATTGTCCTACGACTGATTTTTCTGTAAAATGCCAATTGATTTCCATAGTATTTATATGCCTGCCCAAAATACTGACATGATACAGCCTTCACATTTTATAGGTTTGTAGATAGAAAGCTGAAGCTAAAGTCATTGAAAAGAAAATCACATTTTTCAGAATTTAAAGAATAATTTGAACTGTCAGAACAGCCAATACAGAAAATACTTGCTAATAAATTACATGTTACAACACAATACAAATAAGGTTCACCTACTTACCTTCCATTTCTCAAACACTTTTGGAAATTTTTTCTAAAAATAAATATGATTTTTCAATCTGTAATGTACACTAACTATTGTAATAAAGGAGCAGAGAATCTTTATATCGTGTAAACCAAAACTGTATAACTTCACTGTGCATTTTCAAAATTGTGAAATTGTTCTGAAAAATAAAAGACTGCCAATAATCTGAAACAACAAACAAGTATGCTTCAGTGTATATAATTCTTATTGAAGGATGCTGCAGGTAGCAATAAAGAAGCAGCAAATAGTGAGTCTAAGAGAAAGACAGTAGACCTACTAAATATTGTTTTACAGCGCTGTCCAGCCAAAGCTCTGGAGGTCCAAGAGGGCACAAATGTCTTGTATTTGCAAAGTGCATATTCAAGGTTTATGTACACAAAAAGGACTAGAGTAACACAGAGTTCTCCATGACAGTTGGCACCATGGATTAGAATTGCAGAATAGAATCACAGAATGTTTTGGGTTGGAAGGGACCTTTAAAAGTCAGCTAGTCCAACCCCCCTGCAGTAAGCAGAGACATCTTTAACTAGATCAGGTTACTCAGAGCCCCATCCAACCTGATGGGTTGTAGGATATACAACAGCAAAGTAAGATATCAAATATAGAATCAGAAAAAAAAAAAAAACAAAACCAAAAAAAATGGTGAACATCAGTGATAACATATGCACAATATAATAATCTAAATCCAATGGACTGATATATAAATCTTCAACATGCTGAAGAGTGATACAGGTTCTACTGGCTTTTTCTTAAAAAACAGACAAAAAAAAAAAACCCTTTAGGTATTTCTGATGTGGCTGAGATCCATACCTACATTCCAGTACCATTTTTGAGATTTAATTACCTCAGTATAGTAACCTAGTGTCACTTGTTTGTCCTAGGATGGTTACCATCATTGTCCAGACATATTCTCTAGATTTATGATTATCATTATCAAATCTGGAAGCCAAGAAAGTTTCTCTAAAGTGCCTAAAGTTTCATTAGATGTTTATACAGACAAAGATAAATCTAACCTGGTATCTGCAATGTGGATTGCATCTAATATTGGCGTCTATGCTCCCTCTCTTGTCAACAGAGTGTAGTGTTCGCAGCAGGTAGAGACTAGAGAGCTAGTCAACTGACAAAATTTAGCTGCCTGGTTTACAATGACAAAAATAAATTTCTGAGCTCCTTTGGTTTTATTGATTGCAAATGTCTTAATTGGATACACTGTGAAATTACACAGCTACCTCACCTAATAGACACCTAAATCAGATGTCTGAATATGGAGTTGATCACACATAAACTGTGTTATGAAAAGTACATTATTTCTAAAGTGCTTGTCACTGCTTTGGGAGGGGTGAGCAGTTCAGTGCCTGCCACCTCTTTGCGGCTATTTGGATTCACAAACTGTGAGCCCCATCCATGGAAGCTTTTAAGGCCAAGATGGATGGGGCTCTGAGCTACCTATCTAGTGGGAGGTGTCCCTGCTCATGGAAGGTGGGGGTTGGAACTAGATGATCTTTAAGGTACCTTCCAACCCTGACAATTCTATGATTCTATGATTTTAAGTCTTTTTGATCCAATGTGTTAGAAATAACCTTGGAACATGTAATTAAAGTGACTATATTGAGTTCAATAAATAGTCTGACATTCAAAATTATTTTTGTTTAAATACATAATAGGGTAAGGAAATAGCATCCCTGTTTTGTATAGTAGTAACTTGATTAAAATGATAGACCAGAAATTATATATATTATCTTTTATGTCATAGGCTTTAGGTCATAAAATGTACTGTGTAGGTGCTGATCTCCTGTTAAAGATGCACTATTCGTTTGATCTAGAGCATTGCATGGGGCACAATAGTCTCTCAGAATCTTTAGCCTTCCTTTGGTTAAATGAAATATTAGTGCTTTTCTATTTTATGGACTCCTGATGTGCCATGTTCATCTAACATGAGTAGTATGATTTTAGTGCTGCAAAGTATAACAAAATTATGATTACATTACATAGTAACTGTATTTTATATTTTACTTCCATTATTCATACTTACAGTTCAACAAAAATGTTAAGGTCCTTATCAAAATAGTTCTGTATTCAATGAAATAAAATACACATTTTTCTCTTAATTTAGATCGTACATTCAGCACCATTTAAGTTTCTGTTGGAAAATATTAGATTTCAATAATCATGCAAAAGCAATCAATTAAAATTCAGAACAGAGGTTTCAAAATTCTAAGAAGAAAAACTGAATTTTGAATTCAGTTACCTCACTGAAACATATTCAGGTTATCCCTGAATTAAATAACCTCTGAAATAAGTGGGTTTAGTATTATCATTACTGATATTGCAGATTCACTTCCCAGGTTGCTAAGCCTTTCTCCTTCTTTGTGTACCCATGTACAAACTATCTCAACAAGTCACAGTATCTTTGAATATCCTTGAAATTATTTCCTTTACTCAATTATAATTTGCAGTGTAAACCAGCCTCTACCTAAAAATATACTTCCTGACTTTCCCACCTCTGCTTTGGCTTAATGAAAAGCAATAGGCTGCTAATTAGCTGTCCTATGTGTCTTAGGTGTTAGGGGAAGAAAACCATAGCTGTTGTGAAGTACTGTCAAATATAGTCATAGGAATTAACACTATTTATTTTCCTGGTAATCTTATAGGTTACTCTTAATGATACTTATATTCTTGAGAGAAAACTTAATTATATCAGGTAGAGTAAATGCATCTTCAGAATTTAAGTGCCTGCATTCTGTATGTAGCCAATGAAACCTAAAATGAGTACTTCTGAAGACCTCCAGAGAGAAAATACGTAAAATTAGAGTCTTGTTTTATGAATCTATTGAGAGGGGAAAATATCAGAGGTGTAAGTTGTATCACCAAACTTCAAAGTTCTGTAAGACACCTATCTCTAAATTACAAATGTCTAAATCTTTAGTCTAAAATATCATCATGTAATTGCATTATAGCCCTCTCCACAGGCTCCTTCGTCTGATCTATTTAGGGTATTCATTTGGGCTAATATAAAATGCCATTTGAGACACTTATTCTTTCTGTTGGCTAGGGAAGGTTCTAAAGTGACATTCCAGAGATTAAACAAATTTCACCCGAGATGGCAACTTTTTAAGAGTAAGTCAGATGCTGAAGTTAGTGAGACTAGACCATCTTTTTATGAAGAGGTATTGTAGCTATCATGAAGCTACATCCCATCAAAAATGCCCTTTGACATACATAAAGCATAGCTGACACTGATGAAGATACATCAACATTAACATTAATGACTAAAGAATAAGCAAGACCCCAAGTAAGAAAACAAGGTCTTATAGAAATAATCTGAATTGTTTATTCAAAACTCAATTTGATGTTTAGAGAGAGGAAAAAATAAAAGGTAAGTCCACATTTTTAAAACCCTATTTAAGTACTGGTAGAAACATGTACAATGAACCAAGCAAGCAAACAATCAAATGAAAGATATCTGGAGTACAAAGACACAGGAATATTCATATAGAATTTAAGTTCATCTATTTATCAACATAACATAAGTATTAAAGATATTATTAAAATTTATTAAATCATAAATAATCACACTTTTTAAAATCTCACAGATATTATCACTTTTCATGTTCAGTCTCATCCCTTCCTCAGTCTTTCAAATGGGATAAAGACTGATTTCTTTCTAGAGATCTTTTTGGTATAAAAACTGAGGATTATCAAAAGTATATATATTTAAAAGTTACGGTTTATTTTTAATACTCTCATCAAGACTTTGTTAATTCGAAGACCATTAGGGAGTTAGTGCATGTCATTTTCTTCTTTACTCAATCCATTTAGGCAATTATAGGCCTCCAGGATATGTAATCAGTCCTACAAATCATTGATTTATTTTCTTTTATTCCAACAAGTCATGTTTGAATCCTATTAAGGCAAAGATCAGGCCAGATGCTTTTGACTGTGCAAGAGTGCTATGAACAGTAGGAGTCAGGTCAGGAGTTTGTAGATCACTGGGGTAGCTGTTTTTCAGAGATGTGGGGCAGTGAAAAAGACTAAATCAATGAGACTGCTCACAAGAGGGGATCAAAGAGTATGAATCCAAGCTGAATGGCAACTGACAAGATTGTCATTGGGAATGTGTTGCTAGTCACTTCATTTCTTTCCATTTCAATGGCCTTGACACTATCCTCATGTAAAGTATACACACTGCTATGTAATATTCTGGAGAGGGATACCAGAACATTGACCCCAAATTCTAGTTGTTGGGTTTTGCCAACATAGACAATGTAATAAAGTATTAGAACAAACAGGTCTTTTCTTCTTCACAGACTATCAGTTTCTAGAGGTGGGGGTATAAAAGGTCTGAACTATTTGTCAACAGTGGTTTTATCTTTTAAGAAAAATACGCAGCCTGTACATGCTAATTACCTTTGCTCACTTTACACCAACTTCTTACTTTTTTAGAAATCATACTGCATCTTATAAGAAGGCATTAACACTGGCGACCATCAGAATCATTTCTACTGGTAGATTTCTTTGTACATTTACTTTATTCAGCAATATAAAGTAACTGAGATTAGTAATATTAATCATCTGTGGCTTATGTTTCTGCTACTGGACTGAATGAGTCAAACTTTCTGTATAAGTGGACAACAAACAGTGAAAGCTGGATTTTTCAATTAAGAGAAGGAGGATGAAAAGAAGGTAGATTCCTAGGAAACCTCCAACATTTTTTTATTATTTCAATGGATAGCCAAGTGGTGCCTAAAATACCATGAATAATTAATTTCTAAGGAATCAACAATAACTAATTTGAGTATTATGAACAACAGTTAGAATATGATTTAATTTTAGTCTTCAAGGTTACATGAGTAAATATAATCAATGTTATGTGTTCATAGACAGTGCTTAGTCTATGACAGATTAAAGGCTGATTTATTTATCACTTTTATTCAAGTAACTGTTTTCAATAAACAGCAATTAAAAGGTGAAGAATATGTAGATTTACTGAAAGTTTTATGCTAACAAAATCCAGTAAGAATCTTATGTTTCACCCAATGAATTTACAATTAATAAAAATTGTATGGATTATATACTATTATTTGCTAGGCATTATGGGTACAACAAAGTATTTGAAGTGACTCCTTAGATGTATTAAAGGACAGCTGCTTGTCCTTTAGAAGATGCTATTTAACTGAAAATGATTTGAGGAGAAAAACAACTCTAATACTGTATGTCACTCAGCTTCCTCTGTGACTCATAAAGAGACATAAATTAGATATAATTTACACGAATAAAACCCAAGTTGAAAATTCTTTTACCTCACTTTTTACATGTAACACATTTACAGGACTAAATGCACAAATGGTACTGTCATTGTTTTCCTTTCCCTTCTCCATTTTGCTATCAATAACAGTTGTATTAACAATGGCTCATATGGAGCTCATTCATTTTGAACATTTACTGGGTCCTTGCTTCAAGGATTATGAATAAATAAATAATTTCCTTATTCTTGTTGTATATTAGCAGCCAAAATGTTGCTGCCCATCACATTTTGTGTTTATAGCCTTGAATTCTATCTCCTTTAAAGTTTAATTGTTGATTTTGATGCAAGCAGTATTTAATCACTGGAAGACATCTGGATTCTACTGTAATGCTTTTACTATTAGTTAACAACTCCAAAGAGATTCAGAGTCCTGCCTGATAAAAAGCATCAGACAGGAGAATGTAAGAATGTAAGCTAGAGCTCAGAAACTCATTAGGAAATTTTTTTCTATTCTACAAATTGTATGAAAAGAATCACGGTTATCTGTGGAAATTAATAGAATCATGAACTTTGAAAAAAACTTAATTAAAAATAATTATGTTTTATTGTTACACACGAACTGTGAAAAGTAGAGAAATACAACATAACTGATTTATATAAATGTAAATATGTGGGGGAGGGGAGAGGGCAGAGAGGAGACACTATGAACAAGCAAGTGAGCAAGCACATATCCCTTCTGTCTACTCTTTCTAGTATGACTCCTCTTTGTCAGAAATTGTCTATAACATTGGGCATTCATTAACTCAATTTTTCCTTGTATTAGTGAATAGTCATTGCCCAGGTATTCTTTTCAGATCTATCTCTATTGATTCATGTCTCAGTCAGTTCTTTGACAAGGTATCATAGTTGCAGTTTCTGACACTGCCAATGATGTTGAATACTAAATACTTGCATTGATGTGAACTTTACTGATAGCTACTTGGAAATCAGTTGGTAATAAACACAGGAAAATAAGTAAGTGCAGAGCTATTTTATGACAATACATTATTTTATTTCTATTCTTAGAGTGGATTTCTTCTTGTTCTTGGTTTGTTTGGGCTTTTTAAATTTTTGTTTGTTTGTTTGTTCCTCTGTTTGTTTTTAATTAGTTTTATTTAGAAGGATATTGTGGCTTAATCATGATTATAATGAGCTATTTTTTGCTAGGGTTCCATTAGCTGAAATTTATCCACATAAAGGGAATCACTCAGCTTAGTTATCTTGAAAGACTAAGAAAGTATATATAACTTAGTATTATTCTCACAAGTGTGCTTGGTATAAAGTGTTTAAGGGGAAACACAAATAAACAATATTATTGGCAATTTAAACTATGTTCTCATTTACGTTACAGATTAAAAAAAGTGAATGACAGTGGCAAGCATAGATTAAGAGCGATAGTACTGTGAAGAACAAGAATGAAAGATTCATATATTCATACGGCAGGCCCAAGTCAGTATACAAATGACATTCCACTGGGGTAATGCCTTCTCCTCCTATTTATCATTAATACAGTTTCTTTCACATTTAATACTACAGTAAGAGGAAGCAATGATGATGTGGATTGCCAGTATCACAAAACATGAAATGTAGACTTCTCTGAATGGAAGCAACTGAATTTTGAACCTTCTACAACTGTATCTGATAAAACTGAGTGATCATTAAGTCAAATACAATCATACCTCCGCTGCATTTAAACTGGAAAAAAAAGAAAAAAAAAGTTGCTATCAAAACGATTTGCAATTTTAAAAGGATATCTGGACCTCAGTGTTTTCCTATTTAGTGATATCCAGAAGTTCTGACACTGTACATAGGTATATATTTATATAAAATACATATTTCAAGGTGTCCTGGTTTGAGTGAGAACAGAACTAATTCTGTTCTGTAATTTTACTTTTCAGCTCAGTTCTTTTAATTAACTGCACTTTCTGAAGTTAGCAGCCTGTTTTCACAGACAGTGTCTGCTTCTAGCAGTGATAACACCCCATATTTAGAGTTACTACCAAGGATTAGTATGCAGACCAAGGCCACTGCTGGATCTTGTGTACCACACTGGGGGGTGCAGAAAGTGAAAGGCTGCATCTGCAGGGAGGAGTAGACAGGACAAGTGACCCAAAACTGACCAACGAGGGATTCCAGCCCATATACATCATATTTGGCATAGAGCTGAGGGAGCTGAAGGGTCTCTGGGCTTTTCTCCTCTCTTGGACTGCTTTGCCAGTTTGACTTGGCTTGGCTTGGGTCCTCTTTCAGTTCCTTTCTCAGAGCATCCAAGGAGGACTCTGTCCGTTCTGCCTTCGATCTGGTCTGTGTTCCTGAACCCAGTACCAGAATCCAGCTCCTGAACACAGCTCCCGTCCGCTGCGGGGCCCAGTCTGGGACTGCCCCGGTGCCTGGTCCACAGCATCAGTGGTAACTGTGATGTAATTATCATCAGGGGGGTTGGGTTCAATACTGGTTTTGTATATATATGTATATATTCTTTAATTATTATCATGATTATTATTATTATTAATTTCCTTTTCATGAAAGCTGTTCTAGTTTCCTTTTCTAATCATTAAGTTGCTCTCCCTTCTTCCCTTTCTCTTCCCCTTTGAGGAGGGAGGGGGCTTAACAGAGGGCATCTGTTATAGGTCTAAGGGGCCACCCTGACCCTAAACCATGACACAAGGCTATGATTAATTCTGCTGTGTGCATAATATTAATACAGTTGCTAAGAAAGTTAAAGCCAATTGACTTTATGATTTCCAGGATAATTTGGAAAGTTCTAATTATATATTCACAAACCAAGTATCTGTGACAGGCTATTTTTTTTTGTGAGGAAACTGGTATAAGCTGCTGACAAGTAAACCTGGAAACATTCGTTTTACAGAATTCTTGTCTCTTTACTTAAAGATTGAAACTATTTTGACCTAATTTGAGATTACCTTTTTCCCAGGGGCACCTCACAAAGCTAAGGGCTACTTACAAACTTTTTACCTGGCTTTTGAAAAGCATTGTAGGACTGAACATGTGTATAGAATAATCCTAGGTGGAGGGAAAAAAAAAAAAAAAAAGTTACAAATCCAGATCACATGCAGTAAGTTTAAAACAGATGTGGTCTTTGTTGTCATAAATAAACCAGCTGATAACTTTTTGTGCATTCAAGTGATTTTTTCTAAATTTTCTCTTCCTTTAAGAAAGTAATTCAGATTAGAATTTTGAAACCAGGTGGTGATTATCGTGTCTGTTTATAAAAATAACTGCACTATATAGTAGTAGCATGACACCTGCAAAAACAAGTCTATAGCAAATAATCTATAAATTTGCAGTGTTGGTAAAAACTACTACTACTACTACTACTCCTCCTTAACAAATATTGTCTTTGAGACACAAAGTTCTTGCAGGATTGTAATATATCCTTGATTACCAAAAGAAAAAGACCATTTTTAGAAAAAAATGCATGAAAATGTACAATGGAACAAAAAGAACAATGGCTGCTTAAGCAACTTAATAATTATATGGAGATTTAATACCATCCTGCCAAACTGCTAAAGGATATACTGTAATCAGAGAATATCCTTTTATAAACATCCTTTGAAAGTCCTGAAGGGCTATATACACTTAAATCCTGGTTACAAAGCTAGTTTAGCAATGAGGTCAAAATTGAATTTTACTGGTCCAAGTTGCTAATACAAGATCTATTCTAAAATAAAAAGCAGGCACATGTTTGCACATGGCAGATGGTGGAAGCAAAGTGGAGAACTGCAGGAAGGTATATCAATTCCACCACATCAGTGTAAATTTAAATGTAACTGTACATATACACTCATGTACATTCATACGTTTTTTTTTTTCATGCTATGTCTACTGATTTTTTACAAATCATATATGAAACCTGTTCAGAATTGGATGTATAAAAAATATCAGATAATTACTGCTTGAACTGGATTTGAGTTCAGTGAAACAGCAGCACAAAGTGGAAAAATAGCACTTTCAATACTTTCATTTAAGTTTATCTCTCTGTAAAGAGAGATAAGCAAGAATTGATTCGACCAAATGGATAATGTTTCCATTGAAGCTGATCATCTGCAGCCAGAGTTATAGTGTTTGCATATCTGCAAATTTCATGCACCTTTTGGTGTTTTACCTCTCTTCAAGGAAACTGCATGTGTTGGAAAAAGCTGATGGAACTACATTTATCTGTGTGGCTAAGTATTGACATAACCATGGGACATTAGCTGGGGTATTGAATTGTGAATCCTACTATGGGACGTCCTCTGTATAACTTAGGTTTCTAGTCTGTACCTTAATTTCAGATGTACAATGAAGATGTACTCCTAAAAATTACATATCTAATTTTCCCATACACTTTTTAGAGAAAAATACATGAATTAGAAGCCCTAGCAGGGAAATTTTATCCACCTGTGTTAGGTACTCAATTTAGTTTTAATATGTACATGACTGAGCATCAAATCACTGGACCCTGAACTTTGACATCTAACAGGGAAAGGCTGAGTCACAAAGTGTTTCCCAAAAAAAGCTTATTAAAAATATCAACTCTTTACTCAAGCTAATGGAGTGACCTTTTATTAGGCATGTAATTAAACAGTGTAATAACAAATTATAGCAGTGAGTTTAAAAAAGTGAAGTTCACACTAAATGCTCCATCACTTCAAATTAGTTCACAGGTTCTTCTTGAATGAGTATCTCTAACAGTCTACTTAGGTTTTGGTTTTAGACAAAAAAACTCATTGGGAAATAGGAGTGGTCATGAAAGCATAGGACAAGGTGTTACTGTGCAACAGTACATTCATATGGAATATGGTCATAGACAAATACAGCAGGAATCAAGCCGTTGTGGACTCTGCATGTCATTTTGTTTGACCACTTACATTGGTTACAGAAGCCGCAGGATGGTGCATGGTTAAACACAGCTGCCTTGATGTAAAGAAAATGTGGCTTCCCCAAAAGCTGCTCATAGTTCCAGGCAGAAAATAGAGGGTATTCCATGCACTATTTCTCACTATGTTGTGAAAAGCTAATCCTATTCCTTCAAGGTATTCTCTGATGTTTAGCCAGATTTCACTTGATGTGTACATTTGAAGATCTCAAAACAGACTGAAAACACTTCCCTACTCTAGTTATTTCCATACTAAACTATATTCGGTTTTACTAGGAATCTCCATCTGAATTTGGAGGCTATACAGGATTGGTTTTCATTTTGCATTTATATTAGTTTCCTGATAGAGTTCAAATACTGTGGCATGTTGTATAGCAGAGCAGTGCTTCTTACAGCTTGATCCCATTCAAAAGCTGTGAACACAGAACATCTGCAAGCCTTGGTGTGATCAAAAAGAAGAAAGACTCAACATTTGTCATATCTATAACTATCTAAAACCTATGATATACAATGAGTTTAAAGATCAACAGGAGTACACAAAGGAAAAAATACTGTAGGTCCTGACTCTGCCTGCCTGCTGTTATTGACAGGGGCACACAACAAGCATTGAAAGTCTGCCCAGCTGTAGGCAGTGACAAGAAGTATACAGCAAGCTGCACGTTCTGACACATAGGACTGACTTGAGGTAATTGTTATACCAATTTGGGAATATGGGATCTGAGGTTTTAAAAAAATAATCTTAAATTACCTGCAGCATTGACCAACCTTTCTCTTCAGGAAAAAAAGAAAGTTTAAAGTCCAGAGAAAGAGAGAAGAAATAATAGAAGCAGAATGAGGCCAGAGTGAAGAAGCCAGAGAGCAGGCAGTCAAACAGCTGGGCACAACAGGGAGAGTGCTGATTTATGAAAGAGTCTAATGTCTGCAGAATTAATGTGCTATGTACAGAGATGTGAGCCATGAGAGTACTATATATGATGGAGAAATAATACAGATGAAAGCTTTCCTTTGAGTAGATAGAAAGTGGCCATGCAGCTGATACAAATATTTCTTTCTGATGTATTATGCTTTTTCATAAAGAAAGATGCTTTGTTGAATAGAAGTGATGTGTTGTGCTTTTCCATTGTGATCCATGTAAAATATTAACTCAAGAACATCAGATCACATTTTTTCTACTGTATTATTTTCACTGTACATAAATTCTGTTTCCCTTTTATGCTTAGAAGAATAAAGAGGCTTTCCATGAGTTAGAGTTATGATACCACTTAAAACAGAAAGATTTTGTTTTAAAGAGAGAAAAGTACAGTACAGCAAGACTATATTGCTATCAGTAATGACCAAATCCCTGTGAAGATATTTCTATGACACATAAGTAAGTATATTTAGTATTAGGTATTAAAAAAAAGGTCTTCCAGGCTTCAGTCTTTAAATGTAATACTATCTAAATTGTGCAAAAGACAAAAAAATAACATGTTTACTTACAAGTGGCACTTTTTTCCTAAAAAAATTATCTGTAAATCTACTGAAGCTAGTGGAACTATATTTTTTCATATTTGATGTGATGAATATGTGCAGGTATTTTCCAGATGTTCAGTTATATCACACTACAAATAAGTCCACAATTTGTATCATAATAAAATCAGATTTAATATTTTCCACTGTGCATCTTCTCAATCATATAAAAGATGCTTATGATCTAAGTATCATCTGTGGTTTCTACTCATCTTTAAATACACTTAGCCTGTTTCCTCAATCACTTAAGCCATTACTTTCATTCTCTATGAGTTTATGTTAATTCAGTTACTAGATTTTTCCTTCACAAAATATTTAAGAACATTGCATTTTGTTGAGAGATGTTATTATGAACTGTCATTTACTTACTAATTGTGAGACTAACTTGTCCTCTATTGCAGCCTTTTCTGAGTCTACTAATTACTCTATCAATCTTTCTATTCATTGTATGCTTTCTCTTTTGGATTTGTAACAGAATGTGCCTTTTATCCCCTTGTTTCCCTTGGTTTGTTTCATACACAAGCATTAAAAACTGGCAATGCACTTACTGTAAAGTCAACTCTTTAAATTTTATTCTGTGATAAGTAATTGATTCCAAATACAGATTGTAAAGATAAAGCAATCTAAAAGAGAAAAGAGATTAAATTTGAAGGAGAAAAAGTGTGTCATTGTTACTAAAATAAATAGAATGATGCAAGAACTGTCTATGGAAAATATTTAAAACAACAGCGTATAAGACTGGGTCTAGGGCCTCTAAAAGTAAAATTTGAAACAATGAAGAATTAAAATGATTCAGATATAAAATACCAGATATAAGATTTGTTTTAATACAGTATTCTGAATGTAGTCAAAAGATGGTGACTGAATAGTGTAGTATGACTGTATCAGGCACTAGAGATGCTAAATATTATACTGTAAGATAAAACGCATGGGAAAAGAACACAAAGATAAAATATGTAGTCACAGACATGGCAAATGGAGTAGGAAGTCCTGTATTTATTCAAAATTCCACTGATTTCATAAGTTTAAAGGCATATCTAGGACTGTGCATCTAACCAGATAATCTCTGTAACTCTTTCCCTTTTCTTCTCAGAGAGGATCCTGTGAATAATAAAGTTTGAAAATATTAATTTTTGAACCTCAATTTGATAGGAAGAATACTTCCTTTAAAAATATATCCTTTTTGTTTTAAATACACATGAAATTGTTTTAATGATTTCCACCTCTGCTAAACACATGTAGTAAACTTCTATTCCCTGCTCTCCTTCAAAGCTTCCAAATCGACATTCAAACTTCTGTCTTTTTCTCGACAGTTTTCTAATGCACTAGGTGTCTATGCAAGCTGAGTAACTTTTAGATAAGAAAAACATCGAACAGAACTGACTTACAGATAACCTAATTAAGCCTTAAAATTTTTTCTATAGAGACTTAAATCCCCTATATAAATATTTTAAAAATGTTAGTTTCATCTCAAGGGATTGATTATTTCCAGAAGGAGAAATTATTTTTCATAGTCCATATATTTAAAACTCAAAATTCATAGTAATTAAATAAGTAGACTTTGGAATTCATATTTGAGCATCCATATCGTCTTGTGTTTTCATGAAAAAGATGCAAGTTCCAGAGGCTTATAAATTCATTGCCAGAGTAAAATCCAACAGAATGTGCTTTAAGTAATAAGCAATAATTTCCAAAGGACAGTTCCAAACATTCAATTATCAACAAAGAATTACTGGAAAACAATTTGTATGCAACTGTAGTGCAGTCCAATTCAGAAATCTTTAACTAACCACATGTAACCAACACAATTAATACAGATCAATTTTGTATTTAAAAACTAAAAGAAAGGGGCACACTTTTCATACTTTTACTATTTGAGCTGGTCCCACTAATAATATGGAAGAGATATTTTTTCCCTTGGAGGAATAATAAAAACTAAATTTAAAAAATTCATTTTGTATATATATTTTTTTTAGTTGTCTGTCAAAATTTCTTTTGTTCTTACACTCTTACTAATTTTTATAAACGTCCTCCTTCCTGTTTCTTTTACAACAAAATGATGTGCATCTGTTTTGATGTTTAGTATTTTTCTGATGATGTTTATATGTTTTATTTGGAACTGATTGCTTCTTTCCCCTACTTTACAGATCAGGCCCAGTCTCACTCATTGCAGGCTCAATTTTCCAGTTAAATACTCCATCCAGCCACCCTCCCATTTGCTCTCTTCAACAGGATAGTGGCAGAGGACAAGACGGAAAAGCTCTTGTGGGGAGATAAAGACAGAGATCATTTACCAATTAATGTCATAAGCAAAACAGAAAATTAATTTATTGCTAATTAGCATAAAAACTTAGTGATTTGAGTATTGGGAACTAAAGACAACAAACACTAAAACACCTTTATTCCACTCTCCCTGGTTTAGCTTTTCTCCCAGGCTCAGTTTCACTGCAAGCAACTCTCTTCCCCCTCCTTGATGTTGCTAGAGGTTACACTCAATCTCTTCAGTGAGGCAACAGGTGGCACAGTGGGCTGGGGGTCAGGACACAGTGGTTTCTTTTTCCTCTTTTTCAATATTTTTATGGTTTGTTTTTGTCTTGTGATACTCTGCAGATTAACATCCCAGATCTAAATACGGTTGCTGGTTCATCTTCATTGTTAGTGTAAACAAATTTTCTTGACTTTGGAAGTGAAGCTGAAGTTAAAAGACAAGAAAAAGAAAGAGAATCTGAAAAGAAAAAAAAAAAAACAAAACAAAACATAAATCATTCATCTATACATTTTTCACATATATTTCCATTGCTGGTTGAGTGCTAAATGTTGCCCTACCAGATTTGCTCATTCTTTATTACCTCGGATTTACATAAAAGTCCTATATTTCAAAGACAGTTGAAGGAAAATTTTTATATGTCAAGAAAAGAACTTTCTATCAAGGATAAGAGGGTATTTGAAATGAAAAAAAAAAAAGTCAATCCAATGCATGCAATTGAATTAGTAATCGATTTCAGATCTGAGTTCTTTTTCCCTAACACCGGGAACTTGTTTTCAGTGTTATTTCTGACTTGAAGTTCGAGCTATTTAGAAAAAAATAATTATAGAATAAGATATAAAAATAAATATATAAGTCACATTTTAAAGCAAATGACTCAGCACTTGTTGACCCTTCACTAAACACATTTACACTGATTGGTCACCTTATTCTTGGAGGATGAATTTAAGCTTATCCTATATTACAATGGTAATATGTACAAAAAGCCTTTACCTAGTGATATGTTTAGTAACGTGATTTCACTGAGATGTAAGTTGATGCCAAGAACCTAATAACATTTATAAAAATTATTTATATAACAAAAAATGGGTTTAATAAGTAAATGAATACTTTAAAAGCTTAAAAGCAAGAAAAATATAGAGTTCAGTTTTTGGTATGTACCTATATATATGTTTTAAAGTCTTCTTTGCTACATTTCTTTATATCATATTGAATATATAAGCTAAATATCTTATTTGCAAGTTGCATTTTATGTTATTTCTGACCAACTGAAGATTTTCCTTTCTTTAAAAAAATAAATGAAAATAAAAAGAGCATATAATTTCCTCATAACTCCTTCAAACTTGAACATGAATATTTGATTCTGGATCATTTTTCTATGAATCATATGGAAAGCTAACTTTCTCTCTGGAGACACAAAAGCCCATAATATACATGTCACCAAACTTCACAAAGTCTTGTTTAAATTAGTATTAAACCGAGGAATAATAGATGTTTTAAAATGCATAGCTAGGGCTAATATTCAGATAACAGAGGAATAGTTCAGTGTAAGCCAGAGGCAAGCCACCAATATATTTATTAAGAAGTTTTCCATAGTCCCTATATGTTCCTACTGTTACAAAAAGGAGATGCCTAGTATGGCTACTAAACACATCATTATATATAGAGAACAAAAGTTATTAGCACTGGTGTAACAAACATTGCAATATATCTTGATCACAGAACCACAGAATTTTTGGAGTTGGAAGGAATCTCTAGATATCTTTGTGTTTCTGGTTACTGGTTAGCTATTGACTTAATAAAACATTTAGAAATTGATTTGGTTTAGTTCTGTTGTGAAAGCCCTTATTATCTCCATCTATCATCTAAATTATGATAGTTCCCTATATGCCTGCAACTCATTAAATAAGTACTTTGGCGGGGGGGAGGTATTATTACATTGATACAGTGTTTTATGTATATATTGCAAATTAACAGTAAATAACAGTATTGCTACAAGATGTATTCAATAAAAATGTGTATTGTCTTTTCAGACATAATCATTCAGACAAGCAATACTGCATGAAAACAAAGGATGATATAAAATATGTGTAATTTCAGTAATGTTTAAATAGCATGCAAAGTGATAAACAAGACGTAAATCAGATCCATACGATATTATTCCTGCCCCAGCAAGCATGTGCATATGCACAGATGAACGTATGTACAGCTCCTGTGAGCTGCTTTTTAAGCAATGTATCTTTAATGCTGTCACCAAAGAAATTCTTGAAACTTCTGTTCACTCATTACCATGTTTTGTCTGCTTCATTTCTTCATTTTCTTAATATCTTACTACTGTTTAGTTTTTTTATTGTTGCTTCTGTATGTCACATTGGATCTAGTATTTTCTTTTCCCCTTTGTTTCTCCTTTAAACATTTCCCTAAGGAAGTGGACTATGGAAAATACTGTGGTTCCCCAAAACTTAATATTGCAGGCAATCAGCATAACAGAATTTGTTAAACAAAATATAGCAGGACCATCTGGCAAGTCACAAATTAAAACCATTTCATATTTATTAAATAACATTATATCCTCTGATTTCATTTTTCACAGCATCTGCTCAATATTCTATCTTGAATTTTCCCTTGCTTCATCAAGAATATCAGAAAGAAAAAAAAAAACAACACAGAAAAACATATCTCTGAAATCTCATTTTTAAAGAAAATGTATTATCTTTCTAATTCTACTCAGATTTATACTGTTTGAGAATTTCTGACCTTGTTGAAGAGGCTATATCAGCCATTACTATCACCATAACAAATTGATTGCTTTTTAAGCCTAAAGATATGAATATTCCTTAGTAAGTATGGTCTTCAGGTTACTACTCTTATGTACTGGATACTCACTGTGCATGGTTTTGCTTATATTTATTAATGTACAATTCAAATAAGACTGGAAATTTTATGGGGCAAAGTACTAGAAGAAGGAAAAATAAATTAATAAAATTACATGAATACATAAGTCAAAAGTTGGTTATATATCAGGAATCTTCACTGACATTTTCTTTAAAGTTTTACAAATGAAGTATTGATTCATATGGGGTGATAATCAGCCTGAGAGTTGAGCAAATGCGGATGCCTATGGTAACTACCTTCAGGAAAGCAAAGCCTGACTCCATCTGCCCATACAAAAGTAGGTCTACCTGGGGAACTGTAAGGGCATCGGGCACATGAACAGGACTGGTGCAGAGATGTTGGACAGCAGTAGGGTTATAGTCCTTGGAGTAGCAGCCAGGAGGGCCTCATGCTCTTCAAAGAGATCAGATGACATGGTGTGAGTTTTTAGATAACTTGTTAACGTGATCTGGAAAGCCAGTCAGGATTTTCAAAAATACACATCTGATCAACTTAACAAGATCCTTTAGGATTCTCCCATTTAGTCAGGAAATAAAATGTGTAAAGGAGTTTAATACCACAAGAATGGACAACTTTTGGAATAATAAAACTATATCAGATTTGACTAATGGCTGTAGGACTTTTCAGTGTCATTAGTTGTAAGAAATAAGCACTTACATGTAATAATTTTATCATAGGTCTTCCTTTGAATGAAATTAAACTTCTAGAAATGTCTTTTTTTTCTTTGATTTCACAGAACTGCCCAGGTTGGAAGAGATCTTGAAAGATCGTCTGGTCCAAACTTTCATAGGAAAAGGAGGTTACATGAAATTCCCTAGAACCTTCTCCAGCTGCATCTTGAAAACCTCCAGTGATGGGGACTCTACCACATCCCTGGGGAGGTTATTCAAGTGAATGATTGCTCTTACTGTATTTCCAGTGTAGTTTAAGCCCATAGTCCCTTGTCATTTCTGTGTGGCTTCTTGTGAAGAAGAGAGTCTCCTTCCTCTTTATAGCCATCTTTTAAGTACTAGTCCCACCTGAGCTTTCTCTTCCATAGGAAAAAAGTTGTATCTCCTTCAGCCTTTCCTCACAGGACAGGTTCTCAAGACCTTTGACAATTTTTCATAGCACTCCTTCCTTTGGACCCTCTCTGGTCTGTCCACATCTCTCTTTAATTATAAGGACAAGAACTGGAAATAGCAGTCCAGGTGTGCCCTGACAAGCACCAAGTGGAGTGGGATGATCATACAACTACCTAAAAGGAGGTTGTAGCAAGGCTGGTGTTGGTCTCTTCTCTCAAATTAGTAATGATAGGACAAGGGGAAATGGACTCAAGTTGCATCAAGGGAGGTTTAGATTAGATATTAGGAGGAAATTCTTCACTGAGAGGGTGGTTAGGCACTGGAACAGGCTGCCCAGGGAGGTGGTGGAGCCACCATCCCTGGAGATGTTTAAAGACCGAACAGATGTGGCACTTGAGGATATGGTGTAGTGGTTAGAGAAATGCTAGGACAAAGGTTAGACTTGATGACCTTGGAGGCCCTTTCCAACCATAATGATTCTATGATCATGTCTCTATCTTTGTTTGGAATGTCCCTCTGGATGCAGCCCAGGATCCAGTTTGCCTTTCTACTACAGCAGCATGCTACTAATTCACATTCATTTTGTCCACCTGGATCCCCAGGTCCCTCTCAGCAAGGCTGCTACCCAAACACACAGACCTTAGCCTGTATCAGGCTCTTCAATTACATGATCCCAGATGTATAACCTCACACGTAGTCAATTCCCACACCGATTGCAAACCACACATTCAATCTGTATCTTGCCAGTTTGCCTAGGAGAAGGCTGTGCAAAACAGGGTTGAAAGCTTTGCTGAAGTTCAGGTAAATGACATCCACTGCTCTCCCCAGATAGACAGGAAGTGCTACTTTGTTGTTCAAAGTGTTAATGTTAGTGAGCTACGACTTGCTTTAGTTAAATCTCTGCTGGCTTTTCCTACTCATCTACCCCATTTCATTTGTAATAGTGCCTAAGAATACTCATTCCATTGCTTTATCAGGGAATGTAGTAAAACTAGTGAGTCTGTAGTTTTCTGATTCTTTGTTTGGGCCCTTCTTGTAAATGACAGCAGCCCTCTCTCAGTCATCAAGGATGGCTCATCACCTCCAGGACTGCATCTACTGTGAGTGGCCTTGTAGCAACATTAGTCACTTCTCTTAAACTCTGGCATGGATTCTGTCCAGACTCATAGATTTGTATGTGTCAGCACTTTGCAAGGGGCCACAGACTAGCCCTTCCTCCACTACTGGTGGGTCAACACATACCTTGTCATACCTACTTGATCTGTCGAACAAATATTTCAATGTGAACAGTACCTAGATAATTTGTTCTGACACAGTCAACCACGGAGCTGACATCTAAAGTTATGAGTTTACAACCAATAACTTATAATAAGCATGAGTGGCACACTGACATACCAGTTGATATGTCACATGCATTTTGTTGTTTGACATTCTAAGCCAGCAGTCTTTGAAACTTGCCATGGTAATTTACAATTACTGCTCATAATGTTGCACACATGTTAAAAAGAGTTGAACTCTCTTCTTTCTACCACTGAAGTATTTTCAAGGTTTGATTTGCAGTGACATTTTATATGACATTGAGCCAATGCAATTAGTAATTCATAGTGTATGTATACATCCTTTCATGAGAAATAAATTCAGAAGTAGAACTATATGAAAAGGTACATTGTTACATTACTACATCCTCCTCATTCTGTTAACAAAAAATTTATATCTGTATTTATACAATACATTATCAAGTGTGAATAGATATGGAAACTAAGACAGGGCTTTGAATTTTCTTTGTTTTGTTACACTTACCAACACTTCTGGATGAGTGATTTTATTTCTTTGATTAGGTACCCATATGATGGACAGTCTGGATGGGGGTGAAGGGAAGAAAGTGATTTAAGGAAGTGTCCAATCACTATCAGCTATATATATTATGCTAAATAAAATCTAAAAGAGAAAGGAAAGTGGTTAAGATATTATATGTGATACTCCAAAACTTTCATAAATGTCCAAAGAACCAATCTGGGACGTATCTAATTGTATGTCTGAATGTGGAGCTCATAAAAAGGAATGATCAAGGGATAAAATCTGCTCTGCACTTAGGTCTTCAATTGTTTAAGTATTCAAAAATTTTTAGTTTTAATAAATTATGCTTTACTCTCTTTATCTCTGAAACAGCCCACAAAGCTGTTTATTATGGAGCACAAACTGCAGCATTTTAAAGCATTCTGAAAACACATAAGCTACCTAAATGCCTAAAGCAAAGTCACAATCTTTCATAACATTATCTGCAGTAGCATAATTACATGATTACACCTCTGAACTTCTTGTTTCATCTTACTTTAACCTGTTAATAAAAAAATATTTTATAATAGAGATTAGTGATAATACCCCTCTGTTTTGTAAGGTTACTTGAATTTTAATAATATTCTATTTTTCAAGGTTCATAATGTATTCTCAGTTTATTATAGTTTGACCTTGGCAATAAAAGTTAATATTCCTTACACTTTCATCTAACAGAATGACTCGTCTTACAGAGCACATCAGAAAAAAAAAAATCTTTTAAATAAAAATATCAAATGAAACACATAAATTATAAGCTTAGTTGAAATGTTTCTTAAAAAAAAAAACCAACAAAAACAAACAACAAAACACTAAACAAACTTACAGGTTTTCCTGACAAAATTGCATTTCTGGTACCATTGCAAGTCTCACTTACACATTTGTCAAGTGCAATTATGAAACTACTTGTCTACATATAGCCCCTATCCAGGGCTAAACTATAGCATCTTATCACCTGATGACCCCTCCCGAGCCAAGAAGGGAGACTAGGAAAAGGAGAGGAGACTCAACAGGTTGAAATGAAAACAGATTTAATGAAACAACAAATCTAATACAAATGACTGTATGAAAGAAACAAAGTTATACGCAGCCCAGCAAACACATGGTGGTCACAGTAAACAGGAAGACAATACTCAAGAGCAGAAATAAGATCAAGAGAAGCCCAAGCAGAAGACCTCCATCCCCAGTAAATGTCCTGCTTCATACCAAGCATTATTTTTATGGTATGGGATAAACCTGTGTGCCAACTCTGGTCAGCTGATCTAGCTGACTCCAAACTGTTAATGGCCTGTAGACCATGGCCTATAATCCTATTCCAAAGAAACCCAGAGACTACAGTACAGTAATATTAACTTACTAGTTCTGGAGCTGTGGAACATAAAAAAATATTACATTGTCACAAATATTTGCCAAATCTGGATGATAAATTCAGTGAATGTGGAGAGAGAAAACCTTGCTGTATCTTTTATCTTTTAATACAGACTAGGCCAAGCTGGCTTGCAGCTGCAAGTGAATTAAATGAGGGCTAAGGTAAAAATGCTAGGGAAATACCTCTTCTGTTGGGAAGTATACTTCTAAAATTAAGAAAAAAAAAATAAATAAAGCAGTATGTCAAAATCTATGACTTTTATGTTTTACATCATCTCTCAGTGCTTTGAAGCTAGTAACTGGGAGAAAAAAAAATACGTTGTGTTTTTCTGCATAAAAGATATCTGAAAATATATCTTATATGCCTTTATTTAAAAGAATTACATTATGCTGAGTGCATAGAACTAAGCTAAACAGAACCTGTTAGGTTGAAATTAACAAGAAATGAAACAATAACAAAGTTAAGAAGAGGCATCTTATTAAAAGTCTTTGATAAAAGCATGGAAAAGATGTTAATTCGCATATGCCCCGTCTGGTTTCATATGGGAAACAGGATTTATTTTTCTCAGGACTAAATCTAGTATCAAAGGAAATGCAAAACATTTAAATTTCTGAATTAGGGAAGATGAAGTACAGAAACTTGTCAGAGTAGCATATGTATATTTATGTGAATTCATTAAAGTGTCTGTGTGTGACAGAGAAAAAGGGAGAGTCAATGAGATTCTGTTACAGCAAAACAGTGTGGGCTTGTTTTTTTTCCAGACAGAAATATGATTAACTCAGATGAGGAAAAATTGTAAAAGGCAAGTATCCAGAGGCTAAGTCCATGAGTGGATTTTTTTTTTTTTTTCTTTATTCATTTCAATCAGTATTTTTTTCACTTTAGTTGTTGCTGTTGATGTTGAAGTGAAGAAACTGGTTTTTAACTATGGAGCCTTTTTGTCTGTCACTGGCACCATATCCTTGCGTGAGAAGGCTTACATACATTGAAGCCAGTTCGACTTGTTATGGTAACATGGATGAATAGAGAATAAGAAGGGAATATAGAATGATTTGATTCTATTTCAGGATCACTGAATCATATGATATCATACTGAGAGAGGTTAAGTATTGTCTGATGAAGGAAGAATATTTGAGATTAAATTATAGTGGACTTAAAGTCATTTTGAAAACATGACAACCACCAATGACAAAAGAGATTCAGAGTGAGCTATATCTAAAATGCAGAAATGCAATAAAAGTGACTTCTTATCAAAGATGTGAGTTTCTTCTGCATAATAAGATGTCTGTTACTGTTAACAGACCACGCTCATAATCTTTTCTGGAAAATAAACTTTTTTTTTTTTTTTTTTTTTTTAAACATGAAAACATAAGGCTTATCTTCAACTAATAACAAAGAATTATATTTTAAAACAATGTTGGAAAAGATCTTTTTGGCCTTCTTTTCCCTCTGGATTTAATCCTGATGATGTATTGTACTGATACCTTACTAGGACATCAGTGATCAGAGCTCTTAATAGTTTATGAATTGATAGTGGACATATTTATAATACTTTTACTCTAATCCAGTATCATTATAGTATTTCAATGCATCAGACAGAAAAAAAAAAAAAAAAGCATATTAGAAGAAAGAATTATATGCATGAAAGATCATCAGAGGAAAGAAGATCTTGTAAAGTACTTTGTACAAAATAGAAGTATCGATTGCCCAAGTGAGATGCTCCACTCCCTTAATCATCTTCGTGGCTTTTCTCTGTCCTTCTTGAACTGATGGGTCCAGAACTGAACACAATATTCCAGATGAGGTCTCACCAAGGAAGAGTAGAGGGGGAAGAGGACCTCTCTCAACGTAGTAACCACACTCCTCCTAATACACCCCAGGATGCCATTGGCCTTCATGGCCACAAGGGCACATTGCTGGCTCATGGTCATCCTGCTGTCCACCAGGACCCCAGGTCCTTTTCCACCATGCTACTCTCTAACAAGTAAATCCCCAACCTATACTGCTACATGGGGTTATTTCCCAGATGCAAGACTCTACACTTGCCCTTGTATTTTGGTTGATTTCTCCCTGCCCAACTCTCCAGCCTGTTCAGGTCACGCTGGATGGCAGCACAGCCTGCTGGTGTGTCAGCCACTCCTCCCAGTTTTGTATCATCAGCAAACTTTTCAAGAGTCTGCCAGGCACCATTCTGTATCTGTGAAACTTAAATGATTTCTATGTATACTTCAGGTTTCTTTTTAAGGTCAGAAGATATGGATCATTGATATATTTGGCCTTCTTCCATTTTAGGTTTCTCAGTTTTCCAATGCATTGAAATAATGTCTGATATGACAAGATAAGTATAAAATGTATCAAAAAGACTTTATTTTGATTATGTGTCTGATATAGTAAGCTGCTCTTGCTCACTCTGTTCAGGGGGGGTTGTTTGGGAGAAAGTTCTCTGCATTTCAATACTGAAAACCTATTATAATCTAAACGTTAAACCAATTCAGAGCACAGAAGTGGACAAGAATATTTCCTGATGTCACTTCCAGCCTAACTGTACTGTGATTCATTCTGTTTCTATGCAATATATAAGAAGACTGTTATGTTGTCATTTAAACCAGGTATTATCTTCTGTATTGTATGGCTTATGTCGAAGCTATAAATTATGATATATGCTTTCCACTTCCTGGTTATTAAAGGACATGACTTACCCCTTGAAGCAGGCATTTAGTGAAATTTAGCACATGGTCCTGAAAGCCACTTTGTTAACATTATTTACAATTAAATGACAGAACTGACAGCTACGACCATCTGTCTGTCATGCTGTTTTATTTGTTAATATATGTTAAGAAGTAACAGGCTTTGAGTATGTATGTGGCAAAACTGTATATGACATCATTCAGTGCTGCAAGAATAACAAAGTTCATCCATAATAGAAATAATGTTTAGAAGTCCCTGAGATTCGGGTGAGCATTGCACCTTATTAATAAAGTAGTCAACTTCATTTAATGAGAAAGAAAATGTCAGCTACGTAAGAGAATTTTCAGTGCAGTCACAGGTAGGAAATCAAAGGTTATTCTTAGGATGAGGGTGTGTTTGGTTTTGGGTTGGTTTTTTTTTTCGACATAGAAATAAATCTTAATTAAAGAGAGTCCAGGACTTCATTGCTATTCCCATACCAGACATTAAGCCATCGGTTACCTTAATGAGAGTATAATCACTGTGTAAAACAAGAGACTGCAGATGGACACTGGTCACCATAGCATAGACATGCAGTAACTTGTCAGCTAATTACATTTAACATACTACTCACATTTAACTTACATTTAAAAAGGATTTCATTATTTAAATAAAGATTTTAACGTACCTGATGCGATAGTCCATCCTATTTTCTTATTAAACTCTCTTCTGAACTAATTTCTGTGTGACCTTACTTTCTATTCCGTTAGTGTAGGGGGGGAGTAAGTCATGCACTATTAAGCTTCAAGCAAGACTAACAGATGAGGAGATGGAGATGACACAGCCTCTGGAAAGATGGAAAGACATAGCCTCTAAGCTGGAGACCAGATGAAATTCCTAGGCTCTGGGCATGGATTCTGAATGATCTTAAAGCCAGTGACTGAAGGACTAGTGAGTGAACACGTGACTTACTAAGTGGTGGTATGTGTATGTTCCTATAAGAAAGCTTTAGTAGTCACTGGCCTTGTTTATCTGAGTGCTGCTTGTGTTTATTTGGATGTCTGTATAAGTGTATTTACTTGTGTTCAGATGTTTGTGTCCCTCTGTCTGTATGGCATGGTTTTTTTGGGAGTGTATGCTCAACCTCACTGCTGGCAGTACCCATCCACACAAATATGGGCACAAGCTCCTGAAATTCAAAATCGTAAGACCTGACTTATGTGCAGAAATGAAAGCAAAGGAATTAGACATCAAGTAACCAAATCCACCCAGGTACTGAAATGTCCTTCAGGTGATCCTCTGCCTCTCTTCCAAGCATGAATTTCTGATATAGGTGTATGCTTTGGGTGCTAAGCTTTAAAGAACACACTTTTTGTCCTGCAGTCTGAATTCCACTATAAAGACAAAGCCAAAAAAAAAGTTCCAAATATTGACATTTTGGTATGAAAATTAATGACTATATGACAAAAAAGGGCAACACAAAGTTGAAAGGTGTATTTTTATATTTATTTCTCTTAACAGTTCATTGATCTTACTTGTCTAGTGTCAAGTGACATCAATAATTATGACTTATCTTTATATTTTAGTATATTTATGAAGATTTTCCATAGTATAAGTACATAGTTCTGTAATACATAATTTTGTATTTCCAAATAAGAAGGAAGAGTCTTCAAAAATCCATATTGGCAGATAAAAAAGGATGTAATAAAGATAAAAATATTCTTAGCAAAATTTACCATTTTGTACATAAAGGCAAGAAAATGAGTCCACTTTTGAATGTATAGTTAATAGAACAAGAAAGCTTAGTATCAGTGGCTTCAATATGAATAGATCAGAGGAAAATATAAGGTCAAGATTATAATTAAAGTTTTAAAATACAGTTGTCAAAGGCATTCTCTGCTCACCAAAAAACCACTTATGCTTAAAAAGAAATAAAAATTATCCACATGCTTTCTAAGACTTAAGGAGATAAAAAAAAAAAAAAACAACAGAATCAGGATAAACAAAAGCTATAAATAATATACTTTGTAGGAAACCGCATTTTCTTTGAATATTTTAAACAAATAACTACCATCAAATTAGAAAAGAATTATAAGTCTCTATCCAGAAATATTTCAGATGTTTATAATATGATAAATCCTATATTCCTGTTAGGCCTTTTTCTGATAGACACATGAAAAAATATAGACATTTTCAGTAAGTCCTTAATTAATTTTAATTATTTTTATTATTATTTTTCTACAAACTTGCAATACCTAAAGTTAGGTTTCTATTTAAACTAATCACCTAGCTTCCTCTGTAGCCACAGAGAGAGGAGCTACTACAGGGTGAACTTGCATATGCATATTAAATTCTTTAATTTAGGATGGCACTCGTATTCCTCTGGAAATACCTATCTCTACCTTAATAATAGAAGGAGTTTACATAATAGATTTAAACCTAAGGTACATCCTAACTGCTAAACAAAAGCAGGTCAGGAAGCGCATTCCAACACTGACCATTTATTCTTCACATTATTTAATTGTTAGATCATTTTCTGATACTGTTTTATATTATTCCATTTAGCTATCTTCATGAAAACCTGACACAAAGTATACTGGCTTTAAGCATCATGGATGTCAAATACTTGACATTCGACCTTAGGTCTAGGGATTAGCTGGTCCTCTTTTCTTTAGTAATACAGACATAGCCTTACAGGCCTAATTTTCAGCCAGCTAAAACTAAGTGGGACAAAGTAGAAGAGATATAAAGCTGTTATATAATACTCATCTAATTAACCTTTATGAAATGTGGGCCACCAGGCTGGTGGATAAAACTATGTCAGGTTAAGACTCTTGTGTGGACCCTTTGATCTGCTTTAAATTTTGGTACTAGGAAGAAAGAAAGAGAAGTATAAGAGCTTCTAAGTAAATAATAGCTAGGTATTCTCTTGGAAGATCATAGGAAGCCTATTAACTTCATAGACTTTATCTGTTTCTCTGATGCATAAAAATTTATTTTGTCAAAGTTTCTAAATAAAAAAAAAACCCTACAAACCACTGTCTTTTATTCCTGAATGCGTGTGTTTAGGTAACCTGTCTGGGTGGGGAGGGAGGCAAATGTTAGAAAATACACATTAAGGTAAAATTTAAGAGACAAAAAAAAAAGAATTTTATATTTGAAATGGAAAAAAAAAAAAAAAAAAAATTTGATATTTCTTAGACATACCAAGAAAATGGGAAGACTTAGAAAGAAAAATAAAATATATACGTGTGTGCGTATGAGTGTAAATATGACTGTGAATGAGAGACAAACTATCATTAGAAAAATATTGTAAACAGTATAAATCCAGTGTATTAAAATGTTTGTAACCACTGCTATTAATGAGGGTCTGAAATTAATATAGGGAAAAAAAAGTGTAATTACTGTAGGGAAGAAATGATTTTTTTTTTTTTTTTTTGTTCAAGTCAAAGGATAGCTAGATACATGAGATTAGAAGAATTGATGTAGAAAAAATTAACAATACTTGGAATGGCAGGTAGGTAATAAGCTTACTCAAAGTTACAAGTAATTTGAACCTAAATATTTCAAATAGCAGACAATTTAGTGACTCTAATAATGAAACAAGCAAAAATGTAGCTATATCTATTTTTTATTGTGAAAATGAAATGTAAGTCATATCCTCAAGTTGCTTGTCTCTGCACAAATCATTTAAACTGAGAGGATTACTCTGACTCACATCAGTAGGAATTTTGACCATACAACATCCTTTTTTGTTCAAGAGGTATTTTATTATCATCAGTAGCTAAACCAAACATACCTTAAAGGGCCTAAAAAGGATGCATTACTGTACATCTGGAATAGTTGCACTGAAGAATTTGAACTGAAATATCTGCATCATTAGTTTAAAATTATATTTTACTCTTTGAACAAATAAAATGTGAAGGGCCTTGCATATTCTTTTGAGTTTGGAAGAAATGTTAAGTTCAGTGACTCTTGCATGCAATTCATGAAATGTCTATTACTAAATAATGGTTAAACAATACAAAGAACTTCAAAAATATAACGGCTAGATAAATCTATGTGCTATGTGAATAGCATATTATTATCACCTGAATAACAGAAAGGAGTATCATTTATCATTGTCAGTCACTGTCAACCAATGCACAGTGTAAAAGACTGTTGATTACTGAATAATTTTAATAACTTGCAAATAAAACTTTACCAGCTTACTCTAATAAGGTAATGCCTTATTTTCTTACTACCTTTACATATATTTTATATCATTCTTTCATTATTTTTAATTGCCAAAACAAGAATAGCAAAGAAAAGTGTGCAGAAAATCAGTAGAATTTTGAGTCTGATTTCTGTTTGGCATTAAATGTCTTCCATTTGGTAAAATAAGCTTTCAGTTTCCTAGGAAGCAATTTTATTTGCATGATATTTATCATCTTTCTGATAATACTTAAGTAAAACATTATTCCCAACATAAGAGAACATAAATTATTTCTTTCTCTTACTGCGCCTACATAATAGTATTCTTTAATATTTCTGTTCTTAACACCAGATGCATTTAAACTTATGTGTGATAATAGTAATGAGTTATAGTAACTGGGTTGCTACTCACATTGTTATTATAAATTTTATGTTTTAAAACTTATAGATCAGTTTTACACTATCTCAAATCTGAAATGTAAAAATCCACCAGAGAGAGATTCTTCACTAGAGCACAGATATAATTTACTTTAGATTTTTTAAGCTGGATGGAGACACTTCCCTGGGCATACCATTCCAATACTTGTGGAGAAATTCTTTGTTATATCAAATTTAAACCTCCCTTGGTTCAACTCTCAACCATTTCCTCTTGTCCTGTGGCCTCTTACTTGGGAGACGAGACCAACATCAACCTCGCTACAACTCCCTTTCAGGTAGTTGTAGAAATCAAGGTCTCCCTTCAGTCTCCTTTTTTCCAGGCTAAAAAAAAATCAGTTCCCTCATCCCTTATTCATATGAGTTGTGCTCTAGACCCTTCACCTGCTTCATTGCCCTTCTTCAGCACCTCAATTTCATTTTTGTAGTGAGTGAATGCAGTATTCAAGGTGAGGCCTCATCAGTACTGAGTACAGTATAATTTCTCTAGTTCTGCTGGACACATTATTTCTAATACAAGTTAGGATGCTGTTGGCCTTCTTGGCCAAGATGGACACACTGCTGGTTCATATTCAGACAGCTTACAACCATCAACCCCAGGCCCTATTCCACTGTGTAGTTTCCAGGCAGGGTTTGAATGTCTCCAGAGGAGACTCCACAATCCCCCTGAGCATCCTGTTCCAGCGCTCTGTCACCCTCACCATGAAAAAGTTTTTCCTTATGTTTACCTGAAACCTCCTATGCTCCAGCTTGTACCCATTACCCCTTGTCCTGTCACTGGATGTCACTGAGAAGAGCCTGGCTCCATCCTCCCGACACTTGCCCTTTACATATTTATAGACATTAATAAGGTCACCCCTCAGTCCCCTTTTCTCCAGGCTAAAAAGACCCTGCTTTCTCAGACTCTCCTCATAAGGGAGATGCTCCACTTCCTTAATCATCCTAGTGGCTCTGTGCTGGACTCTCCAGTAGCTCCCTGTCTTTCTTGAACTGGGGTGCCCAGAGCTGGATGCAGCACTCCAGGTGGGGCTTCACCAGCACAGAGTAGAGGGGGAGGAGAACCTCCCTTGACCTGCTGGTCACACTCTTCGTAATGCATCCCAGGATGCCATTGGCCTTCTTGACCTCAAGGGTGCATTGTTGGCCCATGGCCATCCTCTTGTCCACCATGACTCCCAGATCTTTTTCCCCAGAGTTGCTCTCCTGTTGATCAGCCCCCAATGTGTACAGATACATAGGGTTGTTTTTCCCCAGATGCAGTATTTTATACTTGCCCTTGTTTAACTTCATTCGATTTCTCCCTGACCCGCTTTCCAGCCTGTCCAGGTCATGCTGGATGGCAGCACAGCCTTCTGGAGTGTCAGCCATTCCTCCCAGTTTTGTAACATCAGCAAACTTGCTGAAGGTACACTCTATTGCTTCAGCCAAATCATTGACAAATATATTGAACAGCACTGGACCCAGGACCAACCCCTGGGGAACACCACTACCCAGAGGCCTCCAACTAGACTCTACTCCACTGACCATAACCCTCTGGGCTCTGTCCTTCAACCAATCCTTTCCAATCTGACTCACCACACAACCATCCAAGCTGCGCTTCTTAAGCTTGGCTGAGAGGATATCATGGGAGACAGTATCTAAAGCTTTGCTGAAGTTGAGATATGTGGAGTGTTTTGCCAGGGCCAGGCTGGTGGGAAAGTGAGGGAGTGTTAGGATGGGAGTATAACCTTCAGCATCAGTGGGAGTGTTAGTCTAAACAGCCCGGGAATGTCCTGTGAACATCTGCCTTTGAACTGTTTTGAAGATAGCTGTAAAGTAGCTGAGAACTTTTGTGTTTGCCTGTGTTGTTAATGAGAGCATGGCTGGGGGCTCTCATTGGTTAAGTTTGGACGGTAAACATAGTTGGCTATACAAGTGGCTTACAGTTCTAATAAAGCATCTCTTGCACCTTAACTGGGGAGTCCATGATATGATCTGCCACAGAGATATACCAAATCCACTGCCCTCCCCTCACCTGTCCATCTAATTGTGCCATCATAAAAGGCTATTAGATTAGTCAAGCATGACTTCCCTTTGTTGAATCCATGTTGACTACTTGTGATAAGCCTCCTTTCCTTAATATGCTTTGAGATGGTTATACAGTGTTTGATGCACCCCAGGATGCAATCTGATCTCCTCTTGGCTTCCTGGGTACACTGTTGACTCATAAAGAACTTGCTGTCAATCAGGACCCCCTGATCCCAGCAAAACCTGGTACATTTTCCCTCACATAGGTGTTAATGTTATTTTAGATACCATAGGGTGTTTTGACTGTTCTCATCTGCCTTCTGCAAAAGGGCTTGGATCTGATGGAAACATTGCCTGTGTTGTGTGGATGCCTTGGCTAGCTTCAGCATCTGAAATAGAAGCTCATATAGCTGTGTGTAGGTAACTGAATTCAGCCTAATGAAATCTACAGAGCTGTTCAGCTAATTCTGATATAGATAACATTTGCTTGGCTAAATAGCCATATGCATTATATTCACTTTACCTCATCAGTTATAATGGAAAATTAAACATTTGACTTAAGATATCTACCTCTAAGTGTATATAAAGTAAATTGTTAACCTTCTATAATAAACTGTAGTCAAAGCAGGGACCAGGAGCACCTGTAAGTACACTAAAATGGCATGTGGTTTGTAACACTGATGGCACAGAGAGGTTCAGTTTTAGAAAACTATGTACGCAATATAATCATCAGAGGAGCAAAAGCAGGTGTAGTTGCAAATAAGGAGCATCCGAGTAAAAAAAAATAAATTAATAAACAAACAAACAAACCCCACAAACAAACAAACAAACATGAAACAAAAACACTAGAAAAATGGTAACAAAAAAAAATAAAGACTGCAAATAGGCAGAAATAGGTAGGACATCTTCCTGAATACACAAGAAAGGTGGGAAGGGAAGGGAAGGGAAGGGAAGGGAAGGGAAGGGAAGGGAAGGGAAGGGAAGAATGAAAAAAGGAAAAAGCCTTATAGGTAACAGAGAAGACTTCCTTTTGTGGGAGGGGGTGCAACAGCACAAAAACATCAGCGAGGGCAGTTGAGGAAAACTGAAAAAGAAATTTTCATTTTTTTTTGTAACTTTCTTGTTGATGACTTCTCAAGCCTAATCATCTTGACCTTGAGGATACGAGCCAACAAAAAAAAGAACTGTCACTGCTAATTATACAGCTTCATCTCTGTGGTAAAGTATATTTACAAATTATTCTCATGTAATTCAGAACATAATTGTTAAAAAGTGTGAGTTTTGAAGATGTAACAATGATTATTAATAATTTGTAAGGACTGACCATTTGCAAGAAATATTTTACTAATCAGTGTGTTTACTAAACTTAAATTTAAAAGGGTAAAACTGACCATATTTATCAGTCTTCTAATCACTCCATCACAGCAGTTTCTAATTCCCTTACGTAAATATGCATATATTAATTTACAACACAAGAGAGGAAGACAAATATCTCAGGTTTTCAAACATTCACTCCAGTATAGGATCACTATCCTCGGTTCCAGTCTCTTTAACTTTTTCCTTAACTATCCAGTCTATATCCTTAACTAACTTTAAGCAATTATTTGCTTAAAGCTCATGTCCAACTTTCAGACAAATTGAAGTGAGATAAATCCCATATAAAGTCAGATTTCTAGATAAAGACAAGGAAGGTGATGAGAAGAGAGAAATGTTTTTGAGAGAAATTGAATTAGAAAAAAAATATGGAATGATATAAAAGACAGAAGAGAGATAAGGGAAAGAATGGGGAGAAAAAGGAAAAGGAAAAGAAAGAAAAAAGAAAAAGAGAGAGAAAAAGAGAAAGAAAAAGAGAAAGAAAAAGAGAAAGAAAAAAGAAAAAGAAAAAGAAAAAAGAAAAAGAAAAAGAAAAAGAAAAAGAAAAAGAAAAAGAAAAAGGAAAAGAAAAAGAAAAAGGAAAAGAAAAAGAAAAAGGAAAAGAAAAAGAAAAAGAAGAAAGAAGAGGTTGGACACCATCTGTTATTGACCCAGATGAAATGGGACAAACTCAGGAAATAAAAAACAGAATACAATCAAAAGAAATAATATGAATTGTATTCATATACAAGCACACTAAATAATAAGTTTATTAACAACAGTTCACAGTTAACTGATTATGAATGGATGGCATATCTCTCCTACTTTACATTAGGTACAACAATTTGTAGATCATATGCGTTTAAGAATATCCTGTAATTTTTTTTTTTTTTTTCCTTTTAATTCCAGATTGCTAAGAATATAGCCTTGGAGAAGTCGGGGCAAACAAGTGCTTTCCTCACAAGTTACCATTTTTAGTTATCAGAACAATAGATAGAGGCTACCTTTTTCGAGGCCTGATTACCAATATGTCCTATGACATTACAGATGTATTAAGAAATCACTGTTTTGTTTTTATATAAACAAGAAATGTACAAGAAAATTAACACAAATTTAAACCTATGATGAAATCTTTATACAGAATTAATATGTATTAATGAATAAAAAATATTTTAAAATCTAATTGTGGCCTTTATATTTGAAAAATTTTATCTTTATCCTCCATGATATCAATATTTCTCATTATTCTATTAAATATATTTTTAATTTGAAGTAATAAAGCCTGTAAGAAACAGCTTCATAAGTATGTTTCAAATAGAAAATACCAATTAAAATTTAGTTCAAAATGAGAAAATAAACAAAAACATTTGTTTCTTTGTGTAATAGATTTATCCTTGACTGAGATTAGAACATGAACGAATAGACCGTATGAAAGATAGCATACTCTGCCATTGTTTGAAAGGAATAAAACACGTCTGTAGAAGGTTATTATCAGAGAATTAGTAGGATTTACAGAAGGGATATTTTCTGATGGCTTGATGTTCTTTTGCAGTTGTTTACATTTTTATTATTATGGATAACAGGATTATACACTGTATAATTATAAGACTGAAAAATTATAAATGTAATTATAATTCAGTAGTCTCTTTTTTTTTCCTTTTATTTGAACACTGAATGCTTGCAATATTTGTTTTCTCAGGACTTTATTAGCAACAAAAAATTAACTAAAAGCTTACATGAGCTCATTATAAAGCAGTATACAGTATGCTGTACACTAAATAGCCTGTTATCCTGGATAGAAATATAACATCAGACACACCCTCAAACTTTGAAATACAGAAAAAAAAATCCTAATAAAAAGCATTCTGCAAATAGCTTGGTATAATATGTACCACCTGTTATGAAGATCAGACTGTTAATCCTAACATTTCTTAAATATCATCTAATTTATTTTTCAAGAGGTTTAGACCTATTTTTGTACCACCATCTTGGCCCTTATTTAGAACAACTATCAATCACTTATTTAGAATACATATCAATAAGTTACTCCAATAGTACTGAGGACCTGGAGTTTTAATCTTAATATTTTTCTTTCCTTAAATAACATCATGATTGATATATAGGCTGTAATCTCTAACAGAAAAAAAAAGCAGCTTCTCTGAATACTGTGAAAGCTTCTACTACGAAAATACAAACTTTAAATTACAGAAGAGAGAATCAATACTAATAATGTGAATATATAGAATATTTTCAGAAAGAAAATAAATAACACTGACAATATACATAAACATGATTTTTTACTGTTAGTGAATAGAAGTATGGGAAAGTAATTTGTTTTACAGTGGGACTTATGATAATTGCCTTACATCACCAACTGCTAAAAGTCAATGTATATTTTATCATCTATTTTCAGATTAATTTGCATAGAAATACATATATGCCATAATATACATTAAATGGACATAAAGACATAATGTCACTATATAAGAAATCTCAGAAATTACAATTGAAACATGATAAATTTTGTCATTACCTTTTGCTGAGAAGAGAAAGCTCAGAATAGAAGATTTACAAAATTAAATCAGTGGGGACTTTCCTGTGAATTTCATCTGGAGATGAAAAGGTAGTTCAAAGTGGGCGTGTAGATCACCTGGACCACCACAAAATGACCACTAAGACAGAAACATCAGAAACATCAGGACATTACAAGTTATAAAAATGAGGTATTGGCTAACCAGAGTTGTGGTTCAAACATAAATTGCAAAGTAAAATTCTTCTCAAGATCCATTAGAAATGTTCTTCTGTAAATTATGATGATTAACTGTTTTCTTTATGCTTTTCTAAGCAAGATTGCATCTTGGTATAAAATTTCTGTTGCTTCTATTATTCCCTGTGCATCTTATCCTGAAATGTTCTTTAAAAGGAATGAGCACAGTTTTTCTCAAGGCCTTAATCTTCCATGGTGGTTCAGACTGTATGCTCTAATCCTCTGGTACACAGCCAATATCACATAAAGTTAACACAGAGTAACAGGAAGTGACAGATCTGACAAATCAGTCTTTTTTTTTTTTTTTTTTTAATTCTAATTAAATTGTTTTTATATGTTATAAACCAGATGAGATCATATAAGAGATTATTAATATATATTCTGTTCCTGGATTTCAAAACACATTTACAGAAAACATTCATGACTTACTACCAAAATAAAGAGACTTACACATTGATATAATTCTTTAAAGCTCATGTAGAGGTCTGATAAATTAAAATTTCTTAAAATGATTAATTTCTTAATCTACATTGAAATACTTTTATGCTGTACAAAGTGAAAATATTTGTTTTCTCATTTTCTCATCAACTTTATCCTTTTCCATACTAGTACTGCTTGAGATGTGTAATTAGCACTACTGTAAACTAGAAGGTATATGCACTGTAACAAAAAAAAAAAAAAAGTTCTTGTTACTTATTTTTAGAATGCATCATTCAGAAGCTATTTAAAGATGCAAATTATTGTAGCAAAACATCATGGGGCCATAAAGATTTATAAGCTGTTAAATGATCTTCAGGGCAGAAGCAAATAACATGTAACACCTGGCATAGACAGTATGTTTAACGATAATACAAATTCTTTACGGTACATTAACATCTTCAGAAATGAATAATGTCCTAAAATCAATTTCACAAAAAGTTACAGATGAGGGTCAACACATAATGTAATTGAACTGAAGAAAATCAGCAAATAGAATTTATCTAACTCCTTTATGTAAGCTCTCTTACCATTAATATTTCCCAATAAACAGAATTTAAGGTGTGTTTGTGATGAATGATATTTATTTCCTTGAGGATCTGAACTATTTTGCTATTTATCAGAATTAGAGAAATTATGCATCTTATTCCTCATTATGTGCCTAATTAATTTGCTGTATTAAAAATTCATCTTACTTTGTTCAGATCAGGCAAGCCAAAACCTTTTAATTTCATTGTGCTCAAAAGATTAATTTTCTCTGCTACTGTAAGCGATAATAATTTATTCATATTAACTGAGTCAATCAGACAATCACTTCCCCCCACATTTACTGCACAGGTAGAAGTTTTCTCTAAGTATTTGCTTTCCTGTAAATTTAAAGTATTTAATTGGCAGTAATGCTGCTACATTGAACTAATTAAGAGAACTTTTGCAACATATATAGGGATATATTATTGCCTCCCAGGGAAAGTAAGGCAGCTTTGGTCCTTCTGAACACCATACCTTTAGTGAAACTGAATACTTTTTTTTTTTTTTTTCTGCTTTGAAAGATAGCTAAAAGCTTGTGAAAACTGATTATATCTTTTGTATTTTGAATAATTAATTCAATGACTCTGTATCAAGAAATCAGAAGTTAAAAATTCTATGTCAATACAGTGTATTCAAGAATTTTAAAAGGAAAAAAAAAAATTGCATGAACAGGCTACATATTCTCTGCATTCAAAAAAAGAAAATAGTAATGAAGAGGAATGCATACAAATATATACAAAACCACTATTGAACCCACACCCCCACATCCCCCGCCCTGATGACAATTACATCATCACCATCACCACTAATGCTGTGGACCAGGCACTGGGGATGCCCCAGATTAGATTCAGTGGCAGATGGGAACTGGATTCAGGAACTGGATTCAGGAACACAGAGATTAGGATCAAAGGCAGACTGGACAGAGTCCCCCTTGGATGACAGTCATTGAAGAATAGAGATTGAGTCTTGTGATCCCTCAGCTTTATACTGAATATGATATATATAGGATAGAATACCCCATTAGTCAGTTAGGGTCGCCTGTCCTTTCAGCTCCTCCTCACACATGTGACCTTCTACTTTCTGCACCCCCAAAATGTTACACAAGATGTAACAGTGACTTTGGTCTGCACATCAGTCCTTGATAATAACTCTAAACAGCAAGCATTACCAATGCAGACAGAAGCAAACAGTGTCTGAGAAAACATGCTGCTAATTTCAGACAGTGCAGGTAGTTAAAAGAGACTGAACTGAAAAGTAAAATCATTGAACAGAATTAGTTCTGTTCTAACTCAGACCAGGACAATCTCTCACTTCTTGTCTTAGACTTATTAAAGTGCAACTACAGATCATTCTGTTTAAGCAAGATTGCACACAATGTTAAAAGTCCAAACCATAATATGCAGTGAAAAACTGCAATTGTATCAGTACTTTCCCCCGTCTTGCCTCACTGTAGGTTATAGTTTATTTCACTTGAAAAATGTATATATGAATAAAAACTTTGTATTTTTCTTCAGACTGTGGGTATATATTACATCACTGTTCACAATTTTCACTAAGATGTTCTATTTATCATTGGCTCAGAATGAGATTTATCTTGGCAAACATTAACTGTCTTTAAATTTGGCATAAAGTTGCAGACAAACTATGGTGAATAATTCCATTTCAAAGTCAATAAAAAAGAGATTTGAAGACATATGACCATAAGATCAATGGAAAGAACAGATATTTTCAGGTGTTCTCTTTCCATGGATCAAAGGGCATAGATGATTTGATAGAGACTTAAGAGAAGGATGAAGAGAAGCAAGATGAATCCTATCACTGACAAATGAAGGGAAAAAAGTAATTCACCTAAAAGCATACCTGAACTAGAATATAGGTTAAAAAAGAAAGGATATACTTGTGACACTAATGATGTCTTATAAATTCCTCATGTTCTCAAGAAATTTGTGGTGAGATCAGGGAAGATCCAGAGAAGATCCAAGTCCAGGAACTTACCATTGTCTTCACTTTTCAGCAGGATATAGTGCCACTTACAGATTTGTCTATGACCTTATAGATTTTAATTTTAAGGAAACAACTATTGTTCTTCCAATATTCATTAAAACTCATAAAAATACTGGGGTTTTTTTTGTCAGTGAACCCTCTTTACAGTAGTTACAAGCACAGATCCTAACCTGAATGCAACAAGCCTTTTTGTCAATGTCATCAACATACCTGCGTAATAAACACAAACTATTACAAGAGGTGAGAGTGCTTCATTCTGAATCTTTCTGCATCTTATTTGACTTTTTTTTTTTAATTTATTTTCTTCAGATTTCTTACCTATAAAAGAAAGTGAAAAATAAGAAATAAATCTTTCTGTTGATAACACATCTTTACTCAGTTTTCAAAGACCTGAAAAACCCTATGTTTTTGCTATTCACATTATGGGGAAGTATATGTTCCATTAAAATACCACTTATCTAAATATTTTTAGTCATATTTGACTTTTTATCTAAAAAGACATTCTAAATTTCATGTAAATTTATCAAAAAAGTATCAAAAGCTGCTCAATAAGTGTCTCATACCACAGAACTCTTATACGGGGGTCAAAAAAGACCCAAGCAAAAACAGCACCCTGATCTTGTGGAGAGAAAGTGTAACTCTCCAGCAAAATGGTTGAAACACTGATCCAAGAAGAATGAGTTCCAGTCCCTACTACAACACATGCAAGGGCTGTTTCATGTAAAACTGTTACACAAACAGGTGCTGGAAAGAAAACTCAGGCTCTGCGTTCTGACATTTTGGAAGAGTATTCTTACCTTTAGGCAACAGTTGGCCTTATACTACTCTCCCTAAAAGTAAGAAATATGAGAATGAATTAGGTCAAGAATTAGAGGTCTCCAAGACACTGGATGGCAAATAGAAAGGCACAGCAGTTTCTCCACCTCAAAGCTCACATCTTAAAAGTAAGTTACTTTCTTTTAAGACAAGCAGCTGTCTTTTATAGTCAATAGGATCCTGAAGAGCTGTATAAATTATTCTTTAAGAACAGGAGATTCACAGGATTGCACCTCTCAGGCTACATCTATCCCAGTAAACTAAGAATGCAAGTCATGGTGTTGAATGCTGGCACATGCTTCTCTCTGCTGCTTGATGGCAAGTTTTTTCCCATACAGGCTATCATACTCCCAGAAGACATTCACACATTGTTTGGGGGATACCAAACTTGCTGTAAGCAGCCTGATCAAGGCCACCCTCCTGTGAGATGGAAGAAAATCAAGCCATACAGATGTGAATCACCATTTCACACACTTTAAGGATGGAGAAAAAGTCCTGTCATCTTTTATGGTACACACACATAGCCTAACAGGAAAAAAAAAAAAAAGCTAGTTTTTGGATCCCATAATAAGTATAGGCATAAGTATTTTCTGTTGTGTAAAAACACATTTTTAAATGTGTACAAAACTAAGGTCATAAGCTGATTGATTGCACAGGTAAACATGGCAATGATTAATCAGCACTGAACATGAATTTTTAAGAATTCAATTTTAGATTCAGGTCTTGCACTTTCCATGTGTAGTTTTGCTTCAATAAACTTTCTAGACTTCTGTTTTTCTGTATAATAACCAGCTTCAACTAATTTTGACCTTGTACTGCCTGAAATCCCAGATATTATACTTCACTGGGATTTACATGTCAGTTATTAAACATTTCCCAATTGTCAAGATTTGGGGTCAGAGCAGTCCAATAGACCTGTAACAGACACTCTCTGATAACCCCTCTCCCACCCCGAAGGGGAAGAGAAAGGGAATAAGGAAGAGAGACTTAGCAATTAGAAATGAAAGCTAAAACAGCTTTAATGAATATACTAATAAAAAAATGGAATATACACAAATACATACAAAACCAATATCGAACCCAATGCCCCCACACATCCCCTGACAGCAGTTACATCACGTTCACCACTGATGCCGTGAAACAGGCACTGAGGGAAGTCCCATACTAGGCCCAGCAGCAGATGGGAGCTGGGTTCAAGAGCTGGATTCTGAAACTGAATTCAGGAACATACAGATTGTAATCAAAAGCAGAAAAGACAAGAGTCCTCCTCAGATGCCAGCCATTGAAGAACAGAGCTTGACCCTCATGATGCCTCAGCTTTATACTGAATATGATGTATATGGGATGGAATGTCGCAGTTTATACCGCGAGCGAAGAGATGCAGTAACACAAAATCAGTAAAGACAGATCCAGGAGAGGAAGAAGAAGACACTTTATTAATTTATAACCCCATTTTATATAACCTAGCCCCATAGGATGATTGTTCAGTGATCACCCATCTCCTAAGGTGACTGGCTAAAGTCCTACAACACCTATTTCAAAATACTTTTCCAATGTACCATAAACAGAACTTAGCAAAACACCAGCTATTGGTTTAGTTTACAAAAAACATCCTACTGTTTTTCGTAACACTGGTAAGAAAAGCAGGATTCTCACCGAATATTGTGAGAATCTGAGAAAATCCCTCTGCTAGCAGCTTTTCAGCATCCACAATGCAATATCTCATTATTCACTTTAGGGTCACCTGTCCTGTCCACTCCTCCCCACACATGTGGCCTTCTACTTTCTGCACCCCCAATGTGTTACACAAGATTTATCAGTGACCCTAATCTGCACACCAGTCCTTGGTAGTATCTCTAAATACTGAACGTTATCACAGCTAGAAGCAGACGCTGTCTCTGAAAATTTGCTGTTAACTTCACAGTCCAGTTAGTCAGGAGCAACTGAGCCAAAAAGTAAAATCACTGAACAGGATTAGTTCTAGCTCAAACCAGGACACTCATCAACAGCAACAGCAGATGTTAAGAATGAGACATTGCAACACTTGCCTGAAAGCATCAATAATCTGTCAGCATGCGGAAAACTGGCACAGTTAGGTACCAGCAAAAGTTATTTAACATGTAGGGATAAGGAGCCTGCACTCCATCCTCAGTCCTGTATGCTATTATGGAATGTGTGTTTACAAGGCCCAGTTCTGTTAAATATATGCATATGTTTACATATGTTACTGTAATGAAAGTGACATAATGTATGGATTTGAAAAGTGTATTATACAGACATATCTAAGAGACTCTGCTAAAGTACTCCTTGTAAAACACTGATTTGAAATCTGTCCTGGTTTGAGAGAGAACAGAACTAATTCTGTTCAGTAATTCTACTTTTCAGCTTAATTCTTCTAATTAACTGCACTTTCTGAAGGTAGCAGCCTGTTCTCACAGACAGTGTCTGCTTCTAGCAGTGATAACACCTTATGTTTAGAGTTACTACCAAGGCTTGCTATGCAGACCAAGGCCACTGCTGGGTCTTGTGTACCACATTGGAGGGTGCAGAGTGGAAGGCTGCACCTTCAGGGAGGAGCGGACAGGACGGGTAACTCTAAACTGACCAATGAGGTGTTCCATCCCATATACGCCATATTTGGTCTAGAGCTGAGGGACCCGAAGGGTCTCTAGGCTCTTCTCTCCCCTCTTGGACTGCTTTGCCAGCTTTTGCTTGGCTTGCCTCGGGTCCTCTTTTGGTTCCTTCCTTGGAGCACCCAAGGAGGACTCTGTCCATTCTGCCTTCGATCCGATCTGTGTGTTCCTGAGCCCAGTACCAGAATCCAGCTCCTGAACACAGCTCCCGGCTGCTGCGGGGCCCAGTCTGGGACTGCCCCGGTGCCTGCACAGCATCAGTGGTGACAGTGATGGAATTACCATCGGGGGGGTTGGGTTCGATACTGGTTTCATATAGATTTGTATATATTCCATTTTTATAATTATTAATTTCCTTTTCATGAAAGCTGTTCTAGTTTCCTTTTCTAATGGCTAAGTCTCTCTCCCTTATTCCCTTTCTCTTTCCCCTCTGGGGAGGGAGGGGGATTAACAGAGAGCGTCTGTTATAGGTTTAAGGAGCTGCTCTGACCCTAAACAGTGACAAAATCTGATAACAAAACCCAGCCTTCAAGGTCTGTATATAAATTGCCATACAGTATCAATTCTCTATTCAATCAGGAACAGATTTTCATCGTGATACTCTGCAATCTTTAATTCCCGCCAAAACCACACACACCTTCATAAACCCTTGATGATCTTTACTTGTCTAAAGCTGCATATGCTTCCCACAGCCCTCTGTTCTGTTACATAAACAATGCATAGAAACAACATGAGCTTGTTCCATATGTGATTTTTTTTAATGTACAAAACACATTTTAGTTGCTTGGTTGTCTTAATGGTATTAATATAATTCAATAACAGTAATGGATATTAATTATTTAGCAGTGTTGCAACTATGATGCAATAGTATAAAATTAGGAGTTTGAGGGGTTTGTTTTTTTTTGCTTTACTTTTAATAACAGCTATTAGCTATTGCAAAAGGAAAGGTATGTCTTTTGATTTAAGCTTCTTTTGATTTGTTCAAGTTCACCCCCACATAAATTAATTAAATCTATTTACTTAACAAATTGAGCATATTCTCAAATGTATTATGTTGGAACGTTGCAGCAAATTCTCTTAGAAGACATACTAAGGCACACAGAGGACAGGGAGGTGATTCAAGAGAGTCAGCATAGCTTTACCAGGAGCAAGTCCTGCCTGATCAATCTGGTGGCTTTCTACAGTGAAGTTACTGCATCAGTGGACAAGGGAGAGCTGTGGACGTCATCTATCTTGACCTCGTCAAGGCCTTTGCCACTGTCCCCCCCAACATCCTCCTTTGTAAGTTGGAGAGATATGGGTTCAATGGGTGGACTGTTCAGTGGATAAGAAATTGGCTGGATGGTTGCACCCAGAGAATAGTGGTCAATGGCTCAATGTCTAGATGGGAAAACGTGACAAGTGGTGTCCCTCAAGGGTCTGTCCTGGGACCAGTGTTGTTTAATATCTCCACTAACGATGCAGGAAGTGGCATTGAGTGCACCCTCAGCAAGTTTGTTGATGATACTAAGCTGGATGGTGCAGTTGATATGCCAGAGGGGTGAGATGCCATCCAGAGGGACCTGGCCAAGCTGGAGAAGTGGGCCCAGGTGAACTGCATGAGATTCGTCAAGACCACGTGCAGGGTCCTGCACCTGGGCCTTGGCAACCATCATTATTAATACAGGCTGGCAGAGGACATGAGAGAGAACAGTCCTTTCGAAAAAGACTTTGGAGTACTAGTAAATGAAAAGCTGGACGTGAGCAACCAATGTGCAATCACAGCTAAGAAGGACAATCAAACCTTGGGCTTCAGCAAAAGTGTGGATAGCAGATGAAGCAAGGTGATCCTGCCCCTCTACTCTGGCCTCGTGAGACCTCACCTGGAGTACTGTGTCCATCTCTGGAGCCCCCAACACAAGAAGGACGTAGACCTGTTGGACCGTGTCCAGAGGAGAGTCATAAAAATAACTAGAGGGATGAAGCACCTTTCCTATGAAGACAGGCTGAGAGAGCTGGGGTTGCTCAGCCAGAAGAGGAGACTCCATGGGAACAATAGCGAACTTCCAGTACTTGAAAGGGGCCTGTAAGAAAGCAGGGGAGGGGCTATTCACAAGGGTTTTAGTGACAGGACAAGGGGCAATGGCTTTAAGCTAGAAAAGGGTAGATTTAGGTTAGACATTAGGGAAAAGTTCTTTAATCTGAGGGCAACAGATCACTGGAATAGGTTGCCCAGAGAGGTGGTGGAGGCACCATCCCTGGAGACATTGAAGGCCAGGATTGATGAGGGTCTGAGCAGCCTGACCAAGATGTTCTTCCTTACTTCAGGAGGGTTGGACTAGATGACCTTTAGAGGTCCCTTCCAACCCAATACATTCTATGAAATGCATGCATTATTGACTATTAGTAAACCAGTAACACAAACAAGTATCTATTTTATATATATTATATACATAGCAAGATTAGTAATATGCTCAGATTGATAGAAAATTGTAAAAACCCAAGAATATTTTGAATGCAGCAGTTTTTAGACCTGAATTTAGATTTTTGCTGAACATGGGTGCATATATTCAAAATTGCAAACCTGATAGTCTTCTGTCAACTGCTACCTGACAATGAGGCATAGAAAAATAGTTTACTTGAGTGACACATTGACTAGAAGTTTCCTTAGTTTCTTCAAGATGTGTTTCTGCATATAAAAGAGATTTTCTGATTTGTAAGAGCTCAGCAGTTCTGTGAGTAAGGTGATGTGGCTACAATCCTTACTATAAGTGACTTTTGTAAACAACTATCACAAGTAGATATATGTGTGTGTAAATATATAAAAAAATAGTTGTTCCATTCTAGTTATTAAATAAATGACTAGTTAGAAGATTCAACAAAATGGTGGAAATAATGATTTCTGTGTTTTCTTGCATTTGAAGAGATTTTGCAGTTGCCATGAAAATACATGATAAGATACTTTATGTAACTATCAGTTATTCTAATGCAGCTACTGCACAACTCCCAGAAAAATAAAGAATTCACAAAGAAAGGAAAAAGCAAGAAGAAATGTAGGGATTAGAACAGTTAATATGAATGTGGGAAAAAAACCACATGGGCTTTAAAGGTAAATTCCACTGGTTAAAACACAGAAGCTGTTCTTATGAGTTGGCACAAGATTTCAGCTTCTCCCCAGCTTTGTAAGGTCTATAACTACTAAAGCTACAAAACTGTGGTTCCTTTCTCTGTTTTCTTTGTATGACCCAATGATTCTTGAATTATGTGCTGCAAAGTGGAACCATCCTAATAGACTTAGTAGCTTAAACAATGGTTAGGGCATTTAAGTGGAAAATTGAAATATGGTTTTTAATCTACTCATGCACAGAAAGAAACTGGACCCTCTATCTCCCGTTTCATAAGTAATTTTTCTTTAACGCACAGGCAGTTGTTTAAAAAGCAGTTAGATTCACAACTGGTTTTTTTTAAAAAAAAAGGAAACCAAAACAACAACAAAAACAACGAGTAAGCAAACAAACAAACCTGAGTGTTGCTCAGTTATTTGGGAGAATAAATTTGGATACCTGACCCTACCTGGGAACTGTAGACTGTGAAAGGATCTTTTTTGTATCTTTTGATTGAGGCATTCAGAGGGAAGACATAAGCTTTGTATCTTCACCTCACATATTGCGAATGTTAAATCTAAGCATATTCTTGCTCAGTGTGATGAAAGATTTGGCCCATAGTCAGTATCTTCACCGTTCCTCTTTTGATCCACATTCACTATTACTAGATTTTTGATATGACAGATATATTTTGAGTTATACTCCATACTAGAGTGAGTGAAGTGGAATTATATCTCCTGTGTGTCAAGGGGGCTTTTCAGTATACACGCTAACCAGGTACAGTGATAAAGATACAACTTACAATTTTGCATCAGCAGTAAAACCCCCTGGATAATGACAAAAATCTGAAGACATGGATGAGTTGGCTGCATCTGAGAAGAAAGTGATAGCTTTATGAAGAGAGTGATATTAAAATATATACATCACTGTGCTTGCATCTTTGTGAGCAAATTTTTTACACTGCCACAAGATCATATGGTATAAAAATATATACCCTTTTACAAGATCTTATAATCAAAAGCTGTTAATGATGACCATTTATGATGGTATGTTATCTTACCTTCCATGGAAAATACAGAACAAAATATGATTTGTTTTAATTCATTATACAGAAACTGAAACTAAATGTAAGAAGAAAAAAAAAAAAAGGTTTTGAATATGTATGTACTTCTTTATGTGGAATCATTATACATTTTTAAAAGTTAATTAATTTAAACAAACATAAACACTTCAAATGATAAAAACCAAAACCACTCAGATATAAAAAATTTAAGCTTTGCATGAAAAGAGAAACCAATTTTTCACAAAACCTGCATTAATAATTTTCAACATCTGAGGCAGTGTTTGGGACAAATTCTAAAAAGAGAAGATACAACATTTATATAAGAGTCCAAACATACATGAATTGTATAAAATACAGTGTATAATGTGTCATGATTATTGTGTTCCTCTGAATAAACATGCCAAGTCTATCTTACCTGACAAAAAAGTAAGTTGCATTATCTCATAAAATGGCAATGTCTTCCTAGTTTGAATCCAAATAGTTTATTTTGTTGATGGTTCATATTTTGCATGAACACCATATGCTCATTTGAGCCCTTTTAGATGATGTTTAACTGGAAGTTAACACTTGCAACGATGAGACTAAGGGTTTTTTTTCCTGTAAAAGGTGCAGACTCCAGTGTTGGATTTCTCTGGATGAAAACCATTTAGGTCTAGATGATGACACACAAAAGACAAACCATTTTAATGACAAAAAAGCAGCATTTAAATTTCTGTGATTTGGTTGAATTTTATAGCTACTACAGTAATAAACCTCGCAAACTTTTTCCCTATGAAATTTCACCTTTTACCATTTTTGTTAAGTTACAAAACTATTTTTTTAGTGGCAATATGACATAGTGCCCAAACTTGAGCTAGTTTTAGAAATCCTTAGCAAGTCCCAGATGTAGCTCCTACTATGTGGTTAAAAAAAAGGGGTACTGTAGTACAATTAGCTTTGGAGAAGTATTTTCATGGATATATTTATTGATCTAGATCCCATCAGAACACCTTCTTTTGATTTCTCTGTGGGACAGTTAAACTGACTACTTAAACAACTGCAAACATCTTTTGTTATTATTAGGACAGACATTCTACACATTAATCTATGCAATATCTTCTTTAGAAAAACAATCTGGATTATTTTCAGTGAAGATATTGTCCATTTGGTAGCTGTAGATTTAGGAGAAGATTATAATCTTTGCAAGACATGTTTTAACCAAAAGGATATCAAGTTGTGCCTCTTTGTTGCAGTAAATGGATGTCTTGTTGACAAAATGTCACTGCAGTGTTTGAGAAGCCAGCTGTCAGAAGATTAGAACAGGACTGCAAAAACTAAACCAAGCATATGAAACACCTATGGCCATTGCTCTTCAAGGACTTCTTGATTGCCTCCATGTCTAGTATTTCTAATAATTTTTCTGAACAATTTTTAATGAACAAGTTTGATCTTTGGACTTTTTGGGGGGGACAGGGGCCTTTATACAAGAAAAAGACATTCTTCTCTATATTTTACTTTGCAAGCATATTGAAAAATAGTCTATTTAATTATGGTTGCTGATAGATTGCTCACATTCCTTGAAGCAACAAAGTATCATGTAAACAGTGTGCCATTTTGAAGAGCCAAATTGAGAACTTTTGTTAAAAACCTGGATGTGGCCAGATATAATCTCACATTACAGATAACTTGGAAGATTTTTCTTTCTGTTTCTGATGAAAAATATGATCCTAAGATTTATAGAAAAAATTCTTGCAGGAAAATCCTGAAACATGAAATGTGTCCATGCAGCTGAAAGATAATTTCAAGGGCTCAATTATGGAGTGAAGGTTAAACATTTAAATGGCTTTCTGTGTGCAACTGCATTGAGTACCAAATGCTTTTCACTTGTGCTATTTAGTTTTTTTTTCAGTACTTTACTACCATAACTTTAAAAAGCTGTGTTAAGTTTGTACTGGAAGGAGAAATGCAAAGGAGAAGGATGAAATATGTTCATACTTTGGGTACAAAGCTGAAGAGTAAAAGCATAGTAGAATGAGGCAGGTAGACTGGGAACCTTGTTCAGAAGGCTCTGTGTTATGAAGTCACATGTAATGGGCAGAAATCTAATGGAAATAATGTCACAGGGAAAATGGAACAGGTAAGCAATAAGCAAGAAGCCCTAATAAGTGTAAAATTGTGAAAAGTGTACTGCATTAAGGGCATGACTTCCTGTTTTCTAAAAACTATTTTCACAGGTGTAGTAACAATAACCAACATCAAGGAAAAAAAAGAAGGATCCAAAATCAGTGCAGAGTGAAGAATTACTGAAGGCATGACGAAAATGATGAAGCAAATACCAAGTTTCAGTTGTTTCTGCTGCACAGTAAAGAAAGGCTACAAAAGATCTATGGATTTGCTATCAAAAATACTTCCTGGAGGGAGGGAAGATAAAAGCAGGATAAAAATGTGCAGACACATTGCAGAACATAAGAGATTGTCTTGCATGAAGGACAGTTCTAAAAACCGCTTTTGTGGCTACTGAGCAGGACTGAACACAGAAGTGAAGAACTGTCTGTTGTGTGCTTAGAAAGAAGCTGAAAGGGAGAAAAAAAAAAAACATTTTCTACAGTGCTGAAAATACTCAAATGCATCATATGGTCAAATTAAAGCAAAGCATATGTAGCCTGCAATTAAAAAAAAACAAAACACAAAAGAAAACAAACCAAAACAATGTGTGACCATAAAACACAATATACCCCACAATTAATAATTTAAAGACTCTCTTTGGTACGTGATTTCCATTAAATAAGAGTTCATACTTTCAAAGAATCGTATGTATGTGGTTTTGGGACAGCTTATGTTTCCCTTTAGCAAATTTATCTTCCTCTGGAGAATGGAAAGCATCTTTACTTACCAGTCATAGAATCATAGAATAGTTTCGGCTGGAAGAGACCTCCAATTTATCAAGGGTGCACTCTATTCCCTCATCCAAATCACTGATGAAGATGTTAAACAGGAGTGGCCCCAGTACTGAGCCCTGGGGGATACCACTTGTGATGGTTGGCAGCCAACTGGATTTAACTCCATTGACTACAATTCTTGCGACTTGTCCATCTAACCAGTTCTTCACCCTGGAAGGTGTATGCCCATCTAAGCCAAGAGCAGTCAACTTCTGTAATAGAATGCTGTGGGAAACAGTGTCAAATGCCTTACTAAAGTCAAGACAGGCAACATCCACAGCCTTGCCTTCATTCAACAATCAGGTCACCCTGTCATAGAAGGAGATCAGGTTTGTTAAACAGGACCTGCCCTTCATAAACCCATGCTGACTGGGCCTGATCACCTGGTTGTCCTGCATGTGCTGCATAATAGAACCCAGGATGATCTGCTCCATCAGCTTTCCTGGTATCGAAGTCAAACTGACAGGCCTGTAGTTCCCCGGATCATCTTTCTGTCCCTTCTTATCTATGGGTGTTATGTTGGCTGACTTCCAGTCTGCTGATACCTCCCCAGTCAGCCAGGACTGCTGATAAATGATGGACAGTGGCCTGGTGAACACCCCTGCCAGTTCTTTCAGCACTCTAGGATGTAACCCATCCGGATCCATAGATTTATTCATATTGACATTGAGGAGCATGTCATGGACCATCACCTCCTCATCCTTACATTTCAGTACATGTTTTGTACTTGTTTTGGCTAAACTTAATGATGCCTCTGAGTTTTCCGGACAATAAATAATGCTTTGTCACAGAGATTTACTGCTTAACCAGAAAAAGAAACAAAAGCATATGTTAATGACTATTGCATATTAAAAATATTAACACTTATTTTTTCCATTGTTGAGTCTCTGTGAGTAGTGTCAGGATATTTTATGAATCACAGCAACATCTTAAATACCCTGCAGAAAAGAAAAAAAGAAAAATTGCTTTGTTGAACACTGCTTGTATTTTTTAGTTCAAAGTAAAAAACAAAACAAAACAAATTTTTTTTTTTTATTCTTTGTGAAGTAAATATTTTCCAGATCCTATTCTAAAAAGAATAATCCTGTCTCTAATCTTTCTTCTTCAGAAACCTCAAGGACTTTTCAGACACCTGGGAAACCAAATTTATACCTAATTAGGCTATTAAACAACCACATTAATCTTACTGCTGCTATAAAAAATGGTCAAGCTGCTACAGGTATCAGATACTTCAATGATACTACATTTGCATCTTAAACAAAACAAAAAAAAAAAAAAAAAACCCCACAATAAAGTATTTAATTCAGCCTCAAAATACTATACTTAATATGTTGTGGGCTCCACACAAAGCATTTTTATTACCACTGTCTTTTCAGTTTCTGAGAATTGAAAAGATAATAAATACACTATAATGGAAAAAGACAAAGACCCTGTTCAAAGTCATCTACAGTGTAACAAGGCCATTTACAGAAATGCAATAGCAAAAGAGTGAATTTTGGCATCTCCAAACTTGGTATTATTTAACTTATTTGTAAAGGAAAATTGTGATACTAAAAATAAACCACATAATTTCTGAATACTTTTGTTGGTGGTATGATCATCTGGTCAGCCTTCCATTCATTTCTCAAAGAAAAAAACAATAATACAATGATATGCAAGTTTATATAGGAGGAGAATTTGTAATTTCTTCAAAATTAACCTATATACAGTTTTTTGTCATATGCAAATGGGATATGAGGAACAGAGGAGCACAGTGTCCACTCAAGTATCAATCATTGTATTTAAGACAGTGGTCTTAACTTCACACTTTTCTTACGCTGAAAAAAAAAATTCTTTCCCTGCACGTCTTCAGCAGAAAAGCTCCTGTGTTGTCACCAAAATAAGGAAGAGTATTACCAATCAATGACATCCCAGTACTGAGGTCCACTGTCATGGTCCCTATTATGAAAGCAGACTCAGCGTAACATTTTGAATCACTTCAATCTACTGACTCAACATTTCTGAGATAAGTAATTTAAAAGAATAAATTTAGCATGACAGAAGCTTTGAGCCTAAAATAAGGGACATCCTTCACAATGAGTAACATTTGACAGGTAAGTTTTAAATAAGCAAACTTACATACATGATCACAATCCCTTGTGTTAAAAGAATAAAAAAAAAAAAAAAAAGAAAAGAAAAAGATATAAAGCAAGCACATTCACCATGGCTTCACTTAAGTAGCAGTAGTTGAAATAAAATTGCTGTGTGAAGCAAGCAGCTTCTGTAGAGAGTCTTCTTGACACTTCTATTAGAATTGTCTATAGTGTATTCTTGTATAGAAGACACTCTTGTGTCTTCAAAACATTGATTTGTCCAAATGACTTGTCTAAATGAAAAAGGCTCTTGTTAAAGTACAGATATTATGCACATTTACACAGATATTAGAATGAAATCTTGCCCAAGCTGTGACTTGGTTTAGTCTCTTTACAGAAGTCCACAGAAAATTTTGAATGAGAGATTCTGCCCACTACATAACATATCCAATCAGTATCAATTCCAATCTTCTAAAAAGATTAGTGTAACTGGTAGTTGTGAACACAGCTGATTTGGATACAATTGATTTTTCTTTTACAAAACATTGAAATCAAATGGTTTTCATTACAAATCCAAGATGCAGCTGTTATAATTCCCATTTTTTTATTGTGCTGTGTTATCCACAGAAGCAGTTTTAGTGGTTCATAACAAAGGACATGATTTAAGTAAGTAATCCTGTCAGCAGAGAACAAGGTAATAAGACATCCAACCTACATCATATGAGATAATATGCAGACATTTCTAATCTACATTTTCAGCATCATATTACAACTCACTGTGATATTCTTCAATTAAAAATATTCAGATGATTGTCCAAGTTTCCATCCTTATACTTTGCCAGTCCATGTGCATCTCTATCTTCTCCTCCAACAAAACTGCAGGTTTACCCTCAACAGTACTGAAATAACTTGATATAGAGTTGGTGTAGTCACAGATGTCTTTGAATAACATACTCTTTGTAGTCTACTGGAACAGTAACCACCTATAAATCTACAGTAGTGCACTTTGATATATTCTTGATAAAAATGTAAGGCATAATTTAACAGTTTTTCCAACTCTAATCTGACACAGACTGCACATTTACTTGTGTCAAACAGGCAAAGTTAACTCTTACTTTACAGTTTGCATTGATAGTTAAGAAAATGTGTGTAGACAAGATATTTTATCACTGCTTCCTTTTTTTTCTCTAAGGTAATCACAATAAATTCTAAAAAAAAAAAAAAAAAAAAAAAGAACTACTACATGTTTAATATCTAGCTTATCTTTTACTGAAAATCTTATACTTACAAATATTTGTACCCCTTACTTAAAAACAAGGAAGGACTTGTTGTGTGAAGGTCAAAGTTGTCCTTGACTTCAGCAACCATGAATTCTGGGTCCTGTGAGGGAAAATCAGGGCAAACAGCAAGATCATAACACTGGACTTCAGAAGAGCAGACTCTCTCTTCAGTGATCTTCTTGAAAAAGTCCCATGGGATAAGGCCCTGGAAGATGCTATTGATATTCAAGAATCACCTCCTCCAAACTCGAGGCTACTCCACCCCAAAGTGCAGGAAGTCAGGAAAAAAAGCCAGGGGGCCTGAATGATAGACAAGGAGATCCTCAAAAAAATCAAACATAAAAAGGAATTACACAGAATGTGGAAGCAGAAGGTAACCTGTGAGAAATACAGAGGCACTATGGAAGCATGCTTTCTTTACGAGGGACCTGGTTAAGAAAGCCAAAGTCTCCTCTGAATGAATCTGTCCAGGAATGTCAAAGGCAACAAGAACTGTTTCTTTAAGTACATAGGTGACTAGACTGACACCAAAGGGAAAGGCTGGAAGACATGCCTTTGGTGGAAAAGGATCAGAATCACAGAATGATAGGGATTGGAAGGGACCACTGGGATCATCTAGTCCAACCCATTTACTAAAGGAGCTTTACCTAGATCAGGCTTCACAGGAATGCATCCAAGTGAGTTAGAGAATATTTAGGCAAAGTGGATATGCAGTCCATAGTCCCTGATGAGATATACCCATGAGCACTGATGGAGCTGGCTGAAGTCATTGCAAGGCCACTCTTGATAAACTTTGAATGATCATGGCAGTTAGGAGAATTGTACAAAGATTGAAGGAAAACAAATGTCTTTACTATTTTCAAAAAAGGCAAGAGGGAAGACCCAAGGAACTACAGGGTCATCAGACTTACCTTGATTCCCAGGAAGATGACTGAATCTTGGAACATTTCCACACACAAGAAGGACAAGAAATGCATCAGGAATAGTCAGCGTGAATTCACCAAAGTGAAGTCATGCTTGAGCAACCAGATAGCCTTTTGTGATGAAATGACAGGCTTGGTAGTTGAGGAGAAAGCAGTGCATATTGTCTACCTTCACATCAGTAATGCTTTTGACACCATCTCCCTTAAAATGCTCATAGACAAACTGTGACATGTGGGATGGATGAGCAGTGAGCTGGACTGGAAACTGTCTGAACAGCTGGGTGCAGAGGGTGATGGTCAGCAGCACAAAGTCTAGTTGGGAGAGTGACTAGTGGTGTAACTTGGTTTAGAACTTTGTCCTACGCTGTTCAGCATCTTCATTAATGATTTGGATGATGGCACAGAGTAAAACTTCAGCAAGTTTGCTGATGACATAAAACTGGGAGGAGTGGCTGATATGCCAGAGGGCTACACTGCCATCCAGAGTGATCTCAACAGGTTGGCAAATTGGACTGACAGGAACCTCATGAAGTTCAACAAGGAGAAGTGCAAGGTCCTGCACATGGGGAGGAACAACCACACGCACCAGTACATGATGGGGGTCACTCAGATGGAATGTAGCTTAGCAGAAAAGGAGCTGGTTTTTGTGGTTGTCCTGGTTTTGGCCGGGACAGAGATAATTTTGTTTCTAGTATGGGGCTATGTTTTGGATTTGTGCTGGAAATAAAATTGATAATATGTTCATGGTGAAAGTTATGGCATTTGTCTTCCCAGCACAAGTAACCATTACTCATGATGGAGTCCTGCTTTCCTGGAGAAGGCTGAACATATGCCTGCCAATGGGAAATTGAATGAATTCCTTGTTATGCTTTGCTTGTGTGTGTGCCTTTTGCTTCATCTATTAAATTGTCTTTATCTCAACTCATGAGTTTCCTCACTTTTACCCTTCTGATTCTTTTCCCCATCCCAACAGGTGGAGTGAGCAAGTGTCTGTCTGGTGTTTAGTTGACAGCTGGGGTTAAACCATAACACTAGTGGTCATCAAGTTGAACATAAGCCCCCAGTGTACCCTTGGCTGCAAAGAAGGATAATGGTATGCTGAGCAGTGTTAGACAAAGCAGGGTGAGGGAGTCAATCCTTTCTCTCTGTTCAACACTAGTAAGGCTGCACTTGGAGTGCTGTGTCCACTTCTGGGCTCTTCAGTACAAGAGAGATGAAGTCATATGGGAAAGAATTCAGGAAAGGGTCACAAAGATGATGAAGGGACTGGAGCATCTTTCCTATGGGGAAATGCTGAGAGAGTTGGGACTATTCAACGAGTAAAGGTTCATTTAGCTGATTTTTTTAGAAACTTAATGCACATACCTGAATATTAAACCAGGTGATCAATGTACTTTAAATTTTCTTTGCCACTACTCACAAAGCCACAGATATGGCCTGAAATTAACGTTAAGAGATGGTTTTAGCTGGGATAGAGCTGATTTTCTTTATTGCAACTAGTATGCAGCTATGTTTTGGATTTGTGCTGAAAAGTGTTGATAACACAGGGACGTTTTATTTATTGCTGAGCAGTACTTACACAGAATCAAGGCATTTTCTGCTTCTCAGACCACCCCACCAGTGAGTAGTCTAGGGGTACACAAGGAGTTGGGAGGAGGTATGGCTGAGTCAGCTGATACAGACTGTGCAAAGGGATATTCCATATCATATGATGTTGTGCTCATCATATAAACCTGAAGAAGAAGGAAGGGGAGATGCCCAGAATTATGGCATTTGTCTTCCTGCATAACCATTATGCTTGATGGAGCCCTGCTTTCCTGGAGATGGCTGAACACCTGCCAATGGAGGGAAAGTAGTGAACAAATTCCTTGTTTAGCTTTGCCTCTGTGTGTGGCTGTTGCTTTAAACTGTTATCTCAATCCACAGGATTTCTTCCAGTTCTCTCCTCTATCCCACCAGGTTGGGAGAGCAAGCAGCTGTGTGGTACTTAATAGTCAGCTGGGGTTAAACCATGACAATCTGTTTTAGTGCCTGATGTGGGACTTTAAGTATTTGAGAGAACAGTTTTGACTGGAATGTGGTAGACCAAGTTTATAGCTGTTACTGCTGTTGAGCTATTAATTAACAATCCCATGCTTGACATGGGGCTTGCTTGCCTCACCGTACAGTAGTGTCTAGTGCTTATTAGTGGCTGCTATTTTGCTTTTGCTGCTTGCTGTACTGCTTATCATCTTACTCTGTTGTGTCTGGAAATACCTTGAAAACTGTGGTGGCAATGTGCTTAGGCTGGCAGATGGCCAAGGAATTGCTACTCTTCCTGTTCTGCTATACTGGACTGGCAGGAACTCCAGTGCAGACTTAATTCAAAGAGAATGTGACCTGTGGATAAGTCCACACAGGAGCAGGACATCCCGAAGCATCTATGACTGTGAATAAGTCCATGCCAGAGCAGATATATCTCAAAGCTTCTGTGGCTGTGGTTATGTCTGTGTCACAGCAGATACACCTCTGAAGGGATTGTTGCCAAAGGATATGTCCATACAGGAGAATCATAGAATCATAGAATGTCAAGGGCTGGAAGGGACCTCGAGAGATCATCTAGTCCAACCCCCCTGCCAGAGCTGGATCACCTAGACAAGGTCACACAGGAACGTGTCCAGGCGGGTCTTGAATATCTCCAGAGAGGGAGACTCCACAGCCCCCCCGGCCAGCCTGTTCCAGTGTTCCGTCACCCTCACTGTGAAAAATTTTTCCTTATGTTTACATGAAACTTCCTGTGCCTCAGCTTCAATCCATTACCCCTTGTCCTATCATTGGGCATCACCGAGAAGAGCCTGGCTCCATCTTCCCAGCACTCACTCTTCATATATTTATAAACATTGATTAAATCATCCCTTAGTCTTCTTTTCTCTAAGCTAAAAAGCCCCAGCTCCCTCAGTCTATCCTCATAAGAGAGATGTCCCACTCCCTTAATCATCTTTGTAGCCCTGCGCTGGACCCTCTCCAGCAGTTCCATGTCCTCCTTAAACTGGGGGTCCCAGAACTGGACACAGTATTCCAGATGTAGCCTCACTAGGGCAGAGTAGAGGGGCAGGAGAACCTCTCTCAACCTACTAGCTACACCCCTTCTAATACACCCCAGGATGGCATTGGCTCTCTTGGCCACAAGAGCACATTGCTGGCTCATGGTCAGCCTCCCATCAACCAGGACCCCCAGGTCCTTTTCCCCTTCTCTGACTTCCAACAGCTCAGTTCCCAACCTATACTGATACCTGGGGTTGTTCTTTCCCAGGTGCAGGACTCTGCACTTGCCCTTATTGAATTTCATCAAATTTCTTCCTGCCCAACCCTCCAGCCTGCCCAGGTCTCACTGAATGGCATTGCAGCCTGCTGGGGTGTCGGACATTCCACCCAGCTTGGTATCATCAGCAAACTTGCTGACAGTGCTCTCTGTGCCCTCATCCAGGTCATTGATGAACAGGTTAAACAGAACCGGTCCCAGCCCTGACCCCTGTGGAACCCCACTGGTTACAGGCCTCCAGCTGGACTCCATCCCATTGACCACAGTTCTCTGGCTTCTTTCTTTCAACCAATTCCCAATCCACCTCACTACCTGATCAAGCAGACCACACTGTCTCAGTTTAGCAAGAAGGATGCTGTGGGAGACAGTGTCAAATGACTTAGAGAAATCAGGAAAAAACACATCCACTGCTCTACCATCATCTATCCACCTGGTTATGTCCTTGTAAAAGGTTATCAGGTTGGTCAAACATGACCTCCCCTTGATAAAACCGTGTTGATTGCTCCTGATGACCCTCTTGTCCTTGACATGCCTAAGGATAGTGCCAAGGATAAGTTGTTCCGTTATCTTTCCAGGAATGGAGGTGAGGCTGACCGGTCTATAGTTACCAGGGTCCTCCTTCTTGCCCCTCTTGAAGATTGGGGTGATGTTTGCCCTCCTCCAGTCCCCAGGCACCTCTCCTGTGTGCCATGACTTACTATAGATAATGTGCCAGCTCCCTCAGCACCCTTGGATGGATGGCATCAGGACCCATGGACTTATGGATGTCCAGATTACTCAGCTGTTCTTTAACCCAGTCCTCATCAACCAAGGAAGAGAAGGTACTCCTTGAAACATTTGTGTATGAAGTCATGCTTGAGCATCTTGAAGTGTGTGGCCATGGATAAGCCCACAACAAAGCAGGTACAACCCTGCAGTCTTAAGGGACTACAGTCTGTGGGTGATTCTAAGCCAAAGGAGGGCAAAGGGGAGGAGTTCATTGCAATGTTAAACTTGATGATCTGGTCCAAAGGGACCAGGAGTGGATATTGTAATGGATATACTTTTAAATTGTTGTAACTCAATATTTGTATTGCATGTTATGGGAATTACTATAGCAGGAACCACCTGAAGCAATATAAGACAAGCTTTACAGGAAGCAGTGACCTGACCTTAGCTGTCTTTGATGCCCAGTAATTCCATGCAACACATCACCACTCCTGTACTGAATGACCACCATAATAAATGGAGCCCAAAGTCACAGACTAAATGAACTCAAGGGACATTTTGTGAATGTTTATGGACATTTTACAGATGTTTCACAAAGGTGGCCCATAGACTAAGGGGATGATATCTGTGTTCAAGGATGGAAAGGGTGGTGGTGGAAAATAAGGATGTATTGGATAGTGTGAGACCTGAGCATGATGTGAATGGTATGAAATAAGGGGTGAAGAAATGGGCTGGTTTTGTCTGGGATAGAGCTTAATTTTCTTTATAGTAGCTAGTACGGGGCTGTGTTTTGGATTTGTTTTGACAATGGAGAGATGTTTTAGTTACTGTTGAGCAGTGCTTACATGGAGTCAAGGCCTTTTCTGTTTCTCACACCACCTGACCAGTGAGTAGGCTGGGGGTGCACAAGAAGTTGGGAGGAGATACAGCCAAGTCAGCTGACCTCAAATGAACAAAGAGATATTCCATACCACATGACATCATGCTCAGCACATAAAGCTAGAAAAAGAAGAGGACGGGAGGACATTTGGAGTGATAGTACTTTTGTCTTCCCAAATAATCCTTCCACGTGATGGATCTTTCCTGGAAATGGCTGAACACACCTGCCTGACAATAGGAAATGGTGAACAAATTCCTTGTTTTGCTTTGCTTGTGGGCAGCCTTTTGCTTTACTTATTAAATGGTCTTTATCTCAACTCACTTGATTCTCTCCCCATCCCACCAGGGTGGGGGGTGACAGTGATCAGCTCAGTGGTGATTAGCTGCCAGCTCGGGTTAAACCTCTTTTGAGTTCCACTGCAGTTTTCCATTATTTTTAGCTCTTGCTCCCTGGTGGATCTGCATAACATAACAACACTAATACCTTCAATAAATCTAGATTTTATTCCAAGGAAAGGTTAATTAGCACATTTTCTTCACCTCCAGTAAAAGCCTATATTTATGGCAGTGATGTTTTTAAGTTAAGAAAATTCAGCTACTATGAACCTCCCTTTCTAAAAGTACTTAGATTTAAAACTTACTACATATTGCAGATTTACAGATACATAAAAATTAATACTTATTTATATTTACTGAAAGAATTTTATAAATTAAGGAGTCAATCTGAAAACAATTGTTATCAAAGCAAATTCTTCTATTTTCCTAAATAAGCACTGAATAAATAAAAGAAAAAAAAAAAATCTTCTCTTATCAGAGAAGAAATTAGATTTTTAAGTATTTTCCTCTTAGTGACTGAAGCATTATTATCTTTAACTCCTTGGAACCTATGAGGCTTTCTCCAATGCTATGGAAAGGGAGGAAATGTCTTTTTTAAGGCTTGTCATCCAGGGACAAATGACAAAGTGCCTTTGAGTTTGTGTCCTTCTTTACCTAGACAACAGCTGACTCAAGGTCTCAGATCTCCTTTTACAGTATCTGGTACACAGGAGCAACAGACTTTCAGGACAGCACCTAGCAGAATACCTTTTATCACTACAGTGTTCATGTTCCATTAGTTCATTTGTATGTTTCATAAAGCTCTTTTACCATACCAAGCCTGGAACACAGATTTCTGTTCTCCAATAATGTTATTTTTTTGCCTATTTACCTAACAGTGACGATGCTGAATTCTCGTTTTACTATGATGAAAGACAGTACTCCTTTCACAAAGAATTGGGCTATCATACTTTTTACACACAGAAGTATGACCTTCCATTACTTCCTAGGTTGCTTAGCTAATCTGCTTAGATTATCATTAAAGAAATGCATGCCTGGAAATCAGGAGTCCTCACAACAAATGGTTAGGCTGGGCAGAAAGCTCTTCTGGATGAAAGTAGAGGCTTAGATGAAAAAGCGGGATCTCTGAAAAAATTCAGTACAGATTTGTATGGCTTGAGAGCATCACAGGAGATACAATTTGGTAAGACACCATTTTTATTTCATTTTACTTCTGTGATGGTAGAGGTTAACAGTTTACAATTGAGTCTATCAAATATAATCCCATAATTGCATTTCACTGTTGAACAGGACACTAAATAGCTTTGTGAGCTTCTGAGACTATTGCCATAATTACATTCTGACTTCTGAAGAGAAATTTTTGGCAAAGTCTCTGACACAGGAGCATATGCAATCAATAAATATTTACCTGGAGTTTCTTCAAACTTTTCCATATTTCAGAACTGAGGTGACCAAAAATTTAAAATCATATAACTTACTTGGATTCTTTTCAGTGCCTTTTGTTTCATTTCATTGACGAAGTTTTATGCAAGTACAGGTTCATTTTCTAAGCGATTATTTATGCAGTATTTCTGCTCCCAATAGCTGTAGGTGAAGTTAAAGAGTGAAACAACTAGAAGATTAAAACCAAAACACAACAGAAAATAGTCATAGTTTCATCATTATTAGGTCAACACGTTAAAACTGATTTTTTTTTTCTTATTATTATTTAAATGCAGATACTTTTTGACAAACCATTAGGGAATCTTCTATATCTTATCCCAAATGGACACTTAGGATTTTCCACCATGTGCCCATATGCAATACTTACTCAAGACATCCCATGAGAAGAATATTTCTATTGTTTCTAGTTAATTTATGGCAGTGAAAAAGAAACAAAAAACCAAACACACCCACACACACACCCCCCCCCCCCCCCCCCCCATTTTTATTACATAACTTGTTTAAATTGTCAGCCACAAAAGGATTCTTCTGCTGCTGTTTGACAAATTATACATCCAAAGGACAAAATCTCCTGACAGATATCTCCTACCTACCTAGATAAAACATCAGAGAAAGAAAGAACTAAATTGCATGCTAACTGGTCTCTTCCCTGTTCTATATTTTTTTAAGGTGGTCTTCATATACGTCAAAACATAGACGTAACAATACAAGGTAAACATCCTCTCACCAACCAATGAAGATTTGTTCTGAAACAATACCTCAACAAATTCTCCAGTTTTCAATGAAAGAAAATAATCCTATTATGCAATTGTTCCCTTTGGTGATTTCTTACCAAGTAGATGAAAATTGGTGCTGCAGAAGCACTAATTTTTATCACTTCTTTAGTATTCAGGGCAGACTCTTTAGAAAATCATCCAATCATCGTAAATTTTACAGTCAACAATAGGGGATAAACTTCTCTATTGCCTATTTTATTTATATTATTTGTGTTGGAGACAGTCTTACAGGAATGTCATAGTAGAAATATGTAATCAACATAAAATTGAAGTCAGCCTGTGATGAATCTAAAGAAATGTTGTCTGGGAAGTAGAAACTACAATGGATATCTTTGTTAAGTAGGATAGAATTCTTTAAAATGTACTTTTCCCCTTTAAGAGATTTTTATAAGATTCTTTTGGAGATATTAATGTAATTTAGGTAAACCATCCAGTAGATACTGGAAAAATGCTTTTCCCCATCACGGGGAATGGGAAGATCATATTTTCAATCTATTTTTCCAACATAAAGTTGAAAATATGTTGTTTCTGATGCTCATCTTGCTGTTAACAATAAACTAGATCAAGTACACAAATTGGTCTGAGGAGAAGTAACATGTTTCCAAAATAAAGTCTAAATAGTTTGCAGTGACAAGTTATTTGCTGCTTGTACATTTTCTACATCACCTTTAACCTTCTGGGTCTATCTTTCCACCATTTTCAGGGCCAAAATATTTCTTACATCCTTCTTACCAATTTTCAGTGGCATTGATGCCAAGGACACCTTTTGCAATAAACAACATTCCTAGAAAATGAGCTTTCTAGGGAATAGTAATCAGAAAAAAACAACAAAAAAAAAACCCCAACAAAAAAAAACAAACAACAAAAAAAAAAAATGCATGTTTATGTGTATATAAACACATATATATGCATACACACAGGTATATGTACACAATTTTGTGTGCAACAAGTAGTATAGAGAGAATGAATTAATTTGGACAGCTCTGTAAGAAGACTCCGGGTTTCTGACTTCCTCAGAGGCTCTGGACAAAAAAATCAGTATCTATACTCAGTATCTTGTTTACTGTTATTTCTGCTCATAACCCTTCTTTATCTAATCATGGTATGGTAAAGAAAAGAGAGTGATTACGAGCTAATGAGATACTGCAAGATCACTGTAAAAGTAATTACATTAATATTAACTTATAATTTGTCATATTGACATTAAAAGACTAAGTCTATTTTGAAAATTTGGCTGAAAGTTTACAGGGTAAAATCAGTATTCTCCTGTTAATAAAAAACTGTGATTGTAAACACAGTATATTTCCAACACTTTGCCATTTGCAGAATGTCTATTTGGGTATGGGTTTTTTTTCTTTTCCGAATAGCAACATAAAACCTTTCTAAGATCATTATGTTCAATGACTGTTTCATTTAACAAAAATTGCTCAGCATTAGTAACTTGTTGTCAAACTAATTTTTTTTTTTTTTAACTGAATTGCATTTACCCTCTGTTGTCTCAATTACATAAACTGTCCAAAAGCTTTTGAATCCAGTTGAACAATCACTTCTGTTTGCTATGACTTCAAATTTAATGTTAATTTAAGTGTTGTTTTCACAACCATTTTCCAAGATTTCTATAGGGCAGCATTCTCTGTAAAGCTATATACCCCACATTAAAATACTTGGTGTTACCACAGGGTTGCAAATCATCCTTGACACTGAACCTAAGACTTCCAGGGATATAGAGTCATGGGTTAATGGGGTTGGAAGGGACTTCTGGATATCTGCTAGTCCCAACCCTGATCAGATCAGTGTCAGCTAGAACAAGTTGCTCAGGTCTGTGTCTGGATGAGTTTTCATTATCACCAAGGATGAACTCAACATGTATGGTCAACCTTTTCTGAGTTACGGGTAGGTCATATTGAAAATGTTTTTCCTCTTATCTGTATCTTGTATACGTATCCAGAAATATTTATCTTATAATCTGTTCCTGTATAAGAGAAACTTTAGTTGCCTTTCTGTTATTTTTTGTCAACTATTGCCAGAACAGCTCCTCTTTGTGAGGAAAAAAAGCATAGAAGAGAGGAATAAGGGAAATAAAGGAGTGGAACAGCAAAAATAAAGGAAGGCTACGTAGTGTACAGCAATTTTTAGCCTGAAAGATAAATCAGACCACAGGACAGTGTGCTGGATTTGAAGGATTGTATTATCTTTTGTTACCAGATTAACTATTTGATACAACTACATCCTCAAGCATAATTTTGTAATTATCCTTCACGATACTGGATTTAAGTATGATAATTTATAACAGATAATAAAAGAAAAGCTTATTGGACAAAATAAGATGGAAGAGAAGAAATAAAATATTTCCACAATACGTCCTCCCACCCCAGCAAATAAAAGATACAAAGTGACTTTAGAGGTTTTATATATAAGTCTAGTATATTTCAGTAGTCCAGAGTTTGTGTTTTGTGGGCTGATGATGTACTTCATAAGGTTCCAAAAAACATGAAACCCAGAAAAATAATGCAGAGTGGATAATAATACCGTTAAAAAAAAAAATAGTCCCCCCCCAAAAAAATACAGAAAGCAATAATAGTGTATGTTCTTTGCTTTGATGTCATTATGACAAAGACTTTTGAACTCAGTTTTATCTGTTGCTTACAACTAATACATTTATTCAGAAATCACACAGATTCTGTATTTTTTTACTGAAACATATAAATGCAGATTTTGTCTCTTTACATCAGTATTCTGATGTAGTCTGTCGAGGTGAACAAAAAGGATGAAAAACCTCATATTGCAGAGGATGTTTTGAATTATGAAAATTTGATAATATACCTGTAATTTCCTTTTACTTGTAAAGATAAATCTTCTAGTCTACTCTTCCAATGCATGTAAACAATCAAAATGATGTTTTTCATCTCTGAACTAAATATGCCATTTCTTTTTTATATGTACTATACTTAAGTTGTAATGACAATGAAAATATTATAGGGAATATGGCCTTTTCTGACATATGTGTGAGTTATGCTTATTCAGTTCTGTATTTAAAAAACATTTAACAATTTTCTGAATAGAGAAAAGTGTGATGATTCATAGGATGAATTCAGAGATGGATTAAATATTTCTACAGAGATAGAGATTCTCTACAAACAAGCTAGGTAAAACCAATTTTTAATCAGTTTTGTAAATCAGCCTCTACAGTAAATTAAGAGTTCACTTTACCTGTTAACATCTTGATTGCTTTACCTGATTGAAAAGAAATAAATGGAATACTGTATAAATATTTATTAGTTTGATTCTCTTGATATTTTTTTTTTTTGTATGCTCATGTTTCATATGTAGAAACTGCCACTACACTTTTATCCCCTTGGTTTCTCAGATCTAATTTTTCTGTTTGCACCTTTTTTTCTTTTACTCTACTTTGAACACACACAAACACCTTTATGATAAGAATTTAAATAATACTGAGATATACTTCTGTGTACATTACAGATGTTTTTAAAGTGAGTATCATCATGTTGGAGATGTGACTATAATCTTCAAACCTACCTCTTCGTCCTTGTGAAGTGAAAACTGAACAACAGAATTCTGTTTTTATATTATGCAGGAAAGACACATGGATTCTTCGTCACTAAGATTTTATCACTAAAATATCTTAAAAGGGGCTTTTTATTGAGTATGCTGTCTAAATCAGCTTTCCCATCAATTCTGCAGCCATTTGTAGTCAAAAGTAATGAGTGTCTCAGCTCATAGGTTTCAAAGTAATATGTTAGAAAATCAAAGAGTGCACAGAATGGAAACTGCATTGAACTTCAGAAAGCAATAATGATACTTCTTTTTCCTGCTGAGGCAATTATGTTGACCAGCAAAATTTGTTTTGATGCTATTAGCTGTTAACAATTTAATTATTCTATGGATTTTCTTAGAAGTTCCTTCAAAGTATTAATGTGTTGCCCAACACAAAGTTGAGTTGCTTTTTGTAACAATTACAAATTGCTACTAGATTTCATTTAAAGTATAATATGTATAAAAATGTTAAAACTAGAAAGATGTTTTCTCTGAAGGGAACTGAATTATTAACACCAATGCAACAGGTTGAATTTTAAGATATATATATTCCAAAAATAAAGAAATATTCTATCTTCTTTCATATCTATTTCCTCTGCCTTTAAGGCAGACAAAGAAAGAAAAAAGAGTCAAATATTCTCTGAGCAGATTCTTTTAGATATTTCATATGTGGAGGGTGTACAGATTAATATCAAATTTACTTATTTTGAAGATAGCTGATGTTACATGAGGCTTCTGATTTAGCAGAGTGATACAAAATATAATGCATGACACTTAGCAAAATACAACAATTGCAGTACACAGTTCAATCACAATACCAGTGGAATTCCTATTACTGGTCTCCATGATAGGCTCACTGTCACAATGCTCAGCATACAGTCACTAAGAAGGAATACATGGGTTGAAACCAGCTTAAGGTCATTGCTTAAGCATTTACACCACCAGGTGATACTCAATAGTTGATAGCTTCTTTTCTAAAACAAAGGTCACTCTCAGCCTGTTTTCACACCACAAACACTGTTGCTGTTAAGCATATAATGGTGTCACTGATTTCAGCAACAGTATGTCTGCCTTTTAGTGATTAAAACTAGGTAAAACTTTGTAAGGTGATGTAGACAATTAATGCAATTTACAAGAGATTTTCCAAGCAGAAGGCTAGGCTGACTGACAACTTGAAAAATCTTCAGGAGGGAACTATTATCCCTTAATTGAAAATAGAGTGCAGCTTTATTCTGCCCTGATATCTTCAGAATCCACAGGCATACACTGTCAGAAAACTTCTTGTTTCTATGGAAAGCTCAGCTACGAAAAAAAATGACAATTGCAAATGAACAGATAAATGACCAAACTATACAGCATGTCAGCCCAGAGGCCCATCAGTCCAGTGTTCTGTGTAGCTAAAAAGAGATTACTGTGAAGCAGCACAGTAATAGGACCCACATGGAGTGATATTTTCCCAGGCTATTCAGCCAGCCTCCAGCAATCTGCAAATTCCCAAGCCTGAAGTTATATTTTTCATTTTTAATGGTCATCAAGGGAATTATGTCCCCCATAAATTTTTAACAACCACAATGCTTTGTTACAAGGAGATTCACACCTTAATTATACTCAGTGAGAAGACAGTAAGAGGTAGTTGGACTGATTTCTGCTATTTCTTTAATTGTCAATAGCTAGGTCTGCTAGTATCCACTACTTTTCCCAATCCAGATTTCTATCCTATTCTGCAGTTTCATAATTCATAAAATCATAGGTTTGTGTCAGAAGGGACCTTAAAGATCATCTAGTTCCAACTCCCCTGGCATGGGCAGGAACACCTTCCACTAGATCAGGTTTCTCAAAGCCTCAACCAGTGTGGCCTTGAACACTTCCAATCATGGGATATCCACAACTTCTTTGGGCAACCTGTTCCAGTGTCCCATCACCCTCACAGTAAAGAATTTCTTCCTAATATCTAATCTAAATCTACTTTTTCAGTTCAAAACCCTCATCCTGTCACCACACTCCCTGTTACAGTCTTTCCCATTCTCTCCTGTAGTCCCCCTTTAGGTACTGGAAGGCTGCTATAAGGTCTCTCCAGAGCCTTCTCTTCTCCAGGATGAACAACACCAACTCTCTCAGCCTGTCTTCATAAAGGAGGTTCTCCAGATCCCTGATCATCTTTGTGGCCCTCCTGTAGACCCACTCAAGCAAGTTCATGACTTTCTTATGTTGGGAGCACCAGAGCTTGACACAGTACTCCAGATGAGGTCTCATGAGATCAGAGTAGAGCAGGTCTGCTTTGAATTGCTGGTCACACTTCTCTAGATACAGTCCAGGATGTAATTGCATTTTTGGGCTGCAAGTGCATGTTGCTGGCTCATATTCTGTTTTTCATCCACCAATACCCCCAAGTCCTTCTCCACAGGGCTGAATAAATTAATTCACTGTCATTGGTCTTAGCTGTCTTCCACTCGTCCTTAAGACAAACGTTTTGATAATATCTAACTATGTTTGTGCAGATAGTATAACTGATATATTATGATGGATTTTCAGAAGACCTGGTTTAACTTAGTTATTTTAACAACTAGGAAGTGAGTCTCAAAGCCAGATGAAATTTTTTTGGTCAAACTACATGAAATGGAAACATATTTTAAACTATTCAATGAAAAATGAAAATGAAAAATGCTTTCTACAACACAGTTCTTATTTTCTTTATAGTTCATGCTGTCAGCAATGTTCAAATAAGAATAAAAGATTCTCTTTGGCTTGTCATGGAGCAGTTTGTCATTTCATTTCTTTCTGGTGTTATTTTCAATATAACTTTCAAGTATACAGGTAGCTACCACAAGGTTAATCATTGTATTGAGCTCAGGAAACTTGTCTGATGATACACTTTTTTATAAGCTACCTATATGATTTAGAAGTTTAATTCCCACTTACATTAAACGAAACAGTCCTGTGAAAGGAGACAACAGAGATTGTTGTCAGGCCCACAAAAAAAAAAAAAAAAAAAAAGAGTGTCATTATTCAGAATTCTACCTTTGACAGTTAAAATATTTTTTTGGGGTATGTGAAGCATTTTTTTTCTTACAGGCATTTACTATTTAATTATTAATATAAAATATAAAATCTCTAGAAGGAGAAATTAAGATAGCTGTAGCCTGTAGTCCATAACCATAACCTGGTGAGTTTGGCAGTACCTGAGTTATGTGAACTGAGCTTAAAGTTTCTACTTTGATTAATGAGACAAAGTTTGAACCCGAGGCTACGCCTGTGATTGGCTATGCCTGTATTTTATATTGATAAATAAAACAAAGGCAGGGACTAGACCTTGGCTCCAGGCATAAGTGTCATGGGTAAACCCAAGTCGAGGCTAGGTATAACACATCCCTTTTATAGCTGATTGGATGCATCTATAATGTAGTAATGTTAGTTGAAATTTCATCTTGGTTCATGCAGTACTGATACCCTGACTCCTAATACTCTGCGCCTTGACCAACATAATTGTCATAGACAGATTGCCAACACCCTGCGTCCTGATGCTTTGACACTCTATCAGTATCAGGAGCATGGGCAGGATGTCAATCACATTATCCATGTAAGGTGAGATTCTCTCAACTCACACTGGTGGAGTCAAGGTGCAGCACCACTCTTGCATGCACTCAAAAGGCATTTGCATGTCTGGTTGTCACTGACAGATTATCAGGTTATTAAGCATCCCTGGGACTCTGCCGCAGCCATACCATCTCTTATGATCCTGATATAAGCTCTCCAGGAAGGACAGGAAGGGTAGGAGGGGAGGAGGTGTTGCCCTCTACATCAGTGACCAGCTAGAATCCATGGAGTTACATATGGGGAAGGATGATGAGCTGGTTGAGAGCATATGGGTTAAGATTACAGGGAAGACAGGGGAAGGTAATGTTGCAGTAGGGGTCTGCTACAGGCAACCTGATCAGCAGAGGATGAGGCCTTCCACAGGCAGATAGAAATGGATTTGCATTCACAGGCCTTGGTCCTTGTGGGGGATTTTAACCACACTGACATCTGCTGGAGGGACAAAACAGCAAGGCACCAGCAATCCAGGATGTTCCTGGAGTGTGTAAATGATAACTTCCTCCTCTGAATGGTAGAGGAACCGACAAGGAAAGGGGCTATGCTGGACCTTGTTCTGACCAAAAGGGAAGGGCTGGTGACTGATGTGAAACTCGGGGACAACCTTGGCTGCAGTGACCATGAACCGATAGAATTTAAGATCCTCAGGGCATCTAAGAGGGTGTATTCCAAGCTTATAACTCTGGACTTTAGGTGTGCAGACTTCGATTGCTTCAGGGATCTGCTGGCCAAAGCGCCATGGGCAAAGCCCTAGAGGGTAGGGGGGCCCAGGACAGCTGGTCAGGATTCAAGGATCACCTTCTCTGTTTCCAGGAGCAAACTACACCGACAAAGAGACAGGCAGAAAAGAATATTAGGAGAACTGCCTGGATGAACAAGGAGCTCCTGGACATGCTGCCATACAAAAAGAAACTCTACAAGGAGTGGAAAAAAGGACATCTAGAATGGAAGGCATACAAGAAAGCTGCCCAAGCAGCAAGAGACCTGGTTAGAAAAGCTAAAGCTCAGTTAGAATTAAATCTACCCAGGGAGATGAAGGGAAATGCCAAAAATTTCTATAAGCATATCAATGGCAAAAAAAAGACTAGGGAAAGTGTGGGCCCCCTCAGAAAGGAAACGGGAGAGCTGGTGACAAGTGATGCTGAGAAGGCTGAGATTCTCAGCAACTTCTTTTCCTCAGTCTTCACTGGCAAGGGCTCCAGCCACACCCACAGAGTCACAGAAGATAATGGCAGGGGCTGGATGAAAGAACTGCCCATTTCAAGTGAAGATCAGGTTCGTGACCATTTAATGAGCCTGAAAGTGCACAAGTCCATGCAATCTGATGGGATACAACCAAGGGTACTGAGGGAACTGGCAGATGAGGTTGCTAAACCACTATCTATTATATTCCAAAAGTCAGGCAGTCCGGTGAAGTCCCCACTGACTGGAAAAGGGGAAATATAACCCCCATATTCAGAAAGGGAAAGGTGGATGAACCTGGGAAGTATAGGCCAGTCAGTCTCACTTCTGTGCCTGGTAAGATCATGGAGCAGATCCTCCTGGAGGTACTACTGAGGCACAAGAGTAATGATGAGGTGATTGGCTACAACCAACATGGCTCCACCAAGGGCAAATCATGCATGACTAACCTGGTGGCATTCTATGAGTAGGTCATAACATCACTAGATGGGGGAAGAGCAACTACATCATTTACCTGGAACTGAGCAAAGCCTTTGACACTGTCCCACATGACATTCTGGTCTCCAAGATGGTGAAATATGGGTTTGATGGATGGACAATTCAGTGGAAAAAGAATTGTCTTGATGGCTGCTTCCAAAGAGTGATTGTCAATGGGTCGGTATCCAAGTGGAGACCAGTGACAAGTGGAGACCCTAAAGGATCAGTCCTGGGACCCATCTTGTTTAACATCTTTGTCAGCGACATGGACAGTGGCATTGAGTGCACACTCAGCAAGTTTGCTGACAATATCAAGCTGTGTGGGGTGGCTGACACACTGGAGGGAAGGGAAGCCATCCAGAGGGACATTAACAGGCTGGAGAGGTGGGCCCGTGCCAACCTCATGAAGTTCAACAAGGCCAAATGCAAGGTCCTCCATCTGGGTTGGAGCAATCCCAAGCACCAATATAGGCTGGGCAGTGACCGGCTTGAGGGCAGCCCTGAGGAAAAGGACTTGGGAGTACTGGGGGATGAGAAGCTCAACATAAGCCATCAGTGTGCCCTCGTGGCCCAGAAAGTTAATTGTATCCTGGGCTGCATCAAGAGAAGCGTGGCCAGCAGGTCAAGGGAGGTGATTCTCCCCCTCTACTCCACTCTCGTGAGACCTCACCTGGAGTACTGCATCCAGTTTTGGAGCCCCTATTACAAAAATGATATGGACATGCTGGAAAATGTCCAGAGAAGGACCACGAAGATGATCAGAGGGCTGGAGCACCTGTCCTGTGAGGACAGACTGAGAGAGTTGGGGTTGTTCAATCTGGAATAGAGAAGGCTCTGGGAAGACCTTATTGTGGCCTTCCAGTATCTGAAGGGGGCCTACAAGAAAGCTGGGGAGGGACTTTTTAGGCTGTCAGGCAATGACTAGAGGGAATGGATTAAAACTAGAGATAGGTCAATTCAGATTAGATATTAGGAAGAATTTCTTCACCATGAGGGTGGTGAGACACTGGAACAGGTTGCCCAGAGAGATGGTGGAAGCCCTGTCCTTGGAAGTTTTTAAGACCAGGCTGGATGGGGCTCTGAGCAACCTGATCTAGTGGGAAGTGTCCCTGCCCATGGCAGGGGGGTTGGAACTAGATGATCTTTAAGGTCCCTTCTAAACCTGACAATTCTATGAATCTATGATATCGGTGATTGGGTGATTTGTTGTATGGGTATGTTGTTGACCATCTTACTGCCCCAATAAAGCTTTGTATTATAATGTTTTATCAGACTCTATTACTGTTCAGACCACAGGTTCCCAGTCATAGCTACTATTTTTAAAGTTTTTCAGTCAAAAATGTCTGAAATGTTAGGTTTCAATTGTATGTGTTGAGCAGTGCTTCTAAGGGAGAGGTTGCATGTTGCATGTCTGGGTATGACTTCAGAACATATAAGCATGCATGAAAGTATAGAGCATTCTGGCATTAATGTTAGAGGACCATGTAGAGATGAAGTGGATCAGTCCTGTTGTGTTGCATCCTATTGCCTTTTGGGAGCTATAACTGAAGGGAACCATGCTCCAAGCTATTCCAAGTCATTATCTTAGAAAAACTTAACTGAAATGGCCTGAAACAGTTAAGCACTGTGGAAGATACATATCCAGTACCTGAGCTCATTCACTGGTGCTCTTTTACTCAGTGAAGTCCTGAGAGGAGAGTTTGATGGTACTACCAAGAACACTGAATGATTCAATGTCACCAAAAACAGTAGTCCTGCTCTTTTCAAAGTCTCTTTCTTTATTACTTCTCTACTGTCAATTCAGGCCCTTTCTCCAGCCCTCCTTCATGCCTGACAAATTGTTAATTTGCATCCACTACATACCTTGGCCCCAGTTTCTGCATATGTTTTACTCAGCTTCCAAGAGAACATGGTCAGTTTCAATTCTGTAAAGTAGCTTTTGTTTGTTTTTTTTTTTCCCCCCTTTCTTTCCAGACTGACTATGTTGATTAAGGAGAGAGATAGAACTGCAAAAATAATTTTGAAACACTTTTTTTCCATCAAGACAACATTTTTTCAGCATTTCTTTGAAAAAAAACAAGGAGTTTTCTGAGCTGCTCAGAGAAATGAAAATTATTCTGCATATTGCTTATTCCTTAAATTTTAAGAATAGAAGATAACTGTGAAAAAGATAAATGCCTTGACTTAGCTTCTCAGCTTCTGTTAATTGATTTCCTTTTGAATCTAAATATTAACCCACAAAAATACAGCACTGTACTAAGGTTTAGGAGAAAGTAGCCTGTTGCAGGGATATCAACGCAAGGAGAGCAGCAAAAATGGTTTAAATCATCAGGAATAAGTACTGTATGTGTATGAGAAATTAGAGGAATTTACCATTAAAAAAAAAAAAAAAAGAAGAAAACAAACTAACAAATGTTTATGCATTTGTTAAGTATTTATTTAACTTCTATCTCAGAATGAAATAACGGTTAAACAATACATGGTTAACATTCACTAAATATTAAGAGGACTCGTCATTAATTATAGCTTTAGAATTGAAAAACATAGAGGATAAGAAACAGAACCAAATTCTTTTTTTTTCCCCCATAATTTAAATGAAAAATATTGCTATTTTATGGCTACAGTAATTTTTTTTTTTCTTTTTAACTTTATGAAATATCTCCTAAAATTAGCTTATTTACTTTCAAAAAGAAGAACACAATACTAATATTTTTAGCAAAGCATTAAGGATTTACACCAACAAAGGAGTAAGGGTTATGAAGTATTCCTTATAATTGAGTACTTATTAAGCATTCCAAACACCATTTATATTTCTAACACATAAGCCAAACTCTACTGATGTTAATTATATGAATCATTCCATTATCTTCTCTGGGACTGGCATAAATGTGTTAGACAATTAAGGTGGTTCCTTTTTTCACAGATCAGTCTGTATCAACATACAAATTAGTAGTGATGGGTGGTTTCATTACTTTCCAAAAGACTTTATTTTATTTTCTTATGGAGAAAGATCAAATATAGTATTTTCACAGCATACAGAATATAATTTTCTTTTAAAATTAAGAAATTCTGGTTAGCTGGGGGTTCTTTTTCTCATTTTTTTTTTCTTTTCTTAAAAAAGAGCAAACCAAAAGTCTTTTATGAACTTTTCTAGATGAACTTGTAAATATTTAATTCACTGTGCAATACTCTGAACAATTTCTAACTGATGGAAAGAAAACTATTGCCCTACACAGAGAAGGGAAAGAAGAAAAAACCCAAACAACATAAAAGATGGAGGTATTTCTGAAATGACTAAAGATTACTCAACCCATCAAAGCCCCTTTTTGCATTGCATGTCTCCTAGGATGTAATTTGATTATTTCAAATATACCAATGCTTTTGACACAATGATTATGCTTCAAAGGCTATTCCACATGTTCATGGGTCTCTGCACAATCAAATGTTTCCTACATCTACTCTTTCTTTTTTTTTTTTTTTCTTTCAAAAAAAGAAACATCTGGCCCATCCCTTTTTTCACTATGCAGCACTGATATCAATGCACCAGAAAGGATCAGAAATTCGGAAGATACAGTTATTTGTATACTTTAAGTTAGGTGAGCATAGGAAAAGCCTGATTACATACCTAGTAACATACTTAGCAACATATTTCTTTTCTAAACAGAAACAGGACCTAATCATTAATAAGAGGATATCTCTGTCTAGAACAAAGGCTATAGAATAATCAGTTGGCCAACCAACTAGTCATGAAGGACTGTTGAAGACTGCCAAATCTAAATGAAAGCCTGAGAAGGGCAATTCCAGCAAGGGGAGATCGTGACCACCAACTCACAGACCAATGACCCCAATTATACCACCTCCTAAAAAAGAACAAGGAAATAAGTTGTTGAGAAAATAGATAGACCGTGTTTCATAATTTACATAGCAAGCAAGGATATTTTGACCAATCATATAGTTAAATAACAATACATATATATTAGAAAGAGGAATATGAGTAAGATTTTGTGTATAAATAACTGATGTTTTCAACTGTTGGGTGTGGTAGTTTTGACCCAGTACCCATGACTATGCTTTCATGAATATAGAGAAAATACATCCACCTTGTATGTGTGACTGGCAGTTGCATACAGGGTGATGGACCCTGTTTTGGGAAAACAGCACAGAATACAAAAACTTGTGTTTAAAGTCTTAGTAGCTTTTTAATTAAATCTACTTTTGAAATACATTATCAAACCACCTTTATGGAAAGTTGTAAGAGCTGTTGTTAGGTTCCTTCCCCTCCCTCCCTCCTAATTTTTGATACATATTTTAAACCTCTTTTCATTCGTTGGTCATTGTTCAGTTATGCCTCCACAGTATTTCCACACATACAGTATACAATCTCCAACTCTGAAATTGATTTATGTATATGTAAATAGTCAATCAACATGATGACAGGCAAATAAGTGTTTAAACTATGTTGCAACTGCTGGGAAATGTTAAAAATTGTGCTGCATTATAGACAATTATTTAACTGTATAAAGTGAGAATGTATACAGCATGAGTTGGAAACCAGCCAGTGTTTAGACTTGTCTTTATTTCTTAACACAAACAAACAAAACCCCCAAGCTGCTATTATCACGTCAGAGAGTGAAGATGCTTCAGAGAGACTTGAAAAGAAATACGTGAAAGATTATACCACAAAATCAGGTTCCTAACAAATAATGTACCAACAATATTTCTTGTTCTACCTCACCTCATCTGTTTTACAGACAAGTAAATGACATTGGATTGATCACTGACCTTTTCCATACATTCTTCAGAGAAAAAAAAATAAAAAAGAAGGAAAAAAAGAATGAGAGTTTTGTAAAGATATTCTAATTTTCTGATGAGTACCGGCTTGTTAAGAACTAACTGTCTTGTATGAAAAACAACAAAATAAATATTTTATTACAATAAAAAATGTAAAGTTTCTTTTTGCTAATTTGTATTTAAAATGTATTTTTAGAAAAATTTCCAAGTTTGACCAAGGAAGTCAGTAATAGAAAGTCCACCTGTTTCTTTCTGCTATAGACTGTTCATCTCAATATACGCAATTTTGCTCCTTCTACTTTTAAAGTGTTTTCTTTTATGACTTGTTCATTCTTTATATATGGTGATCAAATTATACCTTAACTTTTTTTGGTTAAACTATAATGATTGAATACATGGTGTTTCAAACTATTCAGAGTACTTTTAAAGTTAAGAAAAGTTCTTTTTGTCTTTGAGTCTTCTGCAGCTAAGACTTTCTTCTTTGACTGCAGATACTAGAACTGACCACAGCATTCCATTATTAGTTCTACCCATGCACTGCACAGAAATGTCCCTATCATTGCTCAGTACTATTCTCTTTATCCAATCTTTTATCCTTATCAAAATCATACTGGCTTAGTCACTTCTATTTGATTCAAATTACATTGATTTCTTTGTCTTATTTCAGGTATTTCTAGAAAATACAGGATATACTTCTTTTACTTTTGAAATTAAAAAGACCATGGAAAACTTCTGTTGCTGAAATTGTCACTTCTCTTCAGAAGAAACAAAAGCTACTCTTTTTACAGTGTGCATATTCCAGTTCTCTTGCTTCTTGCAGCTAATATAACAACATAAATGCAACCTTTGTATTATAATATATTCTTAATGTGTTTGAGAAAAGTGCCTTTGAAGTCTGATGAAAAGAGTACACGGAGAACCTTTTATAATATTCTTATACAGATTTCTCTTTTAATAATTGATTCTTATTCATAAAATAGAATCTCCTTGTTGCCATAGTTCATGCAGGTTTTGCTGTTAATTGCATATCAGCCTTACTAATTTGCTGTCCAGAGTGTGGATCTGTCTCTCTTCTAGAACTATCCTGAAAGTAAGAAATAAAATGACATTTCTTACTTTTTTTCAATGTAAGTATATTTATATAGGTATCTATTTTTATATAGATAACTATTATGTTTCAGCTGTTATAGTTTAACTTCATTCTTATGCAAAAGAGTAGGATGCTTAAAGACTTTTGGGGTTTTCTTAAATCTTCTGCTTTGGGATTTTTACCTTTACAAACCTAACAGTTCTCTAGGACCTAAAAAAAATGTGGTATGTGTATACATGTGTGTGTGCTTAGAAAAGGATGTATTGATAGTATTACGGAATAATAAATAGATAGGCGAGAAAGATTAGATAGACAGATAACCTGTCTATGGAGAAAAATACAATGTCATATGAAATACAAATATGAAATACGAATTCTAGCGCCAGCACCAGTGAGGAAGTAGCAGCACTGGCTTCAGTTTGATCTCATTGCCCAATTACAACACTAGCATTCTCAAAAGGCTTTAATTCTGCTCCCCCCCCCCCCACTGAAGCCTGTGAAGCTTGACAGAGCAACCACAGATACATTTTCCTAGGCTTTCATTCTGGTTTCATTTATGAAAATACTTAGTAATTTTGGTGTGGAATCCATTTTACATCTAAATGGGTAAAGACAATACGATTTCATTGCAAGTCAGGGAGTGGCTGCTGCTAAGTGACTTCATTTTTTTATTTGTTCGGGGTTTTTTTTTTTTGCTTCCAACTACTACTTTTTGTAGAAATACAGTTCTACTTAAAAAAAAAAAAAAAAAAAAAAAAAAAAATCACTATATTGAATCAAATACTTTGTTTATGAAACTTCTTTCAAGTGATTCCTGCCTATTAGGGACAATGAAATATGTGTGGAATGGAAAAAGTACAACGTAAACACACATGCACAAATAGATTAACTGAACTCCTTCTTATTATGACATTAGTTACTACTGATGAGTATTTGAGCAACCAAAACCAAATATTTCTACTTGCTGAATATCTCAATAACTTATATGAGACTAAGGGAACTTGCTGTTAGATAGGGAAAAAATTAAAAACATGAGAACAAAGGAGAACAGTGGACTGAAGATGAAACAAATGGGATAGATTAAACTATAAAAGTGCTTTTTGCTCACTAAATTTTGAGGCACTTAGTACACAGACCTAGTACAGTCATATAAAGACTGTAAAGTAGCTGATAACACATTCTGTCTCCTCCCAAAATGTGTATGTTTTACAAATTAGCTTTGACCTACATTCTGTAATACTATCAGTACTTGAAGAATAATTTGGCCTTATGTCTAATTACTAAAATATGGAGCAAAGAGTGTTTACTGAATATATCTGACATTTAAACTATTACCCTTTAAGTATGAAAATACTAAAGAGCCAGTTCTGTTGTTTGTAATTGAATTTCATAAGCAAATCCTCTGACAGTTACATTTGCAGAATTAGCTGCTCTTCCTTTTGCCAGTTTGGCCCAAAGTGCTGCAGCACAAAGTGGTCATAACACAGAGCTCAGTGGTGGCTTCTTTAGTGTTTTTTTCTAGTTCTTCCACAATAAGGTATCTGGGGGTCTTTCCTAAGATACTTAAATTTGATAAAGCAAAGCTGCTCAAATGTAATTTTTCATTGAAAAGTCACAAAAGTACATCAGTTAGAAATGTGTCTTTGATTCATATTGAAAGGAAACAATATATATATATTCACTTGAGTATAACACTAGTTTGGTTGAAAAAAAAATAAAATCTTAAGTTTTATTCACTGTTTCAATGTTATGATGTTCATTTAATTTCTTTAAGATATATTTGGGATGCAGTGACTAAAATACAAGGTTGCAAAGTGATGGGTTTCTTGTACATTCTAAAACCAATTTGTAGTTTTCAAGTAGCAGGCACAATTCAAGGGGACTGTAATCAGAGCCTTATATTGACCACTTTTACTTCACGTTTTCACTGTTCTCTTTTACCCAGAAGACCCTTTTCCTTGGCAAGAAAACAGCATTTTCCTATGTGCTGCCCCTAAATTTAGCTCTGCCTGGCACTAAAATGGGCTTTAAAATGCTAATTTAAGGTCACCCTAGCACATACAATTCATATGTAGTGTATGAACAAAAAGATCCATTTTGAAATTTTGTTTTCTTTCTCTAAAATCCTGGATTAGAGGATGAAAAGGTATAAGGTATTAGCATTTTGTAAAACTCTGAAGTACTCTATTAATATATCTGCACAGTGCTTCAGTAATCCTTTTAAGCATCTGAAAATCACTGAAGTGTACACTAAGAAACCACTTGTTTGTTGCTGTTCTTGCTAACAGATATTCATTTCTCTTCATACTGTCCATTTTACTTAAAGTGAACATAACTGTTTCATGGATGAAAACCACAATAATGTCCATCAGTACCATAATCTGTTAATGTAGCAGTATTTTTGTATTTTATACACCGTTAGTAAAACACATTGACAGACAAAAAGGTGCTAATCATATCATAAAATATGGCAGTGCCACAAAGTGTTTCTGGGCTGTGTGACTATTTATCTAGCTAACTCGTGGGAACCATCCCAGGCACACTGACTTGGACTGACTGGCAGTCTGCACCACCACACAGGTGAGAGTCCAGTTCCTGTTGGGTGGTTGTGGTTATGCTCATTTGGAGAGCAACAAAGTTCAGTAGTACAGGCACAAACCTTCCTGCAGCAGCTGGCTTCCATGTCACAAAATGGTCCTGGATGTGTTTAATTTATTAGACCTGACAAGTGTGATTAAGTACCTGCCAAGATTTAGGGCCAGGGCAGTCCGCTAGATCAATAACAGACACTCTCTGTTAACCCCTCTCCCTTCCCAAAGGGGAAGAAAAAGGGAATAAGGGAGAGAGACTTAGTGATTAGAAAAGGAAACTGGAACAGCTTTAATGAAAATTAAAATAATAATAATGGAATATATACAAAACCAGTATTAAACTCAACCCCCCTGATGGCAATTACATCATTGTCACCATTGATGTTGTGGAGCAAGCACTGGGGAAATACCAGACTGGACTCTGTGGCAGAAGGGAACTGGATTCAGAAGATGAATTCTGGAACTGAATTCAAGAATTCACAGATCAGAATCAAAGGCAGAACAGAGTCCTCCACAGATGCCAGTCATTGAAGAAGAGAGCTTGACCCTTGTGATCCCTCAGCTTTATACTGAATATGACATATATGGGATGGAACATCTTGTTGGCCACTTCAGGGTCACTTGTTCTGTCTACTCCTCCCCACAGCATGGCCTTTTGCATTCTGTACTACACAAGAGCCAGCAGTGACCTTGGTCTGCACACCAATCCTTGGTATTAACTCTAAACATCGAGCATTATCACTGCTGGAAGCAGACACTGCCTGCAGAAATCTGCTGTTAACTTCAGACAGTACAGTTAGTTAGAAGAGACCGAGATGAAAAGAAAAATCACTGAACAGAATTAGCTCTCTTCTAAGTCAAATTAGGGCAGTACCAATGAGTAGATGCATTTTATTCCTTGATTGGACTTTAAAGTTAGTTGATTTTCATGGAAAAGAACCTTTTAAACTTACTGGTATATAATAAGGCACACAGAAATTTAATTTGAATTTAGATCTCTACTAGCTCCCACCTAAGTTCTCATTGTGACCAAAGGAGAGGGATAAATATCTCCATGTGTAATTTATAGTAGGTGTCTCTTACAACAAAATGAATTTTTTTCTAGAGATGTTTATTTTATTTCCATTGATTGCAAAGTAATCCTTGCTAAGGTAGCACATGGAACAACAGACTGAGACCCTTTTTTTTCTGGGCTGAAAGGTGTAGATCTGTGGTTTCTGGTTTTTTATTATTATTATTTATTTTAACTATTTATTTATTTTAATTAGTGAGACACAGATGCAAGAAATTAACTTGGAAAACTAAAAAAAAAACAACAAACTAAAAAAAAAAAACAAACTAAAATTCCTTTTTTTTTTTTTTTTTTTTTTTTTAGTTTTTTTTTTTTTTTTAGGATTCTGGATTTGACTTTAATTCATGGTCAAGATGAGGTTCTTGATGATGTTCACCATGCTGGCAGAAATATTTCTGACTGTGATGTCAGCTGCAGACAAGATATCCAGCTTTTCTTATGGACAATACAGGAAAGCCCAGAGGAAAAGGCACCTTACACTCCACCCAGGGACGCTGTAGGTCCTGGACCCCTGGTCAAAGGTATAGCAGCCTTCTTTACCTCTCTTATTTTTAAATTTTCTCTTTTCTGCACAGGATAGTCTCTAGGATACTCCAAATTATTGGACTTCTTTATACAAGTTCTGCTTGCTTGCCTGCTTTGCCAATACATAAAGCTTGACAGGAGTAAACTAAAGCCTAACATAGAATTGAATCACAAAGTTTATGCCCTACTTTGATACAGATGACAGAATCATTGTCTGCATTAACAGCTTGGTGTTGGATTCACCTGGAAATCAGTAATACCACTAGAAATATTGTCCTGGTTTGAGTGAAAACAGAGCTAATTCTGTTCAGTAATTTTACTTTTCAGCTTAATTCTTCTAATTAACTGCACTTTCTGAAGTTAGCAGCCTGTTCTCACAGACAGTGTCTGCTTCTAGCAGTGATAACACCTCATGTTTAGAGTTACTACCAAGGATTGGTATACAGACCGAGGCCACTGCTGGATCTTGTGTACCACATTGGGGGGTGCAGAAAGTGAAAGGCTGCACCTTCAGGGAGGATCGGACAGGACGGGTGACTCTAAACTGACCAACGAAGTATTCCATCCCATATACGCCATATTTGGTCTAGAGCTGAGGGACCCGAAGGGTCTCTGGGCTCTTCTCCCCTCTTGGACTGCCTTGCCAGTTTGACTTGGCTTGGCTTGGGTCCTCTTTCGGTTCCTTCCTCAGAGCGCCCAAGGAGGCCTCTGTCCATTCTGCCTTCGATCCCAGTCTGTGTGTTCCTGAGCCTGGTACCAGAATCCAGCTCCTGAACACAGCTCCCGGCTGCTGCGGGGCCCAGTCTGGGACTGCCCCAGTGCCTGCTCCACAGCATCAGTGGTGACAGTGATGGAATTACCATCAGGGGGGTTGGGTTCGATACTGGTTTTGTATAGATTTGTATATATTCCATTTTTTTTAATAATTATTAATTTCCTTTTCATGAAAGCTGTTCTAGTTTCCTTTTCTAATCACTAAGTCTCTCTCCCTTATTTCCTTTCTCCTCCCCTTTGGGGAGGGAGGGGGGTTAACAGAGAGAGTCTGTTATAGGTCTAAGGGGCTGCCCTGACCCTAAACTGTGACAAATATTATCAGTCCCGACTTCTGAATGTTGCATATTCAAAAAATACCATTTTACTCTCACCTAGCTTTTAAAATAATAATAAGAATAATAATAATGAAAAATTGCTGAAACTTTTATGAAGGAGAATGTCCTGGAGGCATTATATTCAGGCTCCAAAATAATGAGAACTCTCAATTACTTTTCATAATCAGGCAGACACACAAACACATGGACATATGTACACCGACAAATACTGGGGCTTTATATTGCATGTAGAAATGAATGTTAAATTTTGACAAAGATTTAAAAGAAACAGAAAACCTTAATGTGCTTACTAAACCACTTCTTTCTAATAGGATGAATGAGTGCTGGACTTCATTAATTTTATGTATTTGTTCTGAATTATTTGCTCTCCTAATGTGATTTGCAATGTAAATCTAATATGGGGTCCTGCTCACAATAATCCTTAAAATGGAATTATTTCTCTTTACTTTTTATTTCTTAGATTTGAGATCTATGTGTATTTTACTTGACTCCCTTTTTTTTTTTTTTTTTTTTTTTGAGAGACAGAATCATTTCATACTATCCTAGAACTCCATAATTATAATTAAACACAGTGCTGTATGAATCACCAGACAGACACTGCCAAGATCAGCTAGACTGGCAAAGGTCAATGATATTTCAGATATGCCAACATAAACTCAAAGAATTATACTTCAGGGTTCAAACTGACAAATTCTGTTGCCGTCTGTGATCTCATGTCTGTGTCAGCTCCTAACATTTTAACTAAGCTCAGCTAGTTTGGGATCTTCATCAATATAAATGAAAATTAATTCTGACCACTGCTTTTGCTGATTGTGGTTTACTGCAATTTTGTTCTGTCCGGAGTATGATAGCACTCTGGAACAATCTGAAGGTTGTTATGCTCTTGCTGATGGTAGTGTGAGCAGACAATGTTGATTACTGATCATGTGGAGTTAAAAAGGGCTGCAACTGTTATCCCAAAAGAAGACCTGTGGACAGAGCTCCCTCCCCATGTGTAGTGCAGAAGTCATGTGGCTAATGCAGACACATAGTATTCTGCCTGCTAATGATGAGAGATGACTACAAATCTTCTAAAGTTGTTGCAGTTGTCATAAATGAAAAGCTAAATGGTGAACTACACAATCTTAGATAAGCTGAATTATTTTTGTTCCTATAAATCACGTTCATTATTGTGGGCAAGATACTATATAGAAATTATCCCATAGCTGTTCACTGCAACTGCAGTAGCTTCCCTTGACATTATTGTACATAAGAACAGACAAGTATTTAAAAAGACAAATATCCACTCTTTAAGAAGGATAAGAAGATGGAACTAGAGGTCCATCAGTCTACCGGGTCCCTCTGTAAACCACGTCTAGTTACAAGAAGGACAATAAAGTGATTACAAACAGCTAATAAAGAAGTAGCAAGGCCAAATCATGTCTGTCCTACTCAATAGTCTTCTAAGAAGAGAAAACAAGCTCTGTTGACTATTTAATTAAAGTCCTGGAAGATGGGACAGAAAGCCTCAACAAGTTCACAAAAAATAACCAGTTGCAGGGAGCAGCTGTTATGATATGGAGAGCTGTTACCCAGAGGCACCTCAAAAGACTGGAAGGATTTCATTAAATCCAACAAAGGAAAATGTGAAGTCTTTGCATCTGGATAGAATAACTCCAGTGCAACCATGCAGACTATCCTCCTGATTATTAGAAAGTAGACTGCTGGAAAAGACATAGGTATGTGCAAGAAAAGAAGCTAAACATGAGTCATCAATAGGCCCTTGCAACACAGAAGGAAAGTTAATCACCTGCCAGACTGTATTAGCAAAACTGAAGTCAGCTACCACCTGTTGGCAGCTGGAACACTGACCTCTGCACTCTTGGGTATGCAACACAATGAAGATTTTGACATACTGGAATTGAGTCAAGTGGAGAGCTATCAAGGGTGATTGGGGTGATGGAGCACAGAACATATCACTGAGGTGAAAAGTGACACTGATGAGTTAAATTTATCAAGCAGAGAAAGCAAAAGGCTGTCAGAGAAAAGCTTCTCCCCTAACTCATGCACACACATCATCGAGAACCATCATAGTTGATCCAGTAGCATGGCATTGTGTGGTTTGAACATCTGCTTAGCAGTATTCTCTCAGTTTCTAGTGCTGTAGGTCTTTACAGCTAGATACTGCAAAGGTAGATAAAAATATAAAAGCATGCTGTCTGTTACTCTAAGGAACAGGTCAAGGGGACGAGGAGGAGGCCACAAACAAGAACATACCAAACATGAGGGACAAATGATAAAGGAGAAAGAGGAAGAGGGAGCAGGGAGGAACAAAATGGGGAAACAGACAGAATACTTATGAAAGGGGCCAGTCACATGTAAAACAGGGCTGGTCAGTATGCTTATTTGCCAGAGCCATGCATCTGATCATCTTGGGTCCAGGCAGGGCTTTCAGGAGGCTGGAGGGTCTGTGCTAGTATTTGGGGTGGACCCATGAGTGTGGCGTGCCTGTGGGATGAGTGTGCAAGTGCTGCATGATTGCAGTGAGCACCCAGCTGGACCAGACAGTATGTCTGGGACCCATGGGGAAGGTAAGGGGGGCCAGGATCCAAGCAGGGGGGCTGGGTGGGGGCTCAGGGATCCATGAATGTGTGTGTTCTTGTGGAGAGTGTGGTGAGTGTGCTGCACTAGTGACCTTCTACCTCAGTCAGCCCAAGAGTAGGACAGTATGTGGCTGTCTGTCTGGTATGAATCCTAAATGTGGGGCTGCTGGAGGACGCACCTTGTCTGCAACTGTCTGTATGACCAGTCACATCAACAACCTCTGTGCACCTGGGATACGTGCTCAGCTTTGCTGCTGGTTGAACCTGCAAAAGGGAAAGTGTCAACCATGTCCTTCAGACTGAGCACAAACCCTGTGTCCCTGGGGCACTGGTATGGGCTCCAGCAGCTAAGCAGGAGGGCCTTGGGCAGGGGCAGGTAGTGGCAGTGGAGATGGCTGCTCCTAACTTTCCTTGAGTTGTCTGCTCTGGCCAATAATCAGGTCAGCCTATGGTTATATCGAAATGCACCTTTCTCACAGTTTCAGATATTGTTCTCCTGGCACTTGTTGGTCCACAGGCCGTACCAAGGCTCTCAACATCCTGCTCTTGTTTCCACTGTCCTGTCTGCAACATCTTACTACACCATGTGAAGAGAAGATGAGCAAACTGGGTTTAGTCTTAGTAGGAGCTAACTAAAGGGAGATCTTGCTGCTTCATTCAAGTACCTAACAGTATATTACACAGAAGATGGAGCCAGACTTTTCTCAGAGGTATATAGGGATAGAATGAGAGGGAATGGATACAGGCTATAACAAGGGAAAATCAGATTAACTACAAAATTATTATTTTTTTCACCATTGCAGCAAAGAAACAGGTTGCCCAGAAATGTTATGATTCTCCATCCTAGGAGATACTAAAAATGGTGCTAAAAAATATGCTTCAAATATAGGAAATGGGGGAGAAAGAAAATACTTTTCTCACAAATGAAGTATGTAATCAAAGGGAAGAAAGTTACTGTCAGATAGATCCATGAAGGGTCTACAGTAGCAATTGCATACAAATATCCATCTACCAATACAGAAATGGAATTTTCAGTCTACTTACAAGTTTTAGGAAAGTAACTTAGGTGTTCTTCAGTTGCACATTCATAAGGTAAAGTCACTATTACAAAAAAACCTCAGTGCTGGTTTTAAATATTGCTTCTAAGTCTGACTTAGTTTCTGCTAGCACTCAGTGTATAATTACAGTCAACAAAGATCCATCGAGCTTTTATAAGAAACCAGACAATGTGAAAGAGTATCTGGGTTACACTAGAAAACAGGATAAAAGAATGAAAATGTTTTCTCTCTCTGCTTATGCTTTTAATACTTTGTAGTGACTGAGCAAATAAACTTAGCATGGTGGAAACATCAGGGCAATCACATGACTCCCAAGTTCTGAGTTGTTTTTAAAACTCCTTTAAATCTAAGCCTTACCATAATTGCCTGTTACCTTGACCATCTAGGAATGCTTGGAGTCACAATATAAAAAAGATTCTTTTTTTTTTTTTTCCCCACATAACGTTAGCAAATCCTTGTTTTATCTTAGATCAATTCAGTGTAGCAATAGGATGTGATGACTTTGTATTTTAAAAAGCTGCAAAAAAAAAAAAGGAGAGAAATATATTCCTTTATCTCTCTGATACCTTCTTCTACAAAGCGTGAACATAAAGCAACTTGTTAGGATAGGGATATCTTGTGTAATGTTAACTCCTCAGGGAGTTTCACTGTTGGATGGCTGGCATACACATTTGTTCTTTAATCCTTTCTCTTTCCTCTCCCTGACAGTAAATTTTATAATTTTTTGGAACATAAGGGCATCTGATTCTTTAGCTGGCAATAGATACCTGTATAAAATACAAAAGAGAAATCAAATGCTAACTTTTTGAGATGTATAGTAGACATTGCATTAATAATAACAATTTAAAAGATATATCCTTTAATAACCTGATACGTAATCACATGAAATACTTGTAAATAATAAAAACATCAAACATATGTAGAAATTATTGTAAGAACGACCCATATTATTATCACAAATGCAAAACTAGAAAGCTTTAAAAGGGTTAATGTAACCTGCCTTCCTGCCCCAAAATGAACTTGGCTACATCTGTGTCATTTTTGTGAAAGTATTTTAGCTTGTTCTTAAGGACCTTCTGCAATGGAGATGTCAGGGTTGAACTGCCCTGTGAGGATACGTATGCTGGGGATGACAGAAAGCGAGCACAGGACAACGACCACCTCCAACAGAAGTGCATACCCACAGCACCCAAACAAGAGCAGTGTAGGTCTAATGATGGTAACCAGGTTTAACCAAGAGACTGCCATGAAAGTCTGTAATGAAAAGGCAGATTAGACCTCAAACTAGGAAAGCAAGGCAAATTCAAGTTCATTAAGGTACAAGAGAAGGCATAGTGTACCTACTGTGCAATTTAGGCAAGGGGCAATCCAGGAAGACTACATTGATCTTCAAGTCACAGTGATGTCTTTCCCAATATCTGTTCCGAGTTTTCCTTACTGCAGTTTAGATCTGTTTATTCCTAGTTTTATTGTAGATATAAGAAGCAAATTATTGCCTTCTTTGAAATAGTTTTTTACATGCTTGAATATAAGCATACTCCCTTAGTATAAACTGTCTTAAATTTGAGGTCATATCGACCCAGAGAGACAAGGAGTGGCAGAGTCTGCAACTCTTGCAGGAGCGCTCGTGAGAGTGATGCAGATGGGGGCATTGCTGGGAAGCCACAGGACATTTAAACATGGTGCAACCGGAAGCGCCGCTGTATCGCAGGCAGCGAGGCAGCGTGTCCGGCTCTGGCACTACCCACCTTCATGGTGTCTGCTTGTTTTTTCTTTTAAACAGGGGGTTTTCCTCGATGCAGGCAGCGAGGAAGCTATAGCCATCAGGGCAAAGCAGCACATGTGTGGGCGCTGGGCAAACAAATAGAATAGTAAGATTAAAATAAATAAATAAATAACCTCAAAATAAAACAAACAAACTACTAACCAACACCTACAATAAATCAATACTGTTGTCCTAGAATAATGGTCTCCACGCAGCAAATGAAGGCTGTGCTCCTGACACTGGACAGGATAGAGATAGGAACTCAGCTCCCACAGAACAGATGGTTCAGGTTGCAGGCTGCAAGGAATGCCTCAGCCTCTCCCTGGTAGCAGAGAGCTGTGCACAGTGTGAGCAGACTGATGATCTGTCTCAGCCGAGCAGCACAGATGCAATGGGATGTTGAAAGGCTGCAAGCTGAAGTGGAAAGGCTTAGGAGCATCAGGGAGGTTGAGGAAGAGATTGACTGATGGAGCCAGGCTCTGCCCTTTCTGAAACTCAAACAAGAACAGGAGCACCTGCTACAAATCACCCAGGAACAGGGGGCCCCTGGACCATCCCTGAGGCAGGTTCATTGAGAGGCACATCAGCATAGTGCAAACCAAAAAGTCCATGGTCAAGGCAGCAAGCAAACTCCTGCTTTGTCCACCTCCCCCCACACCCTCGACAGGAAGCAGTGGCAACAAGTTCCTGCTCGGTGTGGCAGGAGCGTTGCCTCAGTTATTCTCCCAACCTCCCATGTGCCCTTGCAGAACAGGTATAACACCCTGCAAGAGCAGCCAGACAGTGAGGAAGATGAATAACCTGGCTTGTAAGTATTCTCAAGATTAAGGAAGCCTAAGCCCAGCATCCAAACACCTTTCACCAAAAAAAAAGACTCATCGTTATAGGTGACTCCCTTCTGAAGGGAACAGAAAGCCCAATATGCAGACCTGACCCACTTCAACAGGAAGTTTGCTGTCTCCCTGGCGCCTGAGTTTAGGATATCGTAAGGAAGCTTCCTACCCTCATACAGCGCACAGATTATTATCCATTATTGACTTTCCAGGTAGGCAAAAAGAAAACTAAGGGCTGTTAAGAGAGACTTCAGGGCCTTGGGCCAACTGATCAAGGGAGTAGGAGCACAGGTTGTGTTTTCTTCTATCCCCCTTGTTGAAGGGACCAACCCAGAAAGGCTGAGGAGGACCCATCAGATCAATTGTTGTCATTAACCCTGGTGCCACCAGCAGGACTTTGGGTATTTTGACCATGGGTCAACTTACATGATGCCAGGCCTGCTGGCATCAGATGGGGTGCATTTCTCTCAAAGGGGAAGAAGGTTTCTATCACAGGAATTGTCTGGACTCATTGATCAAGCTTTAAACTATATTCAAAGGGGGAAAGGGGAAAAACATGTCTCACAGGAAAAAAGCCTGGGACATCAGTGGGGTGTTGTGCCAGCTCCACTGCTACCTCATAGTACCAGTCAGGAGGTACTCTTAGTATTGCAAACTCGCTAAAATGCATGTACACCAATGAATGCAGTATGGGGAACAAACAGGATGAACTAGAGATCTGTGTGCAATCTCAGGACCCTGATGTCATTGCAATCACTGAGACGTGGTGGGACAGCTCACATGACAGGAACACGGTCATGGATGGCTATGTCCTTTTCAGGTAGGATAGGCTGGCAAGGTGAGGTGGTGGAGTTGCTCTCTATGTGAGAGAGCACTGGAATATATATATATTATTTGACTATATATATAATATCTCCCTGGGGTCAATAAGGAGCAGATAGAAAGTTTGTGGATTAGGATTAAGGGGGAGACTAGTATGGGAGACATTGTAGTAGGTGTTTGCTACAGGCCACACTGATTAGGATGAGGAATCTGACGAGGCCTTCTGCAGGCAGCTGGAAATAGCCTCGAAATCACAGGCTCTGGTTGTCATGGGGGACTTCAATTACCCTGACATTTGTTGGGAAAGCTACACAGCCAGGCACATGCAGTGCAGCAGGTTCCTCCAGAGCACCAATGATGACTTCGTAACGCAGGTGGTGGAGGAGCCGACAAGGAGAGGAGTGCTGCTGGGCCTTTTACTGACAAAGAAAGATGGAATGGTTGAGAATGAGAAGGTGGGAGGCACCCTTGGCTGTAGTGATCACGAGATGGTGGAGTTCAGAATTATGGGCAGTAGTCACAGGGACACAAGCAGGATCGTTACTCTGGACTTCAGAAAGGCCAACCTTGGCCTCCTCAGGGAACTGCTTGGAAAAGTCCCATGGGACAGGGCCCTAGAAGGTAAGAGGGCCCAAGCAAGCTGGCTAGTATTCAAGCACCATTTCCTCCAGGCTCAAGATCAGTGTATCCCAAAAAGGAGAAAATCAAGTAAGAGTTAGGAGACCCGCATGGTTGAGCAGGGAGCTACTACGTAAACTTAAGCAGAAGAAGGAATTATATAGAGCATGGAAGGAGGGGCAGGCCACTTGGGAAGAATACAGGGAGGTTGTCAGAGGATGCAGGGATGCAACAAGGAAAGCTAAGGCCTCCCTAGAACTAAACCTGATGAGAGAGGTCAAGGACAATAAGAAAAGCTTTTTCAAGAATGTTGGAAGCTAAAGGAAGTCTAGAGGAAATGTAGGCCCGCTGCTGAATGAAGTGGGTGCCCTGGTGACCGAGGATAGAGAGAAGGCTGAGTTACTGAATGCCACCTTTGCCTCAGTCTTTACTGCTCAGGCCAGCTACCAGGAGTCCCAGGGCTTCAAGACCACAGAGAAAGTCTGGAGGAAGGAAGTTTTTACCTCTGTCGAAGAGGCTTGAGCTAGAGATCAGTTGAAAAAAACTGGACATCCACAGGTCCATTGGCCCCCATTGGATACACCCGCGAGTGATGAGGAACATGGCAGAGGTCATTGCTAGGCCACTCTCCATAATCTTTGAGAGGTCCCAGAGAACAGGAGAGGTGCCTGAGGACTGGAGGAAGGCCAATGTCATCCCAATCTTCAAGAAGGGCAAAAGGGAGGACCTAGGTAACTATAGGCTGGTCAGCCTCACCTCCATCCCTGGAAAGGTGATGGAACAGCTTGTTCTTGCCACCATCTCAAAGCACGTGAAGGAAAGGAGGCTTATCACAAGTAGTCAACATGGATTCCATAAGGGGAAATCATGCTTGACTAATCTGATAGACTTTTATGATGGCATAAGTAGTTGGATAGATGAGGGGAGGACAGTGGATGTGGTATTTCTTGAGTTCAGCAAGGCTTTTGATACTGTCTCCCATGGTATCCTTACAGCTAAGCTTAGGAAGTGTGGATTGGGTGATTGTGCCGTGAGGTGGATTGGGAACTGGCTGAAGGACAGAGCCCAGAGAGTTGTGGTCAGTGGAGCAGTCTAGCTGGAGGCCTGTGACTAGTGGTGTCCCCCAAGGGTCAGTGCTGGGTCCAATACTGTTCAATATATTCATCAATGATCTGGACGAAGGGATAGAGTGTACCCTCAGCAAATTTGCTGATGATACAAAACAGGGAGGAGTGGCTGACACTCCAGAAGGTTGTGCTGCCATGCAGCATGACCTGGACAGGCTGGAGAGCTGGGCAGGGAGAAATTTAATGCCATTTAACAAGAGCAAGTGTAAAGTGCTGCATCTGGGGAAGAACAACCCTATGTATCAGTATAGTCTGGGGACTGATCTGTTGGAAAGTAGCTCTGGGGAAAAAGACCTAGGGCTCCTTGTGGACAAGAGGATGACAATGACCCAACAATACACCCTTGTGGTCAAGAAGACCAATGGCATCCTGGAATGCATTAAGAAGAGTGTGGTCAGCAGGTTGAGGGAGGTTCTCCTCCCCCTCTACTCTGCACTGGTGAGGCCCCACCTGGAATACTGTGTCCAGTTCTGGGCACCCCAGTTCAGGAAAGACATGGAGCTACTGGAGAGAGTCCAGTGCAGAGCCACCAAGATTATTAACGGAGTGGAGCATCTCCCTTATGAAGAGAGGCTGAGAGAGCTGGGTCTTTTTTAGCCTGGAGGAGACTGAGGGGTGACCTCAATGTCTACAAATATGTTAAGGGCGAGTGTAAGGAGGATGGAGCCAGACTCTTATCAACATCATCCAATGTTAGGACAAAAGGCAATGGGAGTAAGTTGGAGCAGAAGCGGTTTAAGGTAAACACAAGGAAGAACTTTTTCACAGTGACGGTGACAGAGCACTGGAATGGGCTGCCCAGGGGGGTTGTGATATCTCCTTCTCAGGAGACATTCAAAACCCGCCTGGACACATTCCTGTGTGACTTGGTCTAGGTGATCCTCCTCTGGCAGAGGGGTTGGACTAGATGATCTTTCTAGGTCCCTTCCAACCCCTGACATTCTATGATTCCAGGACTGATTTGATCTCTAATCATTCTGGTTTTTCACAAATGAGTTTTCTCCCATTTTTGCAGATGTATAGTGCCCAAATATGGTTCACCTGATATCTAAAGACTACAGGGAAAAGAAGAAAAAACATTGTAGCCATTTAACAAGATACATTTTTTTCAAATAGAATTTTTTTTTTTTTCTTTTTTTTCCACAACAGTTTGATATAGACGTGTACTCAGCTCTATAATAGCTTTCGGATCCACTTCAGCAGAAGTAGTTCATAGACATATGAAACTACTACTTAGAAAGAAACGTCAGACAAAACAGAAAGGAAAAACTATAATGAAAAGAAAAAAAAAAAAAACAAAAGAAAAAAAAAAAAGACACAAACCCCAATAAACTAAATGAAATTCTCTTGGATCTTAATGTGTTTTTTTAAATACTGAAATATATTCACGACAACCATTTTAACCTGCTGCATCGTGAGAAACCTAGTTTTACCTTCTTGATGTTCTTTATAGTAAACTATAAACAACTGCCAAAAACCCCACTTAATGGACAATAAAATATGGATGCTTCTGAAAAACATCCTAAAAGTTTGTTTTTAAAGCAGTTATGGTAAACACTATGAACAAAAACCCCCAAACTAACTCATAATGTCAAGCACAGCAGTGGGAACTAAACTTTCTACTCAAGTTTCCTGTGTTAAGATGTATAGAAATACCACTTCCCAGCTTGAGATCACAAGTCTTTGCTGCTTTAGCTGTATCAGTTTGTAGCTTACAAATTAGGTATCAAGAGACGGTGCATACTAGACTCTGGACTTTAAAGGACAGGAAAAATAGTAGGAATAACCAGAGCAAGAAGAAGGGGAGACCCTTTCAAAATTCAGGTATATATACTCTGTAAAAAAAGGATCAATCTTTTCTTCAGGCTGCGCCTGTTGATTTGCTTCAGGCCTCGGTAAAGAAGAGAGAACTAGGATAAGAGACAAACTGAAACATGGGAAATTTTGTTTCAATATAAGAAAATAATTTCTATCTTGTCAGGGCAATCAAACACTGCAATGTATGCACGAATTTACTTCTATTCTGTAATTCTTAACAATCTAAGAATACTAATTTACTGTTTTTCTCTACATCTGCTACATAATTAGTATACCCACAACTTCACGTATTAATTCTTTGAACTTGCAGTGGGACCTCCCCTTTTTTTAGTTCCTTTTGCGCCTTGGTCAATTATAAGCAGTATGGAATCTTTGAGTGTTTTCTTCCTTCTCATACAAATTATCAGTAGTTTTTACAAGATATTTCTCAAAAATCTTTTAACATCTGCTTTACTGAGGTATAGATATAAAGTGTAAATGAGGTAATAGTGCATACATTGCTGAAGATGCACATTTATGGTGCTAAAGTTCATGCTTTCTTCATTTGAATACATCTTTTCCTTTTTGAACCATATAATTTTTTGGATAGCCACCTTTCTCTGACAATTAACCTTTGATATTTTTTCCATGATCTACTCTATTGTTTTTTATTTATCTACTTCAAGATCTTTTTTAATTGATGTAAAATCCCATATCATTCAGAATACTTCTTTAAATAAGACTTTTTGTCTAAAAAAAAGAAAATTAAAAAAAAAAAAAATTAACATATGCTTGAAAAGCCTTCCTGACACATGTCAATATTTCATGCTTTTAGACATTTTTTTCCTCATTTTCCTTTAAAATAACTGCACCATTTTTCTCTATTGACCTTATACTTCACTATTCAGGGTCTCACATGTACTCTTTTTCTCCTCTAGTATTTCTGTGGTCATTATTACACTTTTTTTCCCCCCCCCCATATGTTACTCTATCTCAGCCCTGTGCACATATAAAGAAATGAAGAAAATAAAGAACGATGTTCTTGTGTACTCTGATTAATTTTTCCAAGAAGCTGTTATTGATAACATCTAATTTATTGTTTGTATCTTGCATGAACATTTACCTACATTACATAGAGTAATTGAAATCTCCTCTACAACTTCTCACCCCCATTAGATACAGATGGATGCCATTTCAGATGCCCCAAGGCAATGGAAGCTTTCACACAGAGCAGAGAGGTGTGACATGGGACCCAAGGGCAAACTCTGAGCTTCTACATCAGCAACTGGATATCAGACAGAGCATCCTGAGGAAATGGCACTAGACACCTTTATGAACCGTGCCTTCTGTTCCTTTATATATACAACTGTTGTCCTTCTGAAGCTAGGTAAGTCTGTTAGAAAACATAATTTGAGTTCCTTCATTGGAACAGAAGGCCATACGTGTCATGTACACTCCCTAAGTGAATATTCACTTGTAAAACTGCACTCAAAATCTTTCACTGGGAAGGCATCAGATATGAGATCCAATCATTAGATTTTTTTTAAGCGCTTAATGCTTGAAGCAAATCCAAAAATATCTTACAATTCACAGTTCTATTAAAATCTATATGAAGTCCATGGCAATGTTGACCTACATTTGAAACAATTAAGAAAATAATACAATTAACATCAACTTCAATTAACTTTACACTGGTTTCATACATATAATACAATTCCAATTACTTTAGGATTCTTTGAAGTAGGAGAAAGCATATTATCCAAGTGGGAAAAATACACAGTACAGTTGTCATATTGAGTAAGAGTCGAGTCGCATGGTTATATAGCAAAGCTTATGGCAAAACCTAAAAACCACTTTCATTAGATTTCTAAATTCACTTGTATCTTTAAAGGGTCTTCTTTCATCACTTGTGTACTTGGGGGGAAAAAAAAAAAAGACAGCCAATGTACATCAAAATAACACATTTGGAAACCATCTTGTAATGATATTTGTGAAAATTAAAACCAATCAAATATTCTTTGTCTTTAAAAATATCTTGAAATTGTATTCTGTAAGCTAAATTCAACTCAGGGAAGAAATTAAGTCAAAGAGGTTGCAACAGGAATGGAATACACATTTGAGATATAATGCAATATAACCATGGAAGTATTCAACAACTGTGTTGACAAGCTTCAGCACATAGGCTGTAAAATGTACCAAAATGCTCTTTTAAATACACTTAAGGAAAGAATTCAAGTCAGTTTTTGAAGACAAAGAGAACTATATGCATGAAGATAGAGTTGATCATCCTGCACTGTTAAACATAAATAAAAGTGCTTATGGGAGAGGAAGGGCAAGGGGGGGGGAGGGCAAAGGGATTGTTCCTACTGAAAGAAAGTAGATCCTGTGTCTGTCTCTTTTTCCCCCCTCTTTGATCAGAAAGTCAGGAAGATCATCACCACTGTTGCCACAGCACCACATTCCCCATACCAGTCTTAGCATTGCTCCTGAACCTGCCACTGCTGCTGGCACAGACATTACCGTGCTCCCGTTCTTTCTTACTCCTAGTAGAGCTACCTATATCCCAACACCCAGACTACTGCACACCAAGGAACAGAAGTCTGGTGTTTGGGACCATAGCCAATAATCTTAGTTCAACATGATTTAAATGTGCTGCTAAAGAGATCACTCCGGAAACCCCTGCATTTTCTGCCCACACATGAAGATCTATTTTGAGGTATGGGGCAGAGTAAACTTGGCCATGTTCCTACTGCCTTACAATATCATAGATTTCCTCCTTCTCTTTCCTTTTGTTCCCTTCCGACCTTCTGCTTATTAGGTAAAGAAAATTAATACATGTGTGTCCCTCTTCACAGCTATGGGTGTTTCCTACTTCTCTGTCTCCTTATTTGTCTTTTGGGGCATAAAGATTACAGAGAAATAGTGCTTGCAATCTCCAGCCCATGGCTCCAGCATCAGGAGCTATAGCCATGTTTCATCTGTAAAACCTCCTTTCCTTCCTCTAGCTCTGGGGTATGAATCTGTCATCTCTTTGCATGCTCTAGTGTCTGCAGACTTTCAGGACAAAATCACATCTTCACCCACAACATCTCTCTGTGAACACACCTTATGTAACATCAACAACAAAACAGGTGTATATGTTTTAATCTAAGCTGAAAGTGTTGATGATTATTACTATTAATTTACTGCACCTTTGCCTTTTTTAATGAAAACTTCTCAGCTCTAGGAAATGTCTTTGCTCTTTAGCTGTTTGCACTTGCTTTTAACCTTTCTTGAGGCTTTCCTAACATACAGCATATATATCAGCACAACACTTTCACTATGGTATCTTTCAGTAGCATTTGTGACATCTCCAAGGACCTGAGTCACCTAATTCATCCTTTGTACATTTCAGTGCGTTTACATTTCTTCATTTTTAGATAAAGAACTTTTTGAAGGTTAACACAAATGAAGTTATGTCAGATTTTTTTTTTTTTTTTTTACTGCTGTGAAAATGCTCACTGATTTTGTACATCTTGATTAGTATTAAAAAATGGTGCTTCCATTTAGTAACTTTAAAATAGGTCTCATGACTATTAAAGAATATCAAATCAGACACTACATTTGCTTTGAAAGACTTATTCACTGGCTGCTTCATAAATTACTAACACCATGCTGATGTGACATTCATACCACCTACATGGTAGTAATAGGAATGCATTTTATTCACTTTCCTCCCTTCTGATTTTGTTCAGAATGTATTTATTGCTGTACAGTCAAGGTAGTCTGGGATATAGACCAAATGTATTCTTCTTGTCCATGTCTGGGCTCTCAATCATACAGCTTTTTTACCACTCATTAAAGTACCTTAAAATAGGAAAGGGTAAAACAGTTTCAACATTTAGCATACATAATGTGTGTACATGTGTACAGCATAAACAAAAATGGTAGTAAATAAAGGAAATAGTAAACATACTCTAATAAATAATCTCGTTCATCTAACCACTGGACTTTCAATGTTTTCCTGGATTCTCAGAAAACAAAAACTTTTTTTTTTCCTCCCTAAATTGCATCTTAAACATCGTAAAGATGTGAAAAAAATCCTTTTACACGATCTCCAAGAAAATAATTTCTTAACTGGTTCCATAAATAAAAAATAAGCTTATTTGTATTAAAAAACCCCACTAATTATAGTATTTCTAAAATATCAATTTAAAAATTAATACTTTTTTCCCTTCTCTTTCAATTTTTTTCCCTGAAGTTAGTGTGTTGGGTTTTTTTTTTAGTGATGGAACAAAAGAGAGCTGTTAAGTGTCTAAAAGAGAAAGCAAAATGGAAAGGAGATGTCATACTTTCCTAATACAAGATAAAAAACCTCCACATGCCATTTAAAAGGAAAAAACTCTCATAGTAAAAGTTTCATATGAAAAACCATCTCCTTAAATATTAATATATTTTATTTCAAAATAGTCTGCAGTAATTTAAAATTTCTTCCCTTTTAAACTTGGAATTAAATGAAACTTGCAATCTTGAAATACAAATCTTGTCTCCTGTTCAGTAGTTAAGACATCATTAGTCAAAAAATACCCCAGAATTTTTTTAAAAGAGGCAGAAAGAAAGCACATCCATTCCTCAGAAAGATGCAGGAAAGAAAAAAATATGCGAAAGTTCCAAGTCCTTACTTCTATTATTTGTCATCCCTGGTGGTTTTTTTTTTGTTTTTTAATTTGTTTGTTTGGTTTTGTTTGTTTTTTTTTTTTTTTTGGTTGGGTTTTTTTTGGTTTTTTTTTTTTTTCTTGAAAATACCTGGCAGTTCTTTTCACTTTGAGGAACTGCTAGGTATTTTCAAGAATGTCTTTATTTTCATAAAGTTTGATTTGTATAGTGGTTTACATATCATCCCACTTACATAAAAACTGATCATTGTTTGCAGTCTTCTGTCACCTATTATATCTGCTGAAGAAACACAAATATTCTAGTGGAAGAGGAGGTGTCCCTGCCCATGGCAGGGGGGTTGGAACTAGATGATCTTTAAGGTCCCTTCCAACCCTGACAATTTTATGCTCCTAAATCATTCAAAACAAAATTGGCAGCTGTGGCCCCAACAGTCCTATAAACTGCATGACAGTCAGAGTATCATAAGAACATGAAACACATCAATAGAAAAGGATAAAAGGCAATTAAATTACTGTGGTGCTAGCTGTCACAAATTCTAAGTTGTGCAGGCAGTACCATATGGGAGCTGAATCTTCAGCATGCATTCATCAGTTTCTGGGAGTCCTTCAGAGTCAGGCATTCAGTGGAAGCTTCCTACTTCCAAGAGTTTGGAGGCAGAAGAGACTGTGTAAACTAGCATTTCAAACCTTTGAGATCTGTATAGAATATATGTATTTAATAGTTGTTTTGAATATAAGACTAGAAGGTACTATGAAAAAACTTGTCATAAGCAGTTAAGGGTGGTGTGGACACAAGAAGAAAAACCACATCATTCAATGACATATACCATAAAATCTATTTATTAAGCAGAATGGATCTAGCAGGTAGATAGCAATTTGTAGTCTACGGTTCCTATTCTACAACAGAGACACACTGCAAACTAAAATCAGTCTTCCTCCTCTGGTCTGCTTAGACCATGAACCCAGAGGAACGGGACATGTGTTCTGACTCCATCCTGTCTGGATTCCCAACTCCCATGTGTAGCAGCTCTACTCCAGGCTCAGCTCTCTAAGGTGTCAGATATCCAGAAGCATGTAAGAAGGGGTGCCCATTTTAAACCTAAGGAGTTATCACTTCCACTGTTTATTACTTTCTAGATTTTAGCATAAACTGCCAGTGTCCTTATTAGGAATGTAGTCCCAAGCTTGGTTTCTTTGACTTTTTCTGCATCTAAGATCAATCAGTATTTGTCACCAGGGTTTCTATCACCTTCCTGTATCCAACCTCAAATATGTTACAATATTGTGCAGCTAGCAATAATTATATTAAAAGGTTGATGTTTGTTTTCTTGTTTTTCTAGCTTATTGGATTAGCATTACTCCAGTTTGCTAAAGCTGTACAGATACTGTTACATATGATACATATATCACTTGTCTTAGCTTTCAGATTGGCTTTAGCCTGTGAAAATAGTGAATAAATTTTTGAAATAATATTGAACTGAAAAAGAAAAGTTACCAATGTATATTGTCTGTTTCTGGCATATAAGTATTCCCTTGTGATTTGTCTTGTATTGCTGATCTATTGATCATGACCAGACACAATGTCTTTGTTAGCAGTTAAACATAGGCTTCTGACTTCATATAGAAGAAAGCATGGTAGAAAAATGTATTTATCTTTTAAGATTTTATCCACGTATCATCATTTGCATCTAATAACAATGCAAAATTATTAGAACTAAGCAGTTATCCTTACAGAGCAAATTATAGTCATAGAGAAAAGCAATCAAAAACTCAAATACACAATGACTACTTCCTGTCTATCCAGAAAAGTGTCAATGCAAGAAACTCAGCTGTTTGCTAAAATAAAATTTGGGGTCTAGATCATCAAGAACATACGTATCTTCCATCATGAAAGCTACTATTTTGATAATAATGGGTCAGAATACTGCTTATCAATGATACTGCATTTCTAGACAGGTAGCTGTTCTTACACTATGATACATTAGATACACAGAAAGATTTAGCAGTGCTAGAAAACCACTACTCAAAGCCATCAGACTTTCACAGTACCCTCCTACAATGCATTGAGCTGTGCCTCTAGAATTTGGAAAAAGTTTAAATACATGTAACTGCTATCTGTAGTGTTCCAGGAACTGCTTGGAAATGAGAGGCAACATCTTGGGGACAGCAATGATAAATAAACTCCATAAACCCATTATGCTGTTTCCAGTGTGGTGACATTTTAAATAAAAAACAAGGATTTATTGACTTATTTGTTTGTTTTACTGAGATAAGCTTGTTTACAAGTAGACTTTCCCAATACCAAACAATCACTGAATAACTAAAATTAAAATTATTGAAATTATTTATGAAGCATGATTATTAGTTTGCTGTATACGTTATTTTCATTTGAGTTGCAGCATGCCTTTAGTACAATAGTGTTTAACATATTGTTCCACTTAAAAATTAAGAAACAAAAAAGAGAACATTCTACATTGCTTTCTTCAGTATTAAACTTATTTTCTGAGTTTTACATATTCTTTATAATCATTTATATCCAAACTGAGACTTTCAAATAAACCTATGAAGAATGCAAAGAGCAGTTAAACCAGAATATTTTTGAGAATTTCTTCTTCCTTAGCTGCTGCCCTATAAACAACTATTTAAATAATAGTGAAACACTGGTGAATTAAAACAATTTTCTGCCTAGTTCTTAATTTTTCCTTTTCTGTTTCTTATCTGTTCTTGTTATTGATCCTGTCATTGTCAGTATTTTTTTCACACTACAAGTATATAACTGAAATCATAAGAGGGGTAATTTTATCAAGATTAACAATGTATTTTCATACTGAAAATTTATTTTATCAGCAAGGTATGCATTTAGACATACTTTTTACATACTTGTTCCAAAATGTGAGAGCTTGCCAGAAGGAATAAATAACTCGAGGCTATGTGAACTACAGACAGAAAAACTCAGAGTGCAATTGTGAAAACAGGCAAAATGATTTTTCAATTCATTAGTAAGTAGCAGTAAGATTATGAATAACATCCTAGACTAGCTCAAGTGAAAACTTTCTTCATATGGAGTATGGTAAGATCTGAATTCCAACACCAAAACCACAGTCCAGGAACTAATCTTCCCAATACTCTGCCTATATTACTGCATACCCTTCTGTACATGACTGTCCAATATATCTTGAAGAATATAAACTCTTCACATAATCACTTTTAGGCAAATAACTGTACTTAATATTTCTGAAGGAAAAGGAGCTGGGTAAATGCTGGTTCTACAGTTATGCCGATCTGTATAGTTCATAATGTTGGTAATTGGTTTAGTGTCCACAGGCATTCCTTTTACAGGGTAATGTGTGAATGGAACATCACATGAAATGTCAGGGCTATATGAGGCATTGCACCTTTCATCTTGATTTTGCCATCCTTTAGATGGGTAACCCCAAAAGGCGCACATATCTCTGATCAGAGTTTTTAAAGCTATTAATAAACCATGTCTCAGGGGGATACTCAGGTCCATCATCACAAGTAATAGTTTTAGAACATTTGGAAAGGGGACTTTCAGCTTCCCTTGTCGGTGGATCAAAATTAGGGTCTGTTAGTGGTCATTCTATTTCAAAGATGGACCAGGCCCACATTACATTATTCCCTTGTCTTAAAGATATTTGTTTTGTTAGGAAGCTGTATACAACACATTGCATCCTACTGAACAGAATAATTTGCCTTGTAAAAACTGGGTTTTGCCAGAGGATCAAACAAAGGATCCCAAGGATAACAGATACACAAACAGTTACACTCCTGTTTTTCAAATGTAATGCCACCTCGAGACAGAATTCCAGATTTTAAAGTGAATCTGGTCCTTTTATTGAAGAATGAGAAAAAATAGTAATTTTAGGATGCTCCTTGGTACAGGCTCTCTCCACTCATGAAGTAGCATCTTTAATTTGAATGGAGGGTTTTGTCCCAATTGTGTAACTACATGTTGTGATCAGTGGGGAACCTCTGCATTGGACCTGTCTGGTGTTCCAGTTTCTGTCGAGAGTTGTCATAGAGGTGACATTTGTCATATGAAAAATAATTGGCAAATTTACCGGTGACATAAAAAACCTGAGACCCTCTTCAGTGGCCTGGGGTAAAGAGATGCATAACCCTTGATCTCGATGCCCCCAGAGTCTCCCTGTATCATTTTCCAGGCAACGTTTGTGTTCCCATCTCCTTGGCCCCCAGCAATAAAGGCAATGAGAAGGGTCTTCCAAAACAACAATTTCAACAGTGATGTATGTATCACATCCTACAACTATCTCCTAAGCCAGTAACCAAAAAAAAAAAAAAAAAAAAAAAAATTACTAAACAACAAATAATTATTCAAGATTAGCTTTATCACACAAATTATGTCTCTGTATTGAAGGTCAATCTCTTTTACCCTTGACCAGTGAAGGTCAATGATCTCCCTTCCCTATTAAAAGAGGAAAAAAAAACCCTCAGTCCCTTTATAGAACAGGTCTTAGAAAGAAGGAACAATCTACTGGGTATTAATTTGGTGTTCCTTGTCCCTTTAGGGTTAATCCAGGCACAGCCTTCTAACAGGTCCAATCCCATGAAATCAGTAGGCAAAGAGCCCAAAATCATGGTGACTTGTGTGGCAGTCAGGTCTCCTGGCAGCGAGCATCTCACCCGTGCAGTGAGTTGGGGCTGATAAGTTTCCAAATACGTAAATGACCCAAATCCCGTTTTCGTCCGGGTGAATATGGCACTGTGTTGCCACAGCTTCTCTTAAAGCAGACATCTGTGCCCCGATGACCACTAAAAATGTGACAGGAGTTTTAAGAGGGCCTAAGGCCCAAGAAACAATGAAACAACTGAAAAAAAACCCACATAAAAATTCATATTACAATTCAGAAGCAATAATTTTAAGGTCTTCAGCAGGTACCATCAAAGTTGATGTCATTTAACATACCGTCAATAAGCAAGATTAGCTCCATGGATGCCACTGTAAATACAACATACAATAAAGAAATATCTTTACAGTTCATTTCATTACTTCTGTGAAAACAATGCATATCTAACTTAAGATAAAGTCCTTCTTTGAAATGCACTCTTTTCTAAGAAAAAAATATAAAATTGGATATCTTACAAAGAAATACTTCTTTAAATTACTTCTGTTCTTTTTCTTGAACTATAATTACCAAAGGATTGCCGTGAAAAGAGCTAAAGGCTATAATTAATATTGTTCTCTTTTTCTTGGGTGAAGCATTTAAATAAAATGCATTATTTCATTGATCTCCCTGTAGACAAAGTCATGCCAGTCCTTTTTTTAGAAACAAGTTTCCTACCCAATTTTCCCTCCTTATAACTTTGAACAGCATGTTCTTTTGCAGTTCCCAAATGTTCAGAAATACTTTTAGAATAACAATGAAATGGAAGGCATGAAGATTGCAATCATGTTAACATTTTTCTCTGCCTTAATTTTTCACAGTTAATGATTAATAATTATTTTCTGGTTCTTCTCGCACTGATTTAATGCATCAAAATTGGCCTGCAGAGGGTTCCAGAGATTTCCTCTACAACAGCTTCAGTCCTCTAAGGATGTGGAGCCAAATTGACTAATCAACATGCAACTCAAAGTATCCTTTATTTTTTTCCTTTTGCACAGTTAAAATGAAGAAGGAAGAAAAAAAGAATAACAAGGATTTAGAATGTTTTCATATCAGTTTTGCTTAACCATATGTCCTTTCTCTTTGTTGTAGGCTTATGATTAAGGAACTGTTCAGTATGGTGGGATGTTTATTTGCATTCTAGACATAAAAGATTTACATGGGTCAGTTTTCTGAAGAAATTTTCTATTTAAGCCTTTTTTTTGGACTTAGCCAGAAAAATAAATCTCAGGAAATTTAAGTAACCTCTGAGAGTCAGCACTTAAGACTGAGCTTGTTTCTACCACAGCAAACATTTCTTTTTCTTGTGATGCCCCTCCAAAATGGCATGTATCTGCCTACTTAATTCAAAATAATATTAATACATGAATATTTTCTGTTGTTTATCTATTTCAAAATACACATTTTTTCACTGTAGTTTATTCACTGATCTGCATAGCTATAACAGCTTAACATAGTATACAGGTTTCCTATGTGTGTATATACCTGTATCATAGATATATCTGAGTTCATCCAAAACTCTGAAAACTAGGAACAGAACTGTTGCTGACTATAAAAGGAGTAGGAATGACAGAGTGAGATCAATAAATTAATCACTTATTTATCTTTGTCTAAACAGAAATTAGTACTTTAGAGTTGCTTTATGTGTAATAGTTTGATGGATGATTCACTTGGAAAGCAGGAATGTATGTATGTGTTTATGTACATAAAATTACACATGCATACATACAGGTATTTACATTTCATAATAACTCTGTCAGCTGTTACCTTAATAGAATGTCTTAGTATTCTCTTTTGAAAGATTAAAAACTAGTACTTCTTCTCATCTTGTGCTTAGAGAAGCATCAGGGCCCAAAGCCTATTAAACCAGTAAATTTCCACTATGAGTATACAGAGTTTAAATGATCTAGTATAGTGCACTTCATAAAACTGATTTTCTTAAGAGTTATTTTAGATTGAACAAATAACTCATGATTTCAGATTTTTTTTTTTTTTTTCATTTGACAGAATGCACAGAAACAGACTGCAAGAGCACTGCATTGACAAGAAAGAAACCAACCCCACACCAGAACAAGAATGTTCCCTATGGGCTTGACCCTGATCTCAGATAGACAAGATGAGTATTTTGATAAATCAGCTACTACACTCATACACACTAAAATCTAGTATCAGAATCAAGCCCTAGGTATGCTGTCCTAGGTTTCAGATTTTTTTTCAGGTGAAAATTATATTTTCAGTATTTTCAATATCAAAATACCATATATTGCAAATACTGTTAATACATCCTAGAAAACAAACAGGCTGCTTTAGGAAGCTGATGAGTTCTCTCAATGTTAATTGCTATGTTCTTGAAATGTCTCTCCCACTATCTTCTGTTACTAAATTCTACAAATGAAAATGTTAAAAAATCTTGTATATCCTTAACAATACTTTGTATAAACACAAAGTCATCTTAAAATTAGTAGTGCATAACTGTCATGACATTAATTTATTTTGTTCTACTTTTCCATTCAAAAAATACTTTACATTTTTTCCTCTAATACTTTATTAACAACCATGTGAAATTAAACAAATGAGAAATAAAATTGTTATTAAAACCCAGGACAAAGTTGATATTTTCAGGAAACAGGCCCTGTGCAAGAACAAATTCCAATCTCTGTGATGAGTTTACTATAAATATTTTCTTAGACAATCAAAATAGACAACTTCATTAAAATTCAATTTCTTCTTCAGTTTGCTATCATACATTTCTAGATTAATATTCTTAAGAGTGTTGGTTGAAATTCCTCATTGATATGCCTAGGCACTCTGACCTTGGGATGTTAATCTGAAAACAAACATCTATCTCTGCCTTGTCACTGTTTCAGCTTCTGTCTTATGATCAAATCCCTTAAATGGGTGAATATCCATCACTTTGCTGACATTGGCCTGAGTTGATTTATGGGTGACATCTAGAAGCAATAGTTATTTTGAACAGTTTAATACTTCATAAAATAGAGGAAAAAAATTCATAGTACACCTGTGCTCCAATAACTACAACTGTTCAATATTTCTCAGTACAATTTGTCATACTGTGGAATAATATACATGTTGACTTCTGTCTTTTTCCATTGCTTAAGGCTTGTATTAGGCAGTAAGATGCCATGTAGTAGCTATATACCTGAAAGAGAAATGATTCTATGTAAAATGCAAAGGTTCCTTTGCAATGGTGCAACTAAATTTATTCATGCTCTTATACATTGGGAGCTGTGATTTTTTAGCACTGTTTTGTAATATTCTACTCAACAAAGCACAGAGATGTCAGCCTTTTCAGTTTTCACAAAAACAGTAACTGATACCATAATGGAATAGATGTAAAAAGTATATATTTGAATATGAAGGATGGTGAACTTATTTCTATACATATATGATTAGAGAGGATCAAAGGGAAACCATACAAAATGATAACATGCTGTAAAAAGATTATCTCTGTCTTCCTCTAAGAAAAAAAAAAAAAAGACAGTTTTTAAAAGAGACGTTTTCTTGGAGGAAATAGCATTGTTAAAGCAGACTTTTTCATTAGGTAACAGTTCAAGAGAAACACAGTGTACAGTTTTGCCTTTTTTGGTTTTCTTGTATGTATTTTAATCAGATATGATTAATACTTTTATATATAATTTCAGTGTTTTAAATTCCAGTCTGTGAAAAGAATTCAAGTCCAATACATTATGTAATAAATATGGTTAAAATAAAGAAAATAAACAACATTGTTTGTGCGGATATGTGGTGGGGTCAAGGTATTATACTAAAATTTAATTTTTAATTGAGATTTCTAATGTATATGTGTGTGTGTGCATGTGTGTGCTGATTTTTTGTTCCCCTGAGGATTTTAAAAATGCTAGAATTACTAAGTTTTCACAGAATGAAAATCTGAGAAGATAATTGTGTTAAATTCTACACAGCATAAATATTATTGATACTAGAATAGCAGAATAATTCAGGTTGAAATGGACCTCAAGGTCTAACATCCTGGACAAAGTAGAGTCAGCTGCTTCTGACTATATCTATTACTCTCTTGAAAACCTCCCAGGATGAAGACTACATAACATGTCTAGGCAATTTTTTTGTTTGCATTTAAGTATACGTACTTTGGTTGGTTACAGTTATTAAACATGGACTATGAACTAAGCATTCAAACTTGCCTGAGAAGTAAGAAGTTAATTTCTTTATAGTGGTATTACTTCCACCGAACTTTTATAGATATATTTTGATCATTGCTATTATCACACAATGATTCATATGTTGGAATATAAAGATTCAATACAGAGTTTTTGAGAGCTTCTAATGCTCATTAAAGAGTCATGTAAAAGAAATAGGGGAAGATCATGCATATTAATTTCCTTGTTTTGTGGCATGTTTACTTTCCTGTAGAGTGAAGCTGACATATGCAGATATCTGTCTTACATTCTCTTACAGGCTTCCTAAAGGCCTTCTAAGGATTAACAATTGTAATATAATAATTGTAATAATAATAATTTGAAAAAAAACCACCCAACTTCTGAAAACATTGTTTCAGAGGAAAAAAAAAAAAAATAGAAGAAACTCTTCATCTTGGTATATAATAGTAACTCTGCAATATTATTTTTTTCTTATTCTTATAGACAGCTATAATTATCTCCTAATACTTCTATTTGTTCTTTTTTTTTCATAATTTTACACAGATGACTATTTTATCCTTGGTACTTAAGTGTGTTATTATGAGAAATAACAAAACAATTTGTTTGACTTTATAAACTTTACTTACAGAATTGTAGAGTGGAAAGGATCTTAGTGAGTCACCTGGCCCAAATTTCTGCTCAAAGCATGTCACAGAATCACAGAATCATTTAGGTTGGAAAAGACTCTTGGGATCATCGTGTCCAACCATTAGCCCTACTCTACAAGTTCATCCCTAAACCATATTCCCCAACACCACATCTAAGTGATGCTTAAACACATCCAGGGATGATGACTCAACCACCTCCCTGGGGAGCCTATTCCAATATCTCACCACTCTTTCCATGAAGATTTTTTTTCTAGTGTCTAGTCTAAACCTACCTTGATTCAGCTTTAGGCCATTCCCTCTGGTTCTGTCACCAATTACCTGAGAGAAGAGACCAGCAACAGCCTCTCTACAATGCCCTTTCAGGTAGTTGTAGAGAGTAATAAGGTCTCCTCTCAGCCTCCTCTTCCTCAAACTAAACAGACTCAGCTCCTTCAAACAGTCCTCATATGATCTGTTCTCCAGTCCCTTGACCAGCTTCGTTGCCCTCCTCTGCATCCACTCCAGCACCTCGATATCTCTCTTGTACTGAGGTGCCCAAAACTGGACACAGTACTCAAGGTGAGGCCTCCCCAGTGCTGAGTACAGGGGGACAATCACCTCCCTACTTCTGCTGGTCACACTATTTCTAATACAGGCCTTCTTGGCCACCTGGGCACACTGCTGGCTCATATTCATTCGCTTGTCAATTAGAACCCCCAGATCCCTCTCTGCGAGACAGCTATCCAACCACACTTCCCCAAGCCTGTATCGTTGCGTGGGGTTGGTGTGTCCACTGAGGACAAGTTGCTCAGAGCTTTATCTGCTTGAGTATTGAAAATCTCCAAGGATGAAGAGTCCATGGTGTCTTAGGACAAAATGTCTTAGGACAAAATGTTCCAGTGTTTGACCACTCTCACAGACTATTTGTTTCTCCATATATTGAGCCAGAATTTCCACTGTTCCAAGCTGCATCTGAGCAAAGTTCGCACAAAGACAGTACTTTGTCAAAAACTGGCAGACTGTGCTTCCCACTGACACCCCCCATCCCCATCTCACCTCCTGTGTCCCCACCCCACAGAGCCCCGGCATGGCCACCCCATATTCCCCCAGTGTTCCCTGTGTCCGCACAAGATCCCTGTGTCCCCCTCATCAGTCATGTGGCTGTAAACAGGGTTGCCACAAGATGCTGGAGAGACCCCCGAGGCAGATGTCCCTGTCCCCGTTCATCTGGGAGGACTTCAGGGAATCGAGGAAGTCCCAGCAGGCACACCAGCAGAAGCAGATAAGAAAGGAGCCCTGTCAGGGCTGTTCTGCTGTTTCAGATCTCAACTCAGACATGTTTGTGCACATGCCAGCACCAAAGTCAGCTTTCTGTCCTCCAAAATGTGCAGTGCAGGCAGAGCAAGGCAGGAGTGTTATGTTAGATTCAGGAATTTATGTGAGTCACAGCCAATACAAAATTTAAGAATTTATTAAGCAAGCGATAGCAAGCAAAACAGCGCTGGGTGACCGGGGAGACGCAGCTCTGCCAACAGTGCGCAAAAGATGTCAAACAAGCAGGTGTTTATTACACTAAATCATGCATATCCAACAGCATTAACTACATACACATTATGTGGGGTTGGATTATTATAATCAGGTCCAGGAACTCATTATCATAGGTCTCCTCCCTTTGGCATTTGCACACTGCGGTCTGGTGGTTGTGGACCGGGATCTTCAGGAGGAAGGTCCCCAGTCTTCCTTGCAGTGTACTTGTCACCTTTTGTCTCAAAATGCAGAGTTGCAATGAGTCAGAAATCACAGGGCTGGTGTGACCTGGCTGATCTGGGGGAGGCTGTCCTGTATTCCTCCCTGTCTGGGAGTTAGTTTCTCTTATCTACAAAGACCAAAACTACACAAGACAGGCTTTATGAGAACCTTGATAACTTTCAGGGCTATGTGAGACAAAACACAACTTACAGCTATGTAAGACAAGACACAGTTTACGGCTATGCAAAACAAGCTGCAATTACAAGGCTACTAAACTACAATTTATGACATCTACAACTCAGGCCTCAGCCAGGCCTGTATCCAGTGGGAGCAGGGATGATGTCCTGGAGGGCCGAGTCCCCAGTATAGCCGAATACATTTGGTACCTTTCCATACCTGATCTGGTGCTTTTATTAGAGCAAACCAGCTTGAGCAATTGGTACAAAGTTTGATGAACAAAGAGTTCACAGTTCATCGCAGAAGGGTCCGGGCCTGGGCTGCAGCTCCTCCCTTGCCGTTCATTGCTGGGGGCACTGGGGATTGGCTGCGGCAGGGAGGCAGAGGCGGGTGCGGAGTTGAGCGGGCTGGAGCCGGGGAGGGGCGGGGCGGGGCGGGAGGCCCCTGAGGCTTTTCAGGGCTTTGCAGCGACCCCTGAAGCCGCAGGAGCGGTCGCTGCTCATGCTCGGGACGAAAGGCTCGCAGCCGTGCTTGGGGGGGGTGTCCGTGTCCCCCCAGCCCTCCAAGGTGGGGGTCCCTGACCCAGGGGCTCTGAGCTGCTGCTCTCTGCATGCAACCTTGTCCCTGAGGCCTGCAGGGACCCGTCTGTCCTGGGTTCCACACCAAAGGGCTGCTTCCCCGGGGCAAGGGGACAGGGAGAGCCCTTCCCCCACCCGGATCCTGCCCTGCCTCGCTGGCACTGACGCTGACTCGGCGCTGGGGGCATCTTGGTGCCCTTCTGGGCTGGCCAGCTCCGACTCTGGGCTCAGCGGGGCTTTGGCAGCTCTGGGTGTCCCTTGCTGGTATATTCTGTGCTCGCCCCACCTAGGCAAGGACCGGTTCTGCAGAAGCAGCTTCTAATGGGGAAAAAAAAAAAAAAAAAACAAAAGCCCAAACCAAATAAACCAAAAAACAAAAGAGAGAGAGAGAGAAAAGGTCTCGACAAAACTACAGCACCCCTTGTTCCCCACTCCCCCCATCTCCATCTCCATCTGGGCTAGATGCTACAAATGGTGCTTTGGACCCTGAATCTGAGGGGACGCTCTTGCCTGGGACCTGAGCTGGCTTTGGTGCCCAGTGACTGCACAAACACAGCCCTCTCCTGTCCTGAGGGGCACCAGGGCAGATGGAGCCCAAAGTCATGGGCCTAGTGAAGTGAGTGGGTGTTTTGTGGTCCAGCAGGGCAGCTGGGGATTGGTTGCAAGTACACCTGGGGTCCAGATTTGTTGTCCTGCACACGGTGGTAGAGGCCAGGGGTGACACGATGTATTCAGCACACTTGGTGTGGTCCCTATTTGAACGACACCATGGGACTGGGCTTGCTGTTCCAGCTTTATTCAGAAAAAAAAAAAAAAAAAAAAAAAAAGGGGTAAAAAAAGGGAAGAAAAATCATACAGCTGTTTTCCATAGGTCAAATGTTCAATATGCTTTCATGTAGCAGTATCGTTTCATCTGTTTTCAAATGTCATTTCCCTGCAGTTGCTGTTGAGGGAGTGGCTCTGACACAAAGGATCCTCTTTGCCCCAGAGAAGATTCGCATGGAGTGGCAGCAAAGCCAGAGCGCTGGAGCGGGCCTCTACAACCTGGGCAATACATGCATGCACCCTGCCTCTGGCCAACTACCTGCTCTCTCGGGAGCACAGCGGGTCCTGTGAGTACTTTTAGGAACGCTGCCTTGTACCTCTGTTGGGCACTTCCCAAGAATTCCCAGCAGCTGGAATCTGATCTGTGGTCTTGGAACAGACCAGCCTGGAAGCCGGTTTTCCTATCCAGGTGTGCTCATCTCCAGCATGGCACCGCTTTCTAGCCCCGGGTCTCGGTCTCTTTTCCTGCAAGGTGAACCCTCTCTGCGTAATGCATAGAAAACCCGTGTCACTTTAGCAGCCATCTGAAGAAAGTTGTCTGTGAGCTAAACTTTGTAGAGACACTGGCACGTTGGGAGGAGTTGAGACTGTTCTTAGAACATAAGGATCTCCATTAGGTTCCTCACTGCTATGGATGTTTTGCTAACCTGAGGACCTTCCCACTCTGCCTCTGTCCCCCTTCAGGTCACCAGCAAGACTTCTGAACGATGTGCATAATGGAAGCGCACGTCTGTACGGTCCTGCTTTCCTCAGAGAAGGCCATCCAGCCTCTGTCTGTGTTCAGCTTCCTGAGAAGTAAGTCCCTGCGAGTACTCTTGCAGGTTCTCCTTCCTTCTGGCAGGAGAGAACTACACTAGTCTCATCTTTCTTTTAGGAATCGGAGAACATTTCCAGTACAACACGCAGGAAGATGCCCACGACTTCCTACGCTGTGCTGTTGATGCCATGCAGACAGCTTGTCTGACTGGAAGCAGCAGGTAAGCCACCAGCATGTTACCTTTTCAATGTCCACAAGCCCTTGGGACTCCTTGTCTCCCTCCAAGGGAAACCTGCACCCGGGGCTTTCAGGCAAAGCAAAACTCTGGGAGGCGGTAACTCTCTGCCTCACCTTTATTTCCAGCTTGGACATCACTACGCAGAAAACTACGATCATCCATCAAATGTTTGGAGGCCTTCTAAGATCCAGAGGTACGTTTCCACAAGTATTGCTCTCCTTGGAATTGTTGGTGCCCTTCTGTGTGCCCGCGCTAAGCCACTGATGGTGTCAGTGGTGTAGAAGTGGGTATGAAGAGCGTAGAATGGCAGAGCCGGTCAACTTCCCCTCTCACTGAGCATTTTGATTTGCCTTCCAGTCACGTGCCTGAGCTGCAAAGCAGCTTCCAATACCCACGAGGCCTTCCTGGATCTTCCTTTGGATATCCAAGTAAGAGAGCTTGTAATTGTGCTTCAGGACGTCCCAAAGCCCCTGTAGCTTTTCACACAACTGGCTTCAACACATGTCCTGCATGGCAGTGGGTGGGAAGTGGAATGGATGGTGTCCTTGTGGGAAGGCCATGGCAGTGGTGTCCCTGGAGGTGCTGGCTTTAAGCTCGACAAGCTTACGTTCTCCTTTCTGCACCCTTGATCTTCTCCACTCCTCCTTCCTTTTGCCCTCCCTCAACACCCAGCTGCCTCCCAGGACGGTGGGCTGTGGGTTTTTCTAATTTTGGATGATGACCCCGCACACCATCGGTATCTGAACTGAGCAATGCCACGGAGAGGTGGCTCTTGTTAGCCCTGGGAATGCCTGGGAATCGAGAGGAGTGTTCAGCATTAGACGCTCTTTCCAGGTCCTCCTGGACACCGCCTCAACCTCAGCTCCCTGGGTCCTCTCATCAACTCCTAGTAAGCGTTTGGGCGAGAGGGCATTTCCCCCAGCTCAGAGCTCTCCTTTGTCCCCCTGCCAGAAAGCTTCTTCCATCAACGCAGCTCTCATGGACCTCATGAATCCTGAGCAGTTGGATGGCCAGAACTGCTTTCAGCGTAGCAGGTAGGATGATTGCTAATGAAGTGATTACTGTGAGATCCTGCAGAAAGATGCTGCGCATTGTTGAGCATGTCATCGTTTCACAGACAGTAGATGCACATTATTGAGACACAGCTGGGTGTTTCGCTATGCCCTTTTGCAACTGAATCTTCTTCAAAGAGCATAAAGATGAGTGAGACGTGAAAGCCTGTGTGGCCTTCTTGGTCATGTCAGCACTTGTCTCTGTGTTTGCTTTCAAGGTGTGACAAGATGGCTGCTGCCTTGAAGAAGGTTACAGTCCAACAGGCACCCAGAGTTCTAACACTCTGTCTGAAGAGGTGTAACTCTTTGACGAGCAGGAAGATCACCAAGGTGTGTATGGAATTGGAGGGCAACTTCTCACTGGAGCAGGAGGTGTCCTAAAGCCATGTGTTCTTCCAGAAGCTGTTCATGTTGGCGTTTTCATGTTCCCTTCCGGGGGGAGGAGTGTTCCTGTGGGAAGACACGCATGTCCTCTGCTCAGACAGAGCTGCTTCCTTCCACTCAAACAGTGGCATGTTGCTTTAGGAAGAAACAAGGGCTCCAGGGCTCCAGAGCTCCAATGTTGCATTTATACGCCTGCGACCCCTGGCCTTGGAAGGCTTCTTCAGGTAGTATTTCAGGATCATATAATCTGGATCCTGAATATGGATCTCGCCCATATATGTCTTGGACATCTGGAGAACTGCTCCTGTACTGCTTATACGCTGTCCTAGTGCACAGCAGTAGCACCTGTGAGAGAGGACATTACTACTGCTGCACAAAGGTAAAGAGCAGCTTCCTAAGGCAGAAAAGTGGGTGCTGGGGAAGACAAACTATCATGGCAGTGTTACTGGAAGGGTAATAAGGGTTTCGGGGAGAAGGTCTCCATGTGTTAGTCTAGTTTACAAAACCATCCTACTGTTTCTCATAACACGTGTGAGAAAGGGAGGATTCTCACCGAATATTGTGAGAACCTAGGAAAACCCCTCTGCTAGCAGCTTTTCAGCATCCACAATTCCCCCTTTTTGTTTAAAGACCAAAAGGGTATCGTTTGTAATCCTCTGCGGGTAGTCTTGCAGAAAGGAGAACAAACGCAGCATAAGGGATCTGCTTGGTAATGGCCAGTTACCATACAGAGCCCAAATCAGATGCTGCTTTAAAATGGGCAGAGAGTCTCCAGCGATGCCATGGGAGATACATCTGGGAAACAAAATTCTACATCACTATTCTATCAGGTATTAATCTTAAATAGAAATTTACATCAGTTATTAATTCTAACATAGCCTTAAGGGCTTTAACTTTCTGACTCCATAACAAAAGAAACTTAAAGTTCAGTCTCTGCTTGTGGAAGGACCATCTGCCTGATAGTTGGTATCCTGGTCATCACCAGAAGGAACATTTGGTTGATGATCTGCATTCTGGTCATCATTTGGAGGTTGCCTGTTCTGTCTCTGGTGCCGCAGGTCCGGGCGAACACATCTTGCAGGTAGCCACCGTACCCCAGTATCTGTGGAAACGCAAGCATACCCACGAGCCCAAGCAATAAGCTCATGCGGGCCTTCCCAAGTGTTGGTGAGCAGATCCCGTATCCAGACTTTTGCCTGAGGCAGGTGCATCTCGCATGACGACTGCAATGAGAGAAAATGATTCAGAATAACAGGATTATTTGAATTTGGTGGCACTGTGAGATGATTAATTGTATACAAAGCTTTTTCTAGTCAGCTCTGTGGGGTTTCTCCATGCATTCCCCCTTTTTGTTTTTCCAAAACATGCTTCAAAGTGGCATGAGCGCATTCGAGAATAGCTTGGCCGGTAGGAGAATGCGGAATACCAAAAGTGTGGTCTACACCCCATAGGTGCAAGAACTGCCACATCTTCTGCGAGGCATAGGCGGGACCATTATCGGTTTTCACAGCAGAGGGCACGCCCAGGACCGAGAAAGCCAATTTCCAATGGGCAATGACATCACGGACTTTCTCTCCAGTGTGAGCAGAAGCCCACATAGCCGAGGAGAAAGTGCCAATGGACACGTGCACATATTTAAACCGGCCAAATTCAGGGATGTGCGTTACATCCGTTTGCCAAAGCTGCAAGGCTTTTAGGCCTCTGGGGTTTACCCCTGGTGGCAAAGGTGCAGTGAGCCCGTGACAGTCGGCACAAGCACTGACAATGTCATAAGCCTCAGTTGGCGTTAGGTGAAACTGCTTCTGCAGGGTATGTGCACTTTGATGGAAGAAACTGTGCGATGCCTTGGCTTGTGCAATTTTGTCAGGCTGAGGCGCTACCCATGCAGGGTTGGCCAGCATGTTAGCCCTGCCATTGCCTTCTGTTATAAAACCTGGCAAACTGGTGTGGCTTCGAATGTGCAGAATGTAGTATGGATGCACTCAAGCTTGAATTGCACGCCACAAAGTCTGCAGTAGTGAAAACAGAGCCGCATTATTCACTTCCTTTAGAAGAGAACAATCCAAGTGTTGGGTTATATCTGCTACGTAAGCAGAATCAGTAACCAAATTCAAAGGCACCTGAGAGAACCGCTGAAAAGCCATGCCAACAGCCCTCAATTCAACCAGCTGGGCAGAGCCTGACTCATGGCCTTCCAGCACCTGTCATTCAGGTCCCTCTTCCAGGTAACAATGGCTTTCCCTGTTTTTCCAGAACCATCCGTGAAGACGGTGGGTCCTTTCACCAGCACCTGACTGTTTTTTGGCCGCAAGGTGAAGCTGGTCGATTTTGCCAGCTGCAGTAATTTATGGCTGGGCAAGTGGTAAGAAATCTGCCCTGAAAAATTTTGCAGCGCACTTTGCAAAGGAGCGCTGTTGGCAAGGCTCCACTCAAAGTGTTCCTGCGGTGTTGGAAGAATAATTGTTGCAGGATCTGCCGCCATTAATTGCAAACACCGTTGGCGGCATTTGATTATCAGAGAAGCGATCAATTCAAACAACGTGGGTGCTGTCTTTTTCGGCTGATGAGGCAGAAAGACCCATTCTAGGACATGCAAAGGGTCAGACCATTGTGTGTTCCACTGGCCAATGATACCTGTGGGATGGAGGTCTGGAGCAGTAATGAAAACAGTGATATCAATGGAGGGATCCACTCGATAAACCTGACGAGCAGGAACAGCCTGTTGCACCTCCCGCAGCGCTTGTCACGCTTTCGGAGTCAATTTCCGAGGTGAATTCAAATCAGGGTCCCCCTTTAAAATATTAAAAGGCGGGGAAAGTTGCGTTGTGGTTAGCCCTAGATAAAGACGTACCCAACTGATGATACCCAGCAATTTCTGAGCGTCATTCAAGGTTTTAATAGAATCTGAGAATTGCACCTCTTGGTGTTGTATAGTTTGGTCCAAAATTTTGACGCCTAAATACTTCCAGGGAGGATGCTGTTGAACTTTCTCCAGAGCCACTTGCAACCCATAGGAACGCAGAACAGCGAGCAGCCGAGGCTGTATCCTCAGCAGCTCGTCCTGGGTGGATGCTGCCACCAGAATATCATCCATGTAATGGTAGCAGTATGCCCCAGGAAACTGCTCACGGACTCCGGACAAAGCTTGAGCGACATACCATTGGCAGACAGTCGGGCTGTTCTTCATGCCCTGAGGTAGAACCTTCCATTGATATATCTTCACAGGTTCAGCATTGTTAACTGCAGGCACAGTAAAGGCAAATTTTGGTCTGTCATTAGGATGCAAAGGAATTGCGAAAAAGCAATCCTTCAGATCAATGATCAGGATGTCCCACCCTGTTGGAATCATGGTGGGTGAGGGCATACCAGGCTGCAATGCCCCCATACCTTCCATCACTGCGTTAACTTTTTGGAGATCTTCCAAGAGTCTCCATTTCCCTGATTTCTTCTTAATTACAAAAACAGGAGTGTTCCAGGGACTAGTAGAAGGCTCAATATGTCCCTGTTGTAACTGTTCCTGAACCAGCTGAAGAAGGGCGACTAATTTCTCATTTGGTAGGGGCCACTGCGATTCACAGACTGGTCTGTTAGCCACTGCAAAGGCAGCGTAGGAAACTGTGGGCCCTTACTCACAGTGACCCCTATCAAAAATTTGTCCCAATTCGTACCCCCCAAGCTGCCAGCACGTCCTGCCCCCAGAGGTTGATTGGAGCACTAGTAATGTAAGGCCGAATTGTAGCTGTATGTCCCTCTGGGTCTTTTACCATTACAGGTCATTCGCTTAAATAGCTCTGTGCGGTTCCTTCTAACCCTGAGATGGCCGATCCCACGGTGGCTAAAGGCCATGAAGGAGGCCACGCAGAGAAGGAGATAATCGTTACATCAGCACCCGTATCGATCAAACCTTGAAGCTGAGTCTGGGGCGGACAAGCATTTGGCAGGACTAGGGTACATGTCATCTGCGGCCTTTGGCTAGAGATGTCTGCAGTCCAGAAGATCTGAGGAAGTCCCGTAGGTCCACTGCCGCTATCGTCACAAACTTGTTGTTCTGTCCTGCGGATACATGACTTAAAAGGAATTAATTGAGCAATGCAAGTCTTTTCAGGGATAGTAACAGGGGGATTGGGCGTGGAAACCATAGCATGAATCTGGCCTGTAAAGTCATCATCAATAGCTTCTGGGTGTACAAAGATCCCTCGGTGGGTAACATTAGGTTTTCCCACGAGCATTGCACTGAGTCCCTGACCTAGGGGTCCATATGCATCCAAAGGAACCTTATAAATACGACTAGATTCTAGGAAGACTGTTGTGGTGTAGACGTCGGCCCCAGCAGATCCTGGGCTGCTGTCTCTAAGGTGGCTGGGTAGGCCTGTGTCTGTGCCATTCCCTGGGGGATCACCAGCATCGGAGAGCAATTCCCCCTTTTTGCACCCCGGTGTGAGTTTCCCGGCAGAGGCCAACCGTCGGCATGACACAGAGGTCTGCAGTATTCTATACGATGACTTGGCCTACCACACCTCTTGCACTGGGGGGTCCCTGCGTTTTCCTTTTGCCTTGGTTTAGCCCTTTTCCGTTTGCTCCCGGCTTTGGACTGCTTCAGTTCATGATCAGAAGATGCGTGAACAGATGGCAGAAACGCAGCCAAAGCAGACCTTTTATGGCTCGCAGACCCCACCTTAGCACAGGCTTCAACCATATCTGTGAGTGTAGGCTTCCCTGGTAGAGCATCGATGATTTTTCTACACTCATCGTTAACATTGTCTCTTGCTAATTGTATGCACATCATCTGCCTTAATGAGTTATCTTCAACCTGCTTCTCAAGGGCAGCAGCAACCTTTTCTACAAAGAGTAAAAATGGCTCTGTCTGCCCCTGGTGTATTTTCATATACCGTGTTTGAGGAGTAGCCATGTCCATGGTCTTAAATAGAGCTGCCATGCCGACCTTTTGAGCTTGCTCTAGGATTTGAGGGGGCCAAGTGGCCTGGAAATCAGGATTAGAGTAGTTATCAAGTCCCATAAGGCATCTACTTCAACGTCATGTCTAATGTCAGTGGAAGGCAACTGCTTATTCTGTAGTGCAGCCTTCTCAGACATCTTTCTCCAGGTAGTCTCAAAAACTGCAAATTGTACAGGTTGAAGTATGATTTGAGCTAAGTGCTTAATATCAAATGGAACAAGCAGATCAGCATTCAGCACTCTAAGAAGTTGCATGAGTTCAGGAGAACTAAGCCCATACTGTACCACTTTGGATTGTAAATCTTGTACAACCTTCCAAGAAATAACATCATGTCTATCATGTTGACCTGTATTTGGGACAGCCTTAAACACAGGATAGGCTTGGACATCCCCTTGCGCGGTGTTACTATCACCTTGAGTTGGTGGCACACCCTTTTGAGGTGTTACAGCAGTCTCCTGATCCTGCATAAATTCCCCTGACCTGTCCGGCAGTCCCAGTTTGTCTAATAGATTCCAGTTGCCCTCCTCCAGAGCCCGCAATTTAACTGACTCCCAGAAACGCCTGCTGTTTCTTGGATGGACAGTTACAGTACAGTCTAGGAGTGTCCAAGGATGGCCCTGCAGCAACCGCTTCTTCCGCTGTCCGGTTACCGCAGCCTTCCACCCTGAGGCAGGCGTGCCCTCTGTGTCACTGCCTGAATCGTCAGGCAGGGGTTTCCCGGCGGACCCCAGCACGAACAATGGAGGCGGGCAGGGCACGGGTGCCGGGCTAGAGGGCGGTACGGCGGTGGGGGCCGCAGTCGGTTGCGCAGGGGGCAGCAAGGCAGACGGCTCTGGCGCCGCAGTTTGGGGCGGTGCAGGCAGATCTTGTGACGGAGCCGCCTCTGCAGCTGGAGTCGGGGCCGTCAGCTCGGCCGGCGGCGTCGGAGCTGCCACCTCCGCCTCTGCCGGGGCCGCCGTTTGTTCCGCCGCTGCCGGTTCTGCCGCGGGAGCCGTCGCTACTTCCGCGTTCGGAATTACCGGAGCCGGCACTTCCGGCCCGGGTCGGCCCGGTACGGCTCTCTCAGCGGCCGCCCGCAGGAACGCCGCGGGCAATGCCGCCAGCTGCTGAGATCTCCTCGGCAGATGTTCTTCCAGCACTGCCAGCTGCCGCGTTAACAGATCCTTTATGGGCGGCTGCGCCTGCGCATTAAAACACCCAGCGAGGGGCGCATGCGCGGAGCTGCCGGGCGCCGCGGGCGCCTGTGAAAAACTCGAGGGTGCCGCGAACGGAGCGTGCGCGCGTGCGCAAAACATGAGTGCTGCCATGGAGCTCCAGGTCCCCGTTAAACCGGGTCGGACAACTGTAGAGGCCGTGGGAACGACCGGCACTGTTCTATTTGCCGAAGGGAGCGGCACGGAGGAGACCGGAGCCGCTGGGCTAAGGAGCGAGGGGCGCTCCGAGCCATCGCTCTGCTTAAGCGTTTCCGCGAGCTGCTCTGCAGGCGTCGGGTATTTGGGGGGAACATAATCCCGGGGCCAGGTGTATTGCCGCTGAACGGGCTGTAGGACTGTTATAAATGAGACCAAATAGTCTTTACATAGAAAAATAAAAATTTATTAGTGATGGGGAATGAGCAAGCAGCGCTGGGTGCGCGGGGAGTCTGCACTCCATCAACACGCACACCGAGATGTCAAGCAAGCAGGCATTTATCACACTAAATCATGAATATCCAACAGCGTTAACTGCATATTCATTATGTGGGGTTGGATTATTATAATCAGGTCCAGGGACTCATTATCATAGGTCTCCTCCCTTTAGCACTTGCGCACTGGTGTCTGGTGGTCGTGGGCCGGGGTCTTCAGGAGGAAGGCCCCCGGTCTTCCTCGCAGTGTACTTTTCACCTTTTGTCTCAAAATGATGAGTCAGGAATCAGAGGGTTGGTGTGATCTGGCTTATCTGCAGAGAGGCTCTCCTATATTTCTTCCTGTCTGGGAGTAAGTTCCCTTATCTACACAGACCAAAACTACACAAGACAGGCTACAGGATTTATGAGAACCTTGATAACTTTCAGGACTATGTGAGACAAAACACAACTCACAACTATGTAAGACAAGACACAGTTTACGGCTATGTAAAACAAGCTGCAATTACAAGGCTACTAAACTACAATTTATGATGACATTTACAACTCAGGCCTCAGCCAGGCCTGTATCCAGTGGGAGCAGGAATGATGTCCTGGAGGGCCAAGTCCCCAGCAGGCCAAAATAGATGCACATTATTGAGACACAGCTGGGTGTTTCGCTATGCCCTTTTGCAACTGAATCTTCTTCAAAGAGCATAAAGATGAGTGAGACGTGAAAGCCTGTGTGGCCTTCTTGGTCATGTCAGCACTTGTCTCTGTGTTTGCTTTCATGGTGTGACAAGATGGCTGCTGCCTTGAAGAAGGTTACAGTCCAACAGGCACCCAGAGTTCTAACACTCTGTCTGAAGAGGTTTGACCTTTTCACGGGCAGGAAGATCACCAAGGTGTGTATACAATTGGAGGGCAACGTCTCTTCCTGAAGCAGGAGATGTCCCAAAGCCGTGTGCTCTTCCAGAAGCTGTTCATGTTGGCATTTTCATGTTCCCTTCTGGGGAGAGGAGGGTTCCTGTGGGAACACAAGCATGTCCTCTGCTCAGACAGAGCTACTTCCTTCCACTCAAATGATGGCACGTTGCTTTAGGAAGAAACAAGGGCTCCCAGGGCTCCAGAGCTCCAAAGTTGCATTTATATGCCTGTGACCTTGGAAGCCCTTGAAAGGCTTCTTCAGGTAGTATTTCAGGATCATTTCTGAGCCCTCTTGATCTCTCCGTAGGTCGTGGAGTATACTGAGTACTTGGATCTCCACCCATATATGTCTTGGACATCTGGAGAACCGCTCCTGTACTGCTTATACGCTGTCCTAGTGCACAGTGGTAGGAGCTGTGGCAGAGGACATTACTACTGCTGCACAAAGGTAAAGAGCAGCTTCCTAAGGCAGAAAAGTGGGTGCTGGGGAAGACAAACTATCATGGCAGTGTTACCGGAAGGGTAACAAGGGTTTCGGGGAGAAGGTCTCCTTAGGGCTGAGTTGGATTTGCTTTGGCAAGCTCTGGGTCCTGTAGTTATCAGCCTGTGCTTTTGTGGAGAAACCATGTTGTTCATCTCCATAGGTCACTGCCTTTTGTTTTACAGGCCAGCAATGGGCTTTGGTACAGGATGGATGATGAGTCTGTGCATCTTTGTAGCGTGAACTCTGTTCTCCAGCAGCAAGCCTACTTGCTCTTCCAGGTCAGGTAATGACACAGTGTGTTCTGAGCATATTTCAGTTTCTTGGTTTAGCTGTTTTCCTTCTCACTCCCTTGAGTGTTTCTCTTTCTGTCAGAAGAGGCAATCACTCCCTGCATCCTCCAGTGCTGTCAAACCTGAACTACCCCACATCAGCGCCTCTCTCCCCTTGCTGGGCTTTAGGCTGTGGGCCTGCTCTGAACTGCTGCTGGTGTGCTCTCTGACGCTGGTGAACAGACAGAAGAGCACTTAAAATTGCCCACAGGACGGATGGGAGGGGCTTGTCATCAGGGACTGCAGCGAGAGGACGAGGGGTATCAGCTGGAAAGCTGAGAGAGGGTAGATTTTGATATTAGGGAGAAATTCTGTACAGTGAGGTTGGGAAGAGCCTTGCTCAGAGAGGCCATGGATGCCCCCTCCCTGGAAGTGTTCAGGCCAGGTTGGATGAGGCTTTGAGCAACCGGATTCAGTGGCAGGTGTCCTTTCCCATGGCAGCAGACATGGAAACTAGGTGATCTTTAAGCTCCCTTCCAACTCAAGCCACTCTAGGATTCTATGAAATGGAGGCCGCAGGGAATAGAAAGACCAGGACTTGCTCCACCAGGGGCGGACCTGGTGGGAAGTCCTCAGCTTAATTTCCCATTTGTGGTCTCAGTTACATCTTCTCTCAGTTGTTGAAACCACTCCAAGAAAATGACTGCACCCCAGAGGAGGCTGCAAGAACTGCCCTACACAGAGATGACTCTCTTTTTCTCCAGGTGTTCTGATGGGAATGTTGGAGAAAGGGCTTCTTCCTCAGCGGCACCAGCACCTGCCCCTTCCGTCCTCAGTCAGGGGGCGGCTGGCAGAAAGCAGGCAGCACCTTCTCCCTGCTGCCAGAGGAGCAGAACCAGGTAAAGGGCCTGGAGCAGATCACCAGCCTGGGGCAACAACCTCTGCTACTGTGCCGTGGACACCACTGCCTGTGACCAGTCAGCTGGCAGGAAGAGGAGAACTGGTCCTGCAGATCACAAATGCGTTGTCAGGGGAGATGCAGTTCCATGGCCCTCCAATGCCAACCCTACATGGGTTCCCACACCCAGAGCTGCTTGGGAGCAAACACTGCCAAGGCAGAGAGAGCGGAGCAGATCCCCACAGAGAGGCTGTGACCTCTGCAGATGGTTGTTGCAAGACACAGACTACAACCACTCAGTGAGAGGGAGGAGGACTACATGGCCTTGATATCAAGAACGAGCCCCAAGTGGTGCTGTGGCTTCAGGGCCCTACAATATGAGCTCCAGGTGGTCTCTGGCACCCAGGGCTGCATGTGAGCTAACCCTGCTGAGGCAGAGGGAGTGTAGCAGATCTCTGCAGAGGGTCTCTAACCTCACCAGCTGGTTAGCTGAAGAAGCAGACTACAACCACTCAGTGAGAGGGAGGAGGATTGCATGGCCTCGATGTCAAGAACGAGCCCCAGGTGGTGCTGTGGCTTTAGAGCCCTACAATATGAACTCCAGGTGGGCTCTGACACCCAGGGCTGCTTGGGAGGAAAGCCCTCCCACCAAGGCAGAGGGAGCAGAGCAGATCCCTGCAGAGGGGCTCTGACCTCAGAAGCGGGTTGCCTGAAGACATGTACTACAACCACACAGTGAGAGGGAGGAGGATAACAAATCCTAAATGTCAAGATCAAGCCCCAAGTGATGACTCAGTTCCAGGGCATTCCAACACCAGCTCCAGGAGGGCTCTGACACCCAGGGCTGCTTGGGAGGAAACCCTGCCACCAAGGCAGAAGGAGCACAGTAGATCACTGCAGAGGGGCTCTGACATCCACAGCCACTTCATGGAGGGCACAGATGACCACCGCTCCGTGAGGAAGACAAAGGAGCACGAGGAGCTTGAGAAGGGTTTCACTGCCCCAGCGAACCCAGTTTAGACAAACACTTGATGCACTGCAGTGTGGAGAGGGGCAGGTTGTGGCCATGGATCATCATGCACCAGAGCATCTGAGTTTGGCTGTGCGGGAGAGGACGAGGAATCCAGGAAGCACCAAAACTTGCCCCCAGCAGGGACCAAGCTGCACAAAGGACTCCAGCTAGCAGCACAACCTGGTCCGCCTTCCTGTGCTCCTTCTGGCCAGGAGGAGCTCAGGAGGGCCTTCCAGAGACTCAGACAGCTCTGCCGGCTGGCCTGCCTGCCCACTGGGCCCTTGAGGAAGAGCTTTTGGAATCGCCCTGTGATACCAGCACTGCCTTGAAACCAACCAGAGGAAAAGCCAAAGCCAAAACTAAAAGGATGTGTTGGCTTGTGCTGTGTTAATTTCTGGGGTGTTTCCTTCTCTGTGCGTTTTGACTCCAGAACCCAAATGGTAAAGAGTGATGTTTCCCTTGAAAATGGGTTTATATGTTAAATGTTAGAAAGATGATCCACACTAAGCACTAAACCTCCCTGAGACTGCACCCCCTTTCAGCTATGGACGCACGAGGACACTGCAACACCACCCCAAGGAAACCAGTCTGTTGGTGACTGTGGTCGCAGGGTGGCTTGTGTCAGGTGCAGCCCCTCCCAACAGAGAAAACGGACAAAGCAAACAGTTGCAATAAATCCCCATTTTGGATAGCAGTGCCCCCTCCTGTGGGACCCTCAACCCCAGGCGGCTGCCCAAAAGCCTTACCATGAAACAGTGCCATAAACCGTCACATACCCACCCCAGCACACATGGATGCTCCTGTTGCGTGAAAAGGGTAAAGTAATTTAGCAGAAAATAAGCCCCCTTGCGTTCCAGCTGGTCCTCAGACATCAGAGGGGCTGGGAGCTGCTAGGCCTAGATTCTGAGTTATGTCCAATTTGGCAGTATTAGTCCGGTCGCCTTCAGTGTTACTGAACTATCACAGCTCAGATCCCAGTCTGGCCGCGTTCAGTACATCTGAACTAACATGGCTCTGCATCTGGGGGCATCTTGGTGCCCTTCTGGGCTGGCCAGCTTCGACTCTGGGCTCAGCGGGTCTTTGGCAGCTCTGGGTGCCCCTTGCTGGTATATTCTGTGCTCGCCCCACCTAGGCAAGGACCGGTTCTGCAGAAACAGCTTCTAAGGGGAAAATTAAAAAAAAACAAACCCAAAGAACATAAGAAAGAGAGAGAGAGTGAGAAAAGGTCTCGACAAAACTATAGCACCCCTTGTTACGTACTCCCCCCATCTCCATCTGGGCTAGATGCTACAAATGGTGCTTTGGACCCTGAATCTGAGGGGATGCTCTTGCCTGCGACCTGAGCTGGCTTTGGTGCACAGTGACTCTATGAACAGAGACCCCACCTGTCCTGAGGAGCACCAGGAGAGATCGAGCACAAAGTCATGGGCCTAGTGAATGAGTGGGGGTATTGTGGTCCAGCAGGGCAGCTGGGGATTGGTTGCAAGTACACCTCGGGTGCAAATGTATTGATCTGCACACAGTGTCAGAGGCTAGTGGTTATACCATCTCTTCACTACACTCCACGTGGTCCCCATTTGAAGGACACCATGGGACTGGGCTTGCTGTTCCAGCTTTATTAAAAAAAAAAAAAAACAAAAAAAACCCAAAACCCAGACATTATTTTCTACAGGTAAACTCTCACCTCTTTGAAGTGCAGCAAGGCCATCAGCAGCAACCACAGGGTCCATCTTGCTGTTGGCTTTCTTAGAAGTTTCAGGTCAAAAATAGTCTGAGCTGCCAGTGAGCTGATTTAGAGTTCAGGGTCTTTTACAAAGAGATAGAGGTCTGGATTGAAAGTAAGCACAGCAGGCATGAACCCTCACTGCCTGCAGATACCTCCTGGAGTATCCTTCCAGCCGTGGCAGCCCCACCTGTTCCCTTGCCAGGAGGAGGAGGTGAGACAAACAGAGCAGATGGGAGCTGCTGCTCGCCAATAGCCCAGGTGAACCAGACATGTTCCTCTGCTCCTGGAGGAGGGTCAGGCACAACAGCCCCCTGCCCAGGCTCTGTCCATTGCCCTACCAGTTCTGGCCAGGCCAGCACTGCCCCTACTCACTGCTGCAGGTATCCTGCAGCATCCTCTTGCTCAGGTGCCTCCAGTGCCATGTGGCAAGGCCTAGGCACAGAACTGCTGACAGACCCCCTGCTCTCCAGCATGCTCCCAGCATCATGGCCCCCACCTCTGCCAGCTCAGCAGCCCCCTCACCTCTCCCCCAGCAGGGCTGACCCCAGGGAAGGGCAGTACCTGAGGGCGGTGGGACTGAGCAAGGCTCCCAGTGAGACCACCTCTGGGGTGGGTCCTCCTTGGGACAGCTGTGGCTCTGCCAGACAGAGGGATGAGGGCCAGGCTGGCAGAAGAGTGTTCCAGAGGCTGTTTCTCAGCAATGAACCTGACAGCCGCCTCTCATATGGTGGCCCCAGTGTCCTTCAGGTACATTAGGTCCTCCCAGAGGAGTTCTTCCACCTTGCTCCTTTTGTGAAAGAGCACCAGGGCATGGCACTTGTACAGACCCTCCCCAGTTGGCTAGACCAGTCCCTCCTTCCAGCACCCCCTTTCCTCCCAGCAATTTCTGTCTCCAGCCAGAGCCCTGTGGGGCTGAGGTTCAGAGAGCTGCAGGCAGAGGGGTCCAGGGGTGCTGCCACCCCTCTGTCCCACTGCCAGGGCCCACATGGGCCAGGGTCACTTCCAGCACCCTGGTGGTGTGGAGAGTCCAGGGGCCTTTGGGCAGAGAAGAGATCTTGGGGCTTCTGTGCTTGAAGGCAGGGCAGGAGGATGCAGCTCCAGGCTGTGGGCACCGGGCTGGAGCAGGGCAGGAGAGGCAGAGATGCATAGTTCCCCCTCCCCACCCCAGGCATGTGGGGCAGCCCTGGTCCAGCCAGACCCTGGGGTTTGGGGGTGGTCCTCACCAAGCAGTCTCCAGTCTGGTGTGTCTGGTAGGGCTTCAGGCAGGTAGCTGGGCATCCTCCACCTCAGCAACTCTGCACAGGCAAAGAGGATGTCCCTGAGGCCTGCAGAGAAGCCGAGGCTGTGAGATGGCACCAGAGCCCAGGAAAGGAGAACTGGTGTCCTTCTGTCTATACTGGGCCAGACTCTGAGCCAATCCCAGCCCCTTATAGGTCAAAGCAACGGGAGGCAGAGTCTGAAGGGGGTGCAGTGCCCAGGGCAGGAGCACAGGGCTGCAATTATGTCAGGTATCCCCTGATGTTGGCCAGCAGAACAGAGTACCTTCAGAGCTGCTAAGCTGCAGCCAGTGACAGGTTCAGATGGTTGGGAACAGGAGTTGCAGGGCCACGGCTGCAGGCAGTGAGGGCTGGAGTGTTGAGGCTGGGACAAGTCTCTGTTTAGGTTTTGGAATGGTGCAGATAAAGGGTCTCCATGACCCATCCTGGCTGCCTGTTTGGCTCAGGCCCGAGTCCTCCATGCTGTTAGAATATAAAATGCTCTTCCTTGGTGAGAGACCTGAGAAAAGGAGCTGATGCGCTTGTTGATTGAGCTTATGCTGGCGTAGACAAATAATTCCCCCAGTGCTGTCCTAATCCACAAGTTAATCAAGGGTGCAGGCCAGATGAAGGCCATTGGGCAGACCTTGATGAAGATAGTCCTGAGGAAACTGAGGGAATGGAGGAAAAGGATGCGCAAGCTGTTATTAAAACAGAGATGCACAGGGGACTGCATGGCAGGCACCCCACCAGCCTTGTCCATATCACCCTGTGGTCAGGATCTGAGCTCAGTGAGCTCCAGGACAGGTTTTCTTGCAAGCTGGGCAAAACTGACAGAGTGTCTGTGGAGAGTCTCTTTGGCACAAGGCAATTGGTTACCACTGTGTGATAATATGCAGCCAGCTTTGGGCTGGCAGGTGACCAGTTGATCACATCCGAGTGGCTTATTCGGCTGGGGATGTGCACGCTAAAGATAGGGGAGAGACGGTGGTTATCCATGTGAAAGGATTCTTGGAGCTGGTGCTGGGAGTACAAAAGGCCACCCATATCTAGGCAGTGTATGAGAGAGAGTGGTGTAAGACACCAATGGCTGCACCAGGGGACCCTGACCATCTCTGACCGGTCATTAAAGGGCTACCACACATTTTATAGATACACTTCCAGGCTCTGAAAGAAAGGATTCAGGGGACCATAGAACATAACCATCAAACCCCTTGGAATCCACCCGCTCATGTGATGGTTTGGGCAGACAAACCATCAGATTTGGGCAGATTTCTCTAATCTAGTGATGTACGAGCATGAAATGGGTTTGGCCAATCTGTGTGGCTGCACCAGTGGAAGAAAAAGGAGGGTGTGACAAGTCAGTTGCAAACCTCACCCCAACCACACTCCCAGGCTGGAGTCTGAACTCTCCCACGGCAAACAAGGTCTAACTTATGATCCAGAAAGGAATGGCCTGTGTCAAAATTGCAGGGAATACCCCCATTTGCCTAATTTCTGTCTAGGGGATTTGTATTTTTTGGAAATTGTAGACAGAATCACATAATACTAGAGGTCATAAGGAATCTCAGGACATCATCTAGTCCAAGAACCCTGCTCAAGAAGTGTCAGCTAAAGCAAGTTACCCAGCACCACAGCCAGGTAGGTTTTCAGTTTCTCCAAAGATGGAAACTATACAACCCCTTTGCTCAACCTGTTCCAGCACTCAATCATTCCCCCAGTGAAAAAGTGGGTTCTCAAGTTCAGTCAGAAGTTCCTGTGTTTCAGTTTGTGCTCATTGTCTTTTATCCCTTGAGGTGGAACACAGGGAGGGGTTAGAGGAAATGGGCAGCATACTGCTACATCACTTAGACATACATAGTCTATGGAAGTGGATGGATGACACCAAAGAGTGCTGAAGGAGTCGGCTGATGTCTTCACCAAGACCCTTTCCCTCTTATTATCAGACCTGAGCTGGTGAAGCACAAGTCTTATGAGGAGTGGCTGAAGCAACTGGGACTATTTAGTCTGAAGAAAAGGAGGCTGAAGGGACACCTTATCTCTCTATACAAGTACCTGAAGGTCATAGAATGAGGTTGTAGTGAGGTGGGTGACAGTCTCTTCTCCCAAGTAACAAGTGATAGAACAAGCAGAAATGGCCTTAAGTTGCACCAGGGGAGGTTTAGTTCAGATATTAAGAATAATGTTTTCAGCAAAAGGCTTGTCAAGCCCTTGAACTTGCTGCCCAGGGAAGTGGTTGAATCACTATCCCTGGGTGTATAGATATGATGTTTAGGGACATGGTTTAGCAGTTGGCATAGAATCACAGAAACATTTAGGTTGGAAGACCCTTGGGATCATCATGTCCAACCATTAACCCTACTCTACAAGTTTACCCCTAGACTATATCCCCCAACACCACATCTAAGCTATTCTTAAACACATCCAAGGATGACAACTCAACCACCTCCCTAGGAAGCCTATTCCACCGCTCTTTCCATGAAGATTTTTTCCCTAGTGTCTAGTCTAAACCTACCTTGTTTCAACTTGAGGCCATTCCCTCTAGTTCTGTCACTAATTACCTGAGAGAAGAGACCAGCACCAACCTCTCTACAATGTCCTTTCAGGTAGTTGTAGAGAGTGATGAGGTCTCCCCTCAGCCTCCTCTTCCTCAAACTAAACAGAACCAGCTCCTTCAGACGGTCCTCATACGACCTATTCTCCAGTCCCTTGACCAGTTTCATTGCCCTCCTCTGCACCCACTCCAGCACCTCGATATCTCTTGTACTGAGCACCTCTTGTACTGAGGTGCCCAAAACTGGACACAGCACTCAAGGTGAGGCCTCACCAGTGCTGAGTACAGGGGGACAATCACCTCCCTACTTCTGCTGGTCACACTATTTCTAATACAGGTCAGGATGCCATTGGCCTTCTTTGCCACCTGGGCTCATTGCTGTTTCATATTCATTCACTTGTCAATTAGAACCCCCAGATCGCTCTCCAACCACACTTCCCCAAGCCTGTAATGTTGCATGGGGCTGTTGCAGCCTAAGGGCAGGACCTGGCACTTGGCCTTGTTGAAACTCATACCATTAACATAGGCCCAGAGATCCAGTCTATCTAAATCTCTCTGGAGAGCCTCCCTATCCTCACACAGATCGACATGCCCACCTAACTTGGTGTCATCTGCAAATTTACTGATGATAGGCTACATCCTCATCAAGATCATCAATGAAGATATTAAACAGAAATGGTCTTCTCTGTTCACAAGGAGTAGGTCCAGGAGGACACCTTCCCTGGTTGTCTCATTTATCAGCTGCATGAAAAAGTTGTCCTCCACACATTCCAGAAACCTCTTGGATTGTTCCCTTACTTCTGTATTGTATTCCCAGCAAATATCTGGGAGGTTAAAGTTCCCCACAAGCACAACAGCAAGTGACTGCGAGATTTCTCTCAGTTGCTTATAGAAAGCCTCATCCATCTCACTACTTTGATTGGAGGGTCTATAGCAGACTCCCACAGCTATATCAGCTTTATTAGCCCTTAACGTAATCCAAACAGACTCAACCCCATCATCTCTATACTTTATTTCTGAGGTCTTGCGACATTCTGTAACATATAGGGTCACTCCACCACCCCTCCTTCCCTGTCTGTCCCTCCTGAAGAGCTTGTAGCCTTCAATTGTGGCACTCCAGTTGTGTGGCATCCCACCATGTTTCTGCGATAGCCACTATGTCATAGTTTTCTTGGTACATCATGGCTTCAAGCTTCCCCTTTGTTGCTCGTACTGCATGCATTGCTATAAATGTACTTCAGATGACTTAATGATACCAATATTTTTTGTATGTGCCCTATTTCCTACCAAACCCTTCTCATGTGCTTCCATGATTTCTAAATTTCTAGCCTCTGTCTCAAAGTGGCAGAGCAAGAGTCTACGCTAGTCAACCAGTCTTTTAGCCTTGGCATGCTTCCCTTGGGCTTATTCCTAGCTGGTCCAGTTATCTCCCCTTCCCTCTTCATATCTAGTTTAAAGCTCTATCAGTGTAGACAGTTATTTTTTGGACTTCATGATCTTGAAGGTCTTTTGCAATCTAGATGATTCTGCGATTCTATGATCCTGTCACAGGGCACCACTGAGAAGAGCCTGGCTCCCCATTCTTCACATCTTCCCATTTGACATTTATAAACACTAATAAGATACTCCCTGAGCCTTCCCTTCTCCAGGCTGAGAAATTACCAATTCTCACAGTATAACAGCCACTCTTCCCTGGTTTTGATCTCCAAATTTTCTGAAGGTGCACTTTAACAAAGACATTAAACAGTATTGCCTGCAGTAGTGACTCCTGGGGCACACAAATAGTAACTGGCTTCCAACTGGACTTTGGGCTGCTGGTCAAAAGGCTGAGTCTGGCAGCTCAGTGAGGTTTTAGTCTACCTCACCGTCCATTTATCTGGTTCATACTTTATCATTTTGCCTATCAGATGTTGTGTCAGTGTCAAAAGCATTGCTAAAACCAAGGTAAATACCATTCACTGCCGTTCTCTTACCACCAAACCAGTCACTTTATCATAAAAGGCTATCAGTTCGTTTAAACTCTATTTACCCTTCATAAATCCACACTGATTACTCCCGTTATTGAAAGGAGGAGAGATGTGTGCCTTCTTGCAATCTTCAGGAACTTCCAGGAATTACCATGGCATTTCCAAGGATAGAGAATATACTTACTATGACATTGGCCAGCTCCCTCAGTGCCTGCGCATCCCATCATTTGTTGTGGTCCTGTTCATCTACAGTTTTCACAAGTTCCTTAAACTGATCCTCTTCCACCAAGGTGTTTCCCAGTGATTTCAGAGGTCTGAAGTTCCTAAAGGCTGGTTGTATCACTAAGATGAAAAAAGCACTGAGTACCTTTGTCTTCAGTGTTCATTGTCACTAGGTTTCCTGTATCATTCTTCTACTGGCCCACACTCTCTTGAGTCTTCCTTTTGCTACTGACATATTTGTAGAAGCCTTTATTGTTGCCCTTCGTGTTCCTTGCCAGATTCAACTCCAGATGAGGTTCAGCTTTCCTAGCCCAGATAAGGTCAGACAGGTCTCTATTACTTCCAGATCAGTTGTCGCTCCTTCTGCAACTTTCATGCTTCCTTTTTACCTTTGAGTTTTGTCAAGAAATCTCTTTTCATCCATGCAGGCTTCCTGGCATTTTTGCTCAACTTCCCTACTTGTTGGAATGGACTATTTCTGTGCTTGGAGTAGGTGATCTTAAAATGTAAACCATCTCTCTTGGTCCCTTCTTTCCAGGGTCCATGTCTTTGATCCTATTTTTTGCCCTGATCCCTGTCTACAGAATCCTCAACCCCACCATCTCATGGTCACTGCAACCAAGGCTGCCCCTGATCTTCACATCTCCAATGATTTCATCCTTCCTTGTTCAATATCAGGTATCAGTATCAGGTGCAGCAGAGCTTCTGTCTTCATCAGTTACTCAATCACTTGCATCACGAAGTTGTCATTAGTGTCACTGTATAGTCTCAACATGTCATTGTTGAGACGGACTTGACACTCACACTGTTTCTCCAAAGCCTCAAATGCTCATGCTCCAAATGCTCCAAACTATTATGGCTGCAAGCCCTTTTATAATCCTTCTAACAAGAAGTGCCCACACCTGTTTGGCCCAAAGACAATTAACTTTGATAAGCTTTCTCTGTTTGTGAACTGGTGGTTCTTTTTTCAGGACTTTCTGGCCTCCTCAATGGTACACAGATGTTCACTCAAGGTTATTTATCTAACTCACATTCTAATCCCTTGGACAAGCTGAGGCTTCCCACAACAACTTCCCCTTTTTGTATTTTTTACCAAAAGGGGCCATGTTAGCTACCTACTGCAGGGCCCCTTGCAGCAAGGATAGCATACATGTAGCAATACAAACAATGGTAATTACCAATATGCCTGCATTCAGCAGGCCCTTCAACCATCCCTTGATTTCCCCTTGATCCAGACCAGAAAGTCTTACAGAAAGTCTCACATCAGCCATGATCAGTCTCACCCAGATAACACAGTGCAATGAGTCTAATCCAGAACTCACAATACCAAATAGAAAAAATGAAAGTGTCCCCACAACTAATACAAAGGCACAAGCATATAGGCAATGTCCACAAAACATTCAGCTCCTCCACTGTTGATCATTGCAAGCATCGTGCCCAGCTGTGCAGTTCTGCATGGATTCTTCACTAGCTTCATCTTAAGCATAGCACTTGCATTACAGCAGGAGAATTGGGGCCATAGAGGGCTGTAGTCTTATGTAAATCTTGTATCACCCTCCGTCCAAAGATGACATACTCATCCTAGCCCCCCTGAGCACTAGCACGAACAACCACAAACACTGTAGGTCTCCCCCCTCTTCTAGGGCAGCAGTGCCACCTCTCCTGGTTCTGGGAACAGTGATAGAGTTCCCAATTACCCTCTTGCAACACCCGTGCTTTCACTCACTGCCAGGAGTCAGCTGGATTGCAAAGGGCAGCAGTAACCTGAGCAAGGGGGAAGGGTCCACTGTCGACCACAGCACTCTGAGCCCCGCCCACAAGGGAGCTTCCATCTGTGCCTCACCAGGCAATGTTGGTTCTGGGGTAACCCTTTCCCCTGCCCCCTCTCCAAGGTCCCACTGAGCACCGGGCTCTTCCAGCAGCAGCAGAGGGTGATGAAGAACTGCATCATCTGACAGGGGGCCCCTCCCTCCGTAAGCCACAGAAGGTTCACCATTTCTACCAGCAAGCACCGAAATAGTCCCATTATGTCCTTACATCCACAGGTAGCACAATCAATTAACTTTTCCCCAGTTTACTCCCACAGCCAGATGCTAAATGCTGTTGTTGTATGGACTTAGGAGCTGTTCTGCAATTTGAGTCCTTTTTTCATAAGCCATTCTTTTTACTCCAATTTAAGCCTTTTTATTTCTCCATTCACACATTTTAAACACTGGTCTCTTCTTTACTGAGAGACCCTCCCATGTTCCCAGTGGCTCACCTAGTACATCAGATGTCAAATAGCTGTCCACAGACTTAGCAGCTCCTCCGCCACCACTCTGAGTTTCACCAGGCTCCATCTCCACAGCTTTCTCTGCAGTCCAGGGGTTCATCAGGGATGCCCCTCAACAAGTTGCTCAGGCACACCTCACCTCCACAGCTCCTCCTTTGAAGTTACCACTTGATGAGGGGCTCCAACACCTCACCTCTGCATCTCCTTCCCTCCTTCATCACATTAGGGTTACCAGATGTCATTGTATGGTCTTGACATGGCATTGTTGAGACATACTCAACACACTCTTTCTCTAAAGCCTCAAATGCTCATGCCCCAAACTATTGGGGCTGCAAGCCCTTTTATAATCCTTCTAATAATAAGTGCCCACACCTTATTGGCCCAATCAAAGACCACCTGTCCACAATTAACTTCGATAAGCTTTCTCTGTTTGCAAATGGGTGGTTCTTTTCTCAGGACTTTCTGGCCTCCTCAAGGGTACAAAGATGGTCACTCAAGGTTAGTTATCTAACTCACACTCTAATTCCTCGGACAAGCCAAGGCTTCCAACAACACTTAAGTGCTCTGCAGAAAAACCTGAATCACTTGTACCCTGCTGTGTTGTCCTTGCAGCAGATACTGGGGTGGTTCAAGTCCTCTATGAGGACCAGAGACTCCAAACATGAGGTTTTTTCTAGTTGTCTGAAGAAGACCTCATCTACTACTTCTTCCTCATGAGGAGGTCGGTAGCAGAACTGTGATGTGAACTTCAGCTTCACACACACTCAGAAGTGTAGGTAGCTACATAAATTTAAAAAAGGAAGCACAGTTTAAGTTTTATTCTCCATGGATATTTTGGTAATCTAGTTTCTAAAAAGCTTAGAATTCTGCCTGTTCTAGTATCACCTGCCTGACCTGTCCCTATCTAATATTCAGAAAGTTTCATTATTCTGCCTTGGGCTTATGAATTTCCTTCCCAGAGCTGGAAATCTAAAGCTGGACATAACAATATGGGAAGAAGTATCCCTAATTCAAAATATTATTCTTGGGGAAGTCAAAATAGGAGACAGTTTCTCTGCAATATAAGTAAAACCAAATGCTACAGTTATCTTGTGACAAAAATAGAACCAATAAACAGCTAAGAGAATAAACCAGCAAATTATGCTTTGTCACATTTTTGTCTCCTCTGTGTAGTTTAGTATTTCAAGTTTGTTAAAAACTCTTATCTAACAAAGTCTAATTAAAAATATAATTTTAAAAATTGGAATATTTCATTTTCCTCTTTTTCTTCTTTAATATGTCAATTTTTCTATAGTATTCATGCTTGTGTTATCACTAACAAGAATGACTTTATTCCAAAATAGGACCTAAGTTTAATATCTGGAGTAATGATTCTAATTGCTTCCCCACCTTATTTCCTTGAAGAAATTAATGGTAATAAAGAGTTCTGTAACTTACACATTAAGGTCTCTATTTCAGCATAGTATTTCTATAGATGAATTATCAATACTTGTCCATTTAGTTAAAAGAGTATGTCAAACTTGAAGTGGCATTTAATTTTTCAGTTACCTGACTTCCTTTGCATTTGGCATCTTACTAAATGATTCTTCATCAAAGATCAACTGAAATTTTATTAAATCCATTTGGATACTTTCTTCCATCTCTTCCAGTACAACCATGCAGCCTGATGGCTTACGCAGTTTTGTATCCATTTTACCTGAATGAGTAATAAGCATTGATAACACATGTTCACAATATATTAATAACTTTTCAATTATAAATCAGAGCATTGATTGGAAGGTCATATTTCTCTTCTACTTGTCAATTGACTTTATTTTCTGTCTGGTGTTTTTCTTACAAATTTTTAATACATTAATTTTGATTTTTAATTAAGAGTAGCATAGTTTGAAAAGATCACATTTCATTCACACTCAATCACTGAATACCAGGGTTTTTTTTTTTCCAGTAACTTTCTCATTTGGCCTTTCTCTACTATGAAATAAAAGCTGGGACAAAGATGGAAAGATACTGCAAAGCTGATGGTACAGAGCTTACATCCATTAATCTTAAAGACCATTTTTACAGAAGAATTGTTGGTCAAAAAGACAGTTGTAGTAATGAACTAGGACATGAGTTAACAGTTAAGCAGAATGGAAAATAGGGAGTCTAGTGCTTGAACTTGCTGCTTGAATTTGTTCTATTTATCTTTACAGATGCACCCAGGATTTTGGAGACTTTGTTCAAAATAGGAAAGTTTCTGGTCATGAAAGTAGAACATGACTAAAAGATCTAATTTTCAAGGACATTAAACAAGAAGGATATTTATGTTTAGTACATTTATTTGATATTTCTTAGTCAGAAGATTTGAGCTCTCTTTATTTACAGAATTATCCTTTCCTAGCTTATTATTTTTGTGTACAAATCAAACATAGCTTTAGGGATTAAGAGCTACTGATGTCTTTCTTGATGGAAAATAAACACAGGAAAACAAATTTGTAGGACAGATTTACAACAGCTTTATTTTAAGGTATACCTAAATTGGGAGTGTTTTCACATAATTATGCTTAGTTATTTGTATAATGAGAATTACTTTCATGCTTCTAATAAGTATTAGGAACTTTACTGTCCAAAACCTGCAAATACAAAATAAGAAGCATATTTTATTTTGGATTTTAGTGCTTAATCCAAACACTAGTTTTCAGAATCTACTTATGAGAACTGATGTAAAGGAGGAGAGATTAGAGGAACTGAAGTCCAGAATTGCAATCTTACTTTTTGCCTTTCTTCTTCAACACAGGATCCTGAACTCCACCATCTCATGGTCACTGCAGCCAAGGCTGCCCCCAAACTTCACATCCCCAACCAGACCTTCTTGGTTAATTTGTACAAGGCCCAAGCAGCACACCTTTCCTCATTGTCTGTTTCACCACCTATGTCAAAAAGTTATCATCAATGCTCTGCATAAATCTCCTGGACTATGTGTGCCTATCTGCGTAGCATTTCCAGCAAATATCAGGGTGGTTGAAGACCCCCGTGAGAACCAGGGCCTGTGATTGTGCACCTACTTTCAGCTGTCTGTAGAAGGCTTTGTTGACTTTCTCTTCCTGATCAGATGGCTTGTAGTAAGCACCCACAACACTGTCACCCATATTAGCCTGCCCCCTTAATTCTTATCCATGAGCTCCTGGCTCATTCTTCATCCCCCTCTAGGCAGAGCTTGTTACATTCCAGTTGCTCTCTCACATAAAGAGCAACTCCACCACCTTGACTTGCTGGTCTCTCTTTCCAAAAAAGTACATAGCCATCCATGACAGCATCCCAGTCATGTGAACCATCCCACCATGTCTCTGTAATTGCAATGAGACCGTGGCCCTGTGACTGCACCCACATCTCCAGTTCTTCCTGTTTGTTCCCCATGCTGCCTGTGTTGGTGTACCTGCATTTCAGGGAGATAATCAAGCATCCCTGCAGGGCTGCAAGAGGAACCACACACAGGTGGTTGGCCTTCTGGCTCTCATCTGGGAAGGCAACTAAGGAACATTTATCACTGTTCTGGTTGGTCTGGCTTATTTCTCAGTTGTATGGGATGGCATGGGCATTGTCATCTTGGACCCTGACTCCAGAGTTCTTCTATTTAGAACCGCCTCACCAAGTTGTCCAGACTGCTGCCAAAGATTGCCTTGCATCTCTAGACAGGTGTATTCCATCACTCTCAAAAGAGACTACTGTCATAAAAGAATGTTGCATTGTCATAGACCGTGTAGTAAAATACGAAATGTTACTATTTTAAAATGTCTGGATTAGTGTCTATGGGTCACATTTTATTGTGTAACTGTCTGGAGATGCTGGAAGATGACAAAATTACTTTTTCTGCCTAAGGAAATATTTACTCTAACTATATATAAATATAGATACACTAAATTTAAGTAGAATGAAGACTGAAATAGGCAGTGTTGTGTCTCTTCACACCTTCTTAAAGAGAACTTCATGAGTGTTACAGTTCAGGGTCAGGGTGGCCCCTTAGACCTATAACAGACTCTCTCTGTTAAAAAACCTCCCTCCCCAAAGAGGAAGAGAGAGGGAATAAGGGAGAGAGATTTAGTGATTAGAAAAGGAAACTAGAACAGCTTTAATGAAGATGAAATTAATAATAATGGAATATATACAAATATATACAGAACTAGTATTGAACCCAAACCCCCAGCTGTGAAACAGGCACTGGGGGAGTCCCAGAATGGGCCCTGCAGCAGACAGGAGCTGTGTTCAGGAGCTGGATTCTGGTACCAGGTTCAGGAACACACAAACCAGGATCGAAGGCAGAACAGACAGAGTTCTCCTTGGATGCTCCAAAGAAGGAACCAAGAGAGAAGCCAAGCCAAGCAAAGCTGGCAAAGCAGTTGAAGAGGGGAGAAGAGCCCAAGGACCCTTCGGATACTTCAGCACTGTGCTAAATATGACATATATAGGATGGAATACCTTGTTGGTCAGTTTAGGGTCACCAGTCCTGTCTGCTTCTCCCTGCAGGTGCGGCCTTTCACTTTCTGCACCCCCCAATGTGGTACACAAGATCCAGCAGTGGCCTTGGTCTGCACACCAATCCTTGGTAGTAACTCTAAACATGAGGTGTTATCACTGCTAGAAGCAGACACTGTCTGTGAGAACAGGCTGCTAACTTCAGAAAGTGCAGTTAGTTAGAAGAACTGAGCTGAAAAGCAACATTACTGAACAGAATTAGTTCTGTTTTCACTCAAACCAGGACAAGGAATTTTTCAGTAACTTCCATATCTGCTTTGAGGAGTAGATAAACTGACTTTTATTTTGAGCTTACTTTTTTCTTATACTGTATTTTCTGTGTTAATTCAGCCTGAATGAACAAAATCTTACTATCATTTTTTCAAATACCAAGATTTTTCCCATAATTCCTTCTTCTATGTGAATCAATGCTAGCAGTATCTTAGACTATATGTAACCTGACTTCAATTAAGGCTCACAGTTCTGGGTTAAAAGAAAGAAAAAATCAGCTTGTTTTTATTTGATTTTGGTTTCAATAACTTCATTTTCATCTGTCACACAGTCCTTCTCTTTGATTTTTCAGTGCCAGTTCTTTTTATCTCTCTCTTCCCTCAAGTATCACCTAAGAATACAACAGCTATTTTACTGGGTCAGATCATTGGAATGCTCTCCCTCCCACCTTAATCCTAGACGGCTTCTCTCTCTAGGAGTTGCTCCATTCCCAGAGTCTGCAGCATTATTGCCCTGGATGCAGATAGGATAAGGTTAATTTCTACCAGAATTTGGGAGGGGGCCACAGTCAGGATAAACAACCGAACCAGCCATGGGGATATTCAATACTATACTGATGTCATGCCTACTAGACAAAGGTGCAGGGCAGGCTGGGCCAGGCACAAGGTCTCTGGCATGGCGCTCTCGGTTCAGGTCTAGGCAGTTGGTGCATTCTATGTCACTTGCTTCATGTATTGTTTCCTTACTATTATTGTCATTACTATTTTTTCTTCTCTTGTGTTGTTCCTATTTAATTCTCCTCATCTCAACCCACAGCGTTTTGCCTTTTTTTCCCTATTCTCCTTCCCAACCCACTTGGGTAAGAGGGGATGGGGTTGAGTGAGCAGCCGCATGGTGCTCAGATCTTGTCTGGTTCTAAACTACAACCATTATTACCAAAACAAAAAAAAAAACAAGAAAAGCATAAAAAAATCTTTCTGCTTTTAGAAACCTACTACTACAATCTTATTCATGTTGGACAATGTGGGAGGGAATTGAAGGAAATAAGGTTTTTGGCCTCTATCCCTCTGCCAGTCTTTCTGCCTTGTAAGCATTACAAGATAAGATTCCATTGCCATGACCTGGCATCTTACCATCAATTCCTGACAGAAATGCCAAGAATAGAAGCCATCCTGAAAAAACAAACCAAAGCCTTGGCCAGCACCTGCAGTCCCCAGACAAAGCTTTTCTGTCCTTTTGTTCTAAGAACACAGTCCTCAGTGTGTGCAACTAGAGAGTTACAGCCTCAACCAGCAGCATCATTCCAGTCCCCTCCACATGCATCATGGCATCTGTTGTCTTCTGGATTTTGTTTCATCTCTCCAATACTTCTCTACAGGCATGGGAAAGAATGGAGAGAGGACTGTGGTAGCAATGCCAAGATACAGGGGATACAGCAGAAAGACGGAAATTAATAACTTAATCCATGATGTGTCCTTGATACACTCATGGCTTTTGCCTTGAGGAATTTATGTCCTACTCCCAGCTGGCACTCTGCACATGATTAACTACCCACCAGACTTGTCCATTTTTTTATGCTAGTTCAACAGCATTTGCCCACTCCTCAAAAAGCCTAACAGTCTTTGCACACCTGAAAGGCCTGGTTACCTACAGAAGAAAATACTGGACTTTTTCCTGTTTACAGCTACAGTAGGTATCTACATGATTCCTGAGTTACCAGCAAGTGGAAGGGGGATAATGCCTTTCATTTACCACTAGTTTCACACTTTTCATATCCAACCACATCTTCCCACAAATACCTTTCTACAGTGACAGGATATGCACTGTATAGGAAGGTGTTGAATTCTGTGACTGTGAGGTAAGGGCTTTTATTTGGGTGATAGGGTGTTGCTTTGGTGGAGGAGGAATGGGAGATTCCATTCCACTTTCTTCTTGAGTTGTGATACATATTTTTACCAGGGTCTGTAAAATTATTTTGCTGTCTCTTGCTATTTAGACTGGCTGTTTGAGTTCCTTTTGCTTTTTTTTTTTTTTTGTCTTACTAATTTTCATGTAGTTGCCATTCTTGAAATTAAGTATAAACTTTCTCAATTTATTTTTCTTCTTTCTCCGGCTACAATTTTAGGGTTAATTTTGTTGTGTTTGCTGTTACATTATATTCCACTTATATCTTTAAGACTGAGTACTGATTATTATAACACAAGACCGGATCAGAATGGCATCTTTACTTGTGAGTTCTAAGACACCTTATTTATGAATGCCACCAAGATACTGAAGAGCATCTATTTTTCTGTAATAAATTTGAACATTCCACTTTATATAATCCTTTGTATGCAGTGTCACTCTCTAACCTGTAATCCCTATTGTATGACTCCTATAAATTGCCTGGCAATACTGTAACCCATTGATTGTCTTCCATTTAGCAATTTATGACATACCTGTTTTCACAGTTGTTTACTGTTGGCAAACACTGAGGTAACTGATCTTATTTTTATGCTTTAAACTTTGGTGAAAAAGGATTTACAAGACTTTCTTTTGTTTTTCCACTTAATATTGTTCATGCTAGTCAGCTGGCATTGGAGGCAGTCTAATTTTGCCTATGTTATTTATTGCTGTTGTGCTTTTTATTTCCCTCCTGACCTTTTCAGAATTGTATTGAATATTGTCCCTTTACTATTCTTCTATCCATATCCTTTGCTCCCGTAATTAAGGTTATTACTATTTTTCTACTGCAGCCACCTTTATTTAGCTTTATAGATATATGTTGTGAATGTATTTGAAATATTAAAACATACATGGTATGTTTGATTTATCACTATTGTAGGATTTTAAACAAAAAACTCTTGTTCAGAAATGTAATATTACAATAGAAATTGCTATTTTGAACTAGTCTATTTGTTGCATGCTGTGGTGTGAAATTGCAGGGGGTTATAAGACCTGACATAAGATATATGGAGCTGCTCATTCTGGAGGTCATCTCTAAGCATATGTAAGAAAAGGTTATCTGGAGTATCCATCATGGATTTAACAAAGGGAAGGAATGTTTGACTAATCTGATGGACTTCTATGATGGTGTGACTGAATGACTAGATGCAGGGAGAGCAGTGGATGTTGTCTACCTTGACTTCAGTAAGGCTTTTGACACTGTCTCCCATAACATCCTCATGGGTAAGCTCAGGAAGTGTGGGTTAGAAGAGTGGATGTATGATGAGATGGGTTGAGAACTGTCTGAACAATAGAGCTCAGAGCATTGTGATCAGTAGTGCAGAGTCCAGTTGGAGATGTGTAACTAGCAGTGTTCCCCAGTGGTCAATATGGGGTCCAATCTTGTTCAACATCATCCTCAACAACTGGGATGAGGGGATAGAGTGTATGCTTAGCAAGTTTGCTGATGGTATTAAACTGGGAGTAGTGTCTGATTCACTGGAAGGCTGTGCTGCCATCCAGTGAGATCTGGACAGACTGGAGAGCTGGGAAAAGCAAACCCAATGAAGTTCAACAAGGATAAGTGTACAGTTCTACACTTGTGGAGGAATAACACTATGCACCAGTACAGGTTAGGGGTTGACCTGCTGGAAAGCAGCTCCATGGAGAAGGTCCTTGGAGTCCTGGTGGAAGTTACCCATGGAACAGTAATGGGCCCTTGTGGACAGGAAGGCCAATGGTAGTCTGAAATGCATTAAGAAAAATGTGTCCAGCAGGTTGAGGGAGGTTTTCCTCCCACTCTACTCTGCCCTAGTGAGACCACATCTGGAGTATTGTGTCTGGTTCTGTTCTCCCCAGTTCAAGAGGTGAGGGAAACACTAGAGAGAGTCCAGCAGAGAGCTATGAGGATGATGATGGAACATCTCCTTTATGAGGAAAGGCTTAGAGACCTGGGGCTGTTTAATCTGGAGAATAAAAGACTAAGTGGTGATCTTGTTAATTTTTACAAATATCGGAAGGGTGGGTGTCAAGTAGAAGGGGCCAGTCTCTTTTCAGTGTTGCCCTGGGGTAAGACAAGAGCTAATGGGCACAAGCTAGCAGGAAGTTCCTCCTCAACATGAGATAAAACTTTTTCACTGTGAGGGTGACAGAGTGCTGGATCAGGGAGGTTGTCGCATCTCCTTCTCTGGAGACTTTCAAAATCCACCCTAGGTGATCCTGCTGTGGCAGGGGGATTGGACTCGATTTCCAGAGGTCTTTTACAATCCCTATCATTATATTCCATGAAAATATCTGTTTACAATACAGTCAGAAACTTCAGACAATAAATGAATAAATATATTACTTTCATCCTCACACACTATGTACATACACTGATCTTTGTGCATGCAATCACACAGTTAAAATGCCAATTAACCCAATTAATCACAACAACAACAAAAAATCTTCCTTTTTATGTGCAAAATTATAGGCTTATTAACATTCAATGAATTTAACATTAGGACTGCCTAATCCTCCTTTATAAGACAGCTATAATACTGTAAGTCTGCCAATGAAAACTAAATCAAGAGTTAAAGTCTCTGCAAAAAAAAAAAACCATAAAGAGTGCATAGTTTTAAAGTGATGTCTTGTTAAAAAAAGTCATATCTTATTGCAAGGAATAACAGTAAGAAATTGCTATTATTGTCTTCATGGCATTGCATAGGAAAAATCTCTTTAGATGGTTAGAAACTTACATCAGTGAATGAGCATATATAAAATTAAATTGCAATAGGTAAAGACTGATGTATGTAAATATGATTTGTTTTCATATAATGTATGTATAAACAAGCACAATGAGAGAAAAATGCACTAACTGTTAATGACTTGCATGAACTGGTCTAGGAGGTGATAAACATTATGTTGCAAAGTAATTTTACTTTGAATTTAAATAGGAAATAATGCAAATACATTCATGGCATAACATTCTGGCATTCATTTACTACAAATAAGTTGCTTTTCTGAGGAGTGTCAGGATTTGCATTGAATTGTACTTGACTGGACACACATGCAGCTAGCATAGATCCACCGGGATCTGATTTGTACTGCCAAACCCATTTGAGACCAAAGAAGCATATGAAATACTTCAGTCTATTGCATAATATAAATATCTGAAGTTAGGTATAGCCATTAACCATTTCTACAAAGGAACATAAAACAAAGCCTTCCAAAAGTGCTACTGCCATTTAATTAACATTTCAGTTTACAATGTAAATAACATCATCTATATTGAAGGATCAGTGATGTATTTAAGCTCATTGGCTGAAACAAATAGTATTTATATGTTCAAAACTTAGAGCAAAGCCTGGAAAGGATGATAATTTTAAAAATTAAATTAGTGTAGTTAATATTACATTTACCTTTTGTGTCATTTGTACTATAAGTTTGTTGAAAGCTTATTTGGAAGCATGATGCAAATTATGTTATAGTACAAGTTTTTAGAGAGCCTGGGTTTTGGTGTTTGAGGCTTTTTATTAAAAAAAAAAAAAAGTAGAACTTAATAACTCTCTATGATATCCCCATGCAACCACAACAAAAATGCAACTCTCTTCTTCATTTGTCTCTCTGTCACAAGATCATTAATAGCAAACTCACAAAGATTCTGTTATCAAAAAATAAAAACCTTAAATCTCTAAAAATGTAGTGTTGCTTGGATTCACTAAAATACCTGTAAGTTATAAGTAAACACCTTCCCACAATTAAATTAATATTATGTTCCTGTCTAATACAAATTCATAAAGAAAAACATAGAGTTTGAGGTGAAAAAATAAAAAAAATGTTCTTAGTGAGGGAAAAAGGGTTATTACACTGGAATCTCTTCTATCTATTTCATTTGTCCACAGCCCTTGTAGGGTGCTTTGTGAGAGCAACGTCTTCACAATCAGACTCTTTTTTGATATAAGAACTGCTATAACCTATTGCTGGAGATGACATGTTATCTGTAAGAATATTTTTAGTATTATATTTTTAATAAGTCATAATTAAATTCCAAAACAAACATCTTGAATTATTTTTTGCACTTTTTTTAGAAATGCTCTGAGTACTTGTTTACTTTCAAGATGCATATGACAGCAAAATGTCACCCTACCTTTTTTTAATCACTCAGGGCTAAGTGTAAATCCTCTTGTCAAGTAACAAAGCCGGCTCAGGATCCGGCACAGAAAAGGGAGGAAATAGTTACTACAAGTAACTACTTATATTTAGAAAGTAAACCAAGAAATGAGAGTGTAGTAGGTATTCCAGAAACAGTGCAGAAAGGTTTGAATCAAATTAATATTAAACATTTTATTTTACTTCTGTTGGTGGTGTTTCTGAAGTAGAATTTTGCTGATTTCCTAGAAATGACAGCTAAGTTATATTCTCAGCAAGTTCAGCCTGCTTAATGAATTCCTTTGGGAAGCCAGAATATCTGTAGCACAATTAACTTCCCATTCTTATGTAAATGAAGAACTTCAGGGTCCCTGATGGAAGCCTGCTTTTTGGATACAGTTAGCAAGTGTATGCTATTATATGACACATGGAGCCTTGAGCTGAAATTTAGACTTCACTAATTTGTGCTGTGACATGTGCAAACATACTTTAGAGGAATGTGAAACACAATTTTTTGAATGTACCTTATGAAATGAGGATTATTGCCCCTGGCTAGACTGTAGTCAGCAGTCTGAGTACCTTTGCTTTTCCTTGGTCTTAACAGAACAAGTGCACAGACAGACTTTTATTATTTTATCTATTTCCTATAATATTTTGTTGTATTTGCATTTCTATATTATTATTATCCAATTGAGATTATTGATTTAAAATTGAAAGAGTTCAATAGAGTGAAATAGTAATTTAGACTGTGTGTGCATTTGTGTGCATGTAATTAAAATTAATACTGAAAAGTTAATACTGAAAAAAAGAAACAAACTCTACAGCAAGTAGATAAGGCCCATGAAGCTTGTAAAGGAAAATAAAAATCACAGACATAAATTTAATAGCCTAAGTGAGATAAAGGAGTGAGAAAACAATATCCAAAATGGAAAGAGAATGTTACTGATTAGTTCAAGCTTTATTGTTGCTACTAAAGTCCTTTGAGACCCTTGGATGAAAGGCATTCTAGAGATGCAAAGTATTATTGTCTCAGAGGAACAAAGATATATGTCAGTTCTAAAACACTGAAATACAATCAAATTCAAGCTATAACCACAAAGTGGGATCTGGCTGAATGTTTTGTATCTAAATTACCTAGCAAAACTCCTCAATCCCATTTGGAGCTTTGCTTCCCACATTTCATGGGATTTTTTAGGATATGAGGAAGGAGAATCTCTGCTCCTTTTAGCCTATCTGGTCAAGTGCCTCTTTCACTGCAACAAGAGATAATAAGGAGGAAGCCATCAACAGGAACGTGCAGGGACACAAGCGTGACCAACGAATGACTGTGGAGGCGGTGATGGGAATCAAACCTAATCAGATGCCATAATTGATGAAGGCATGTGGAGTGTGCAAGTGTTTATCACAGGGAGGTTATCTGATTGTGGATTTTGTAATTTGGGAAAATAAAGGAAAAGGGAGAAAGCAGAGACAAAATATACAGTCATAGACCTGACAAAACACTCCTGGAGACAATGTCAAGACACAAACCTAACCAATTGCACTCATTGATGGATTATCCAGAAACTACAGGTGTCACTTCAAGGAAGATTAACCTGGACTTTGCAACTGATAAGACTTTAAACCAGGAAACCAGGGACAACATGGACTAGGAAAGATGCAGGAATTGATAGAGCTGTACAGACCTATGGTGGGACATGCTGGGGAAGGAAGACCAGAGAGGAATAAGAGGTGGGGGTAGACAGAAAGTGGTATAAAAGAGGCTGGTCGGATACTAAATGGGGCCAGTCAGTGCATTTGTCTGGCTGAGCTCTGTGCTTGATCACTGCAGTCAAGGCTAACTTCTTATTAAATCTTATTAAATCTGAGTCCCGTATGTAGATATTGTTTAAGGCAGTGCCTTGTCTGTGACAATCTACAGCTACCAGATTAATTCATGGCTCTGGGATTGGTGTTATCGTCAGGGCTTTGGGTTTTTTGATCATGGGTTGATACACAAGATACCTGGCCTGCTCACTACAAAAGGGATGCACCTGTCACAGAGGTGAAAAAAGGATTCTGGGGTGCAAGTTATCAGGGCATGATGAAACAGGAAAACTATGACATAGTGGCCATCACAGAAATGTGGTGGGATGCCTCACACTACTGGAGTGCCACAGTTGATGGCTACAAGCTCTTCAGAAGGGATAAACAGGGAAGGAGAGGTGGTAGGGTGGCCCTCTATGTTAGGGATTGTTATGGATGTTCAGAACTTAAGTATAGTGACAGTAAGGTTGACTGTGTTTGAATCACGTTAAGGGGCAAGGCCAGTATAGCTGATATTGCTTTAGGTGTCTGCTATAGACCTCCCAACCAGAGAAAAGAGGTGGATGAAATTTTCTATAGGAACTTAGGAGAAATCTCTAGGTCACTTGCTGTTATTCTTACGGGGGACTTCAACATTTCAGGTATATGCTGGAAATACAACACAGCAGAGAGGGAACAATACAGGAAGTTCCTAGAATGTGTAGAGGACAACTTCCTCACACAGTTGGTAAGTAAACCAACCAGGGAAGGTGCCCTGCTGGACCTCTTGTTTACAAGCAGAGAAAGACTGGTGGAGGAAGTGTCAGTTGGAGGCCATCTAGGGAATAGCAACCATGAAATTATTAAGTTCTCTGTTCTTAGAGATGTTAGGAGGGAGGCAGCAATACTGACACTCTGGACTTTTGAAGGACAAACTTTGACTTGTTTCAGAGGTTACTAGATAGAGTTCCTTGGGAGTCAAGTTTTGAGGGATGTAGGAGTCCACGAAGGCTGGAAATTTTTTAGGAAGGAGGTCTTGAAGGTGCAGAAGAAGTCCATCCCCACGTGCCGCAAGGCAAGTCCGTGGCAAAGACCAGCCTGGCTGAATAGGGAGGTTTGAATTAAAATCAAGGAAAAAAGAAGGGTTTATGGCCTCTGGAAGAAAGGGGAGATGACTCCTAATGAATATAAGAATGTTGTTAGGTCATGCAGAGAAATAATTAGAAGGTTGAAAGCTGAACTAGAAGTTAGTCTGGCTTTAGAGGTGAAGAGCAATAAGAAAAAATTCTATAAATACACTAATAAAGAAAGGCCAGGGAGGGCCTCCATCCCTTACTAGATTTTGAAGGAAATATGGTAATAGACAAGGAGAAGGCTGAGGGGCTTAATGCCTTCTTTGACTCAGTCTTTAGTAATGGAAACACTTGCAACACGCAAAGTCACTTCCCCAGGCCATGTCCTTCAGCCTGGGCAGAGACCCCAGGATCATGGGCACTGGGATGGGCTCCCAAATCCAGGAAGGAGCATCCTGGGCCAGGGAGGCTGGAGGAGGCAGCCACACTCCTAACATCACTTAACTCATTCACAAAATGTCAAGGTGTATAAATCTCTCCTCGGTGCATAGCTTTATCAAAACAATTTAAATGGGAATCTCCTTAGTCATCTCAGTCAATACAGCTTCTTGTTCCATTTCTCTAGCACAGAAAATGCTCCCTCTCAAGATTTTATGGTTCTCACAATAAGCTCTCCTTGGAATAAATTTACAGATTAGACCTACTCAAATCATCCTATTACAGTAGGAAATTATTCCTGATTTTACATAATGCTTTGTGGATTAAACACTTCCTTAAGAAAGGAAATGCACACATATAAACAATAATTCAGTTTGACATATTACAAATAGTACTTGTGATACTCTAACCCACATCTTCTTAATTAGGCTTAAACTAGGTTCTTTCCCAATCCTTCTAAGAAATATAGGCTACTGCAAAGGAATAGTATATAGATTTATGAAATCAGTCAATAATCAAGAAGCATGTCTCTAATCCAGAAATGCCAGTGCTTTCCTAGTAGTGATAAGGATTGTGATCATTATTCTCAGTGTCAGAGAATGGCTCTGTCTTGAGTTGTTTTCTAAAACAGACTTAATTTCAAAAATAAAAACTATACCAAATGAACGTTTGTAAAGGTCCTGTGTGAATCAGCATTTTTCTGACTGCAAAACCAGAATCTTTTCATATTTTTAAGTACCTCTTGTATACTATAGGAGAAAGTATGGATGATCAAAGTTTTAATAGCATACATTATATCATGTTTGGAACAGCATCTTATGAACATAGTCAGCATTACTCACACTGTTAAAAGGCAGTTAATTATGGCTTAACAGCAAACCAGAATCACTTGAGAGAAAAAAAAAAAACCAACCCAGGCCTTCAGGAAGTACATCTATTCATGTGAGTGCCTGTGAAAAACACTCTCTCCCTCTGCCTCTCAACTCTCTGCCTCTCAACTCTCATCTGCTTAATGATTCAGGATCTGTCAGATGAAGCAAGGAGGAAGTGTTCAAGGTCTGTCTGGATGGGGTTTTGAGCAACCCCGTCTAGTGGATGGTGTCCCTGCCCATGGCAGGGGGGTTGTAACTAGATGATCTTCAAAGTCCCTTCTAATCCAAACCATTCTGTGATTCTCTGAAAGAAAAAACAAAACAAAACCAAACCAAAAATATACACAAGATATCCAGCACTAGTACAAGAAGAGCATAACAGTAAATAAATTTTAAGAGGTAGAGATGGCAGTAAAAAACCCAACCTTTATATTTTCCACTACTGGACAAGAGAAGTAGAGCCACGTCAATAAATATTTAAATATGTGCTTACATGATGATCACAAATGTTTGTACACACACGCCGACAAAGATGCAAAGAGATACATTTGATTTTGAAACCTAAAGGCCAGCTAGCTGTATACACCTGGGACCTGCCCAGTCCTGTTTCACTAGAAAAAGTGTAGCAACATGTGCTTCTTTGCAAGAACTGGAAAACTTTTCTGAACCTGACACACACAACTACAAAATCAAAGCCACACTTCCTCTGACTTGTTCTTATTTTGCCTCTCTGTTTTGTACATCCTTTGCTCCTGACATGTGGAAAAGGTAGTTTCCAACCTTGTAGTCTGGAACTGGCTTAAAACCTACATTTCCAAATTTTTTGTTTATGTTTATGGGTTCCCTTCCCCTTCCCCTTACCCTCCCCTTTTCCCCTCCCCTCCCCTCCCCTCCCCTCCCCTCCCCTCTCCTCCCCCTCTCCCCAGCCCTATTTTCTGGACAGTTGTGTGTGATCTGAGACACCTACATCTCTTAATTAAGGATTATTCTGAAACAAAGCATAGGGTAACATTGCTATTTTACTGTTTGAGTTATAGTATTTAATATGCATTAATCTAAAAATAACCCCTGATGATTCAAGCTTTTACTGTCTCCCTTTATGATTGCAAGATACCTTGTCAACTTTGGGAAAAACTATTGCAAGCAGATGAAAGCATGCATTAATCTTTTGAATCTTCTTTCTTGGATATGACTCTTGTTTATATGTAATGTAATTACATATAAACTTGAATACTTAATAATACTTGAATACTTAATAATAAATTGCCAGTACTGCTGTAGTTATCCGATTTTATTTTCTACTTCCTTCACACAGAGAAAGGCCTAAGTAAAATTCCCTAGCCTACTATATTTTGAATCTTTTGAATGTTTTGTACCTTCCATTTGCCTGAAAACAACCTTAACTTATTCAATAAACATATGTTGGTGAAATATAGTAAAGCAAAAATTCTGCAAGAAGGATTGAGGCTCAGCATGTAGGTATGTATAGTAGCTCTATGACTAAGAATTTTCATGCTGATATATTTTCCCTGTACAGCTGCTATTTATGTTGTTATTGTGTGCTGTGTGCATACTGGAGCAGAAGGTGAAAACAACAGCTTTTTTTCTCTTCTGGTTAAATTACTAAGAAACAATAGCTGAAAAAATAGTCTTACATGATATTTTTCTATTTAAGGTCAAACTTAGTAAACTGTTGTGTAGTCAGACACTTTTTTGTTAAAAATAAATGTAGATAAAAATATAATACCATCTAGAATAGAAATTCTGCTAAGAGTTTTCCACCAATACTTACAGCTTGTGATATTCAAATGAAGTAATAAAATTCAGTTGGACTGAATGTAAACAGAAATGTGAAATATATTTATACATTATTTTCAGAATCAATTTCCCAAGAAAACAAATGTCTTATTAAATAAGTAAAGTAACTAAACTGAACAACTTAATCTCCTTTATTTCAGTTTCAATACTCAAGACTGAAAGATAAAAATGTGTAGCTCTCATGCTCTCAACAGTAGTTGTGGTTTCTGTCATTAAGCAGAGAAATAAATGAGAACACACCAATCTTCAGAATACATTTCTTACTTTAAAAATAGCTGTGATATACCTTTCCAAATGTTGGAGACTTTTTTTTGAGTTGATTCTCCAATTATCCATTTCCAGGAGCTTTGAAAGAATACTGTAATATTTGAGGATTTTGGTATCTTTCTGTCCATTAGGACACAAAGATACTGTTAATTGTTATTAGATATATGCATCAATCTGTGTAGTGTTTAATTCAAAGGGTTGTAAACATCTAATCATTCATATTTATTGTTTCATATCAGCTTTAATGTCTTGGGCAATAAAAGCAATAAAGTGAAAGAAATATAACATTCAAAATTGAGAGAGCCTGTGATCTTTACCTTGTCATGAATATCTCTGTCCTGTTTGTTAAAGGTCTCTTTTACTCCTTAATGTGATGCAATTATTAAAAAAAAAAAAAAAAAGGGATTCTGTTCAAATTATGTAATTTTAGCAGGTATTCAGTCTAGACTTTCTCTGTTGCAATAGGACAGACATACATGTCCAAAGGACAATTTGTGAGGAATTCAACTGCCTGAAAACAGTCTCACAGGATCTGCACTGTATCTTCTACAGTCCTGTGGATGTCTGAAGTGTTCTACAGCACCTGAAATGCTGAGAGAACTGTCAGGGTTCTCACCAGGCCACTGTCCATCATTTATCAGCAGTCCTGGCTGACTGGGGAGGTACCAGCAGGTTGGAAGTCAGCCAACATAACACCCATAGATAAGAAGGGACAGAAAGATGATCTGGGAAACTACAGGCCTGTCAGTTTGACTTCAATACCAAGAAAGCTGATGGAGCAGATCATCCTGGGTCCTATTATGCAGCACATGCAGGACAACCAGGTAATCAGGCCCAGTCAGCATGGGTTTATGAAGGACAGGTCCTGTTTAACAAACCTGATGTCCTTCTATGGCAGGGTGACCCGCCCGTTGGATGAAGGCAAGGCTGAGGATGCTGTCTTTCTTGACTTTAGTAAGGCATTTGACACCATTTCCCACAGTGTTCTATTAGAGAAAATGACTGCTCTCGGCTTGGATAGGCATAGACACATGACTCCAAAGAGCTTTGGTCAATGGAGTTAAATCCAGTTGGCTGCCAATCACAAGTGCTGTCCTCCAGGGCTCAGTACTGGGGCCACTCCTGTTTAACATCTTCATTAATGATTTGGATGAGGGGATAGAGTGCACCCTTGGTAAATTTGCAGATGACACCAAGCTAGGTGGAAGTGTTGATCTGTTTGAGGGTAGGGAAGCTCTACAAAGGGATCTAGATAGGCTGGATCACTGGGCCAAGGCCAGTTTCATGAGTTTCAAGAAGGCCAAATGCTGTGGGACAACAGAGCATTTGGGCCACAACAACCCCCAGCAGTGCTACAGGTTTGGGGAGGAGTGGCTGGAGAGCTGCGAGGCAGAGAAGGACCTGGGAATGTTGAGTAACAGCTGCCTGAACATGAGCCAGCAGTGTGCCCAGGTGGCCAAGAAGGCCAATGGCATCCTGGCCTGGATCAGGAATAGTGTGGTCAGCAGGAGCAGGGAGGGGATCATTCCTCTGCACTGAGCTTTGGTGAGGACGCACCTTGCATACTGTATCCAGTTTTGGGCCCCCCTCTACAAGAAGGTTGTTGAGCTTCTGGAGAGGGTACAGAGGCATGCTACAAAGCTAGTAAAGGTTTTGGAGCATGTGTCTTATGAGGAAAGGCTGAGACATCTGGGGCTGTTTAGCCTGGAGAAAAGAAGGCTGAGGGGAGACCTTATTGCCCTCTATAACTACCTGAAGGGAAGTTTTAGCAAGGTGGGAGTTGGTCTGTTCTCCCTGGTGACAAGTGACAGAACAAGAGGAAATGGCCTGAAGTTGAACCAGGGGAGGTTCAGGCTGGACATTAGGAAACATTTCTTTCCAGAAACGGTTGTCAGGCATTGGAATGGCCTGCCCAGGGAGGTGGTTGGAGTCACCATCCCTGGAAGTGTTTAAGAGGCTGTTAGATGTTGTGCTTAGGGACATGGTTTGGAGGTTTTTGGTATGGCTAGGAGTGAGGTTGGACTTGATGATCTTGAAGGTCTCTTCCAAAACTATTCTTTGCTTCTACAATTCAAAATGATGCCGAACAATTTTCTTGGCCTTTTACCTCATGCACTTCATGTGACAGGGATGGTGTTGTGGTGAAAAGAGACTAGACTGCAAGGCTCAAGCAAACAATCCAGTTGAGTCTCACAGGTTTAAGTTGCTATTACTGCAGGTTTTCATGGTTACAGTGGAAGAATGCACCATTACAACTTAAAAGCAAGAATATTGCTAAAACAAAATAAAAAGCGTGCAGAATATTATGTGTGTTAGTTAATACCCAGGGTTATAAACTTAGACCATGCTAAGTATTTTCTTACCCCCCCAGGTAAGGGCTTTCAACAGCAGAAAAATTAACTTGGCTAGTGTCCTGACCAAAGGGGAAGGGTCTCCAAACAGGTGAGTTGTGGAGTTGGAGAGACGTTAGTGGTTTTATCCTCTGATTTAAGTGACTGTGGGCAAAACTATTCCTGAGTGGATTGTACCATTTGGACACACAAGGTCATCAGCTAAAACTGATACTGAAACCCTCCAGGTTCTCTTTATCTTACTTTCTGAGGCAACCAAATAGTGGTTTGGAGTGCAACTCAGGGTATATTATTTGTTGAGGGATTTCAAGACTCAGGTCAGGTTTCAGTTCTTTGAATGATGCAGCACTACCCTGTTTGGTCTATGGCTTATTGACAACTCAGGGCGGAGCTATCTACACAGCTCACCACAGGTCATCTCTGTGTAGATAGGGCCTCAAAATGATTCAAGGCTGGATGGCTTTTACAGGCTCCTGTGACTTACCTGCATGCACTAGACATTACTGAAACTTGTTTATGAACAATGAGCCTGTTCATCCATACAGGTGTGCACCTCCATATTGTAGAGTTTTAAATTTAGTTGTCTACTCACCAGTGTCTACATATGAGATGATTAATTCCCCCTCTAAACAGTGGGGATCTGGTCAATAAATCTTTTGAAGTCTAGATTCATCTTACCTGACGTTGATACCTTCATGAAACTGACCAGTTGAAAAGATCTCTACTCTCCACCAATATGTCGATTGGATATCCTCTTATGTAACAAAAGCTAAAGCAGCTACCTGACATGTAAATTTCTACACTAAATTGAAGTTTGTACACGCTGGAGCTAAATTGCATTCCACTAATTCACAAAGACACAAAAATTATTTTTTTTTGTCCTCAAAGGATTACAGGACAACATAATTCTGTTTAGTAGATGGCGTTAAGCAAGACCTAGAATACAATGTATATTGCATAGATTTTTTTATTAAAAATTGGGAATAAAAGGAAGAGATAATCACCTTCTAGATGATAGCCTTGAAATTAGAAGTGTTAGAAGTGAAATAGGACTTATTTGACCACATGTATAAAAAGTACATCAATTACAAGAGGAGCCTGAGTAGCTCAAATGTAGAAGTCTGCATTGCAGATATATAAAGTTAGGTGAGATTAATTTAACTTCCATTTTCTGTACCTCTTCTTTCTGCTAGAGTTTAATCTTACTTCTTCCATTTTCCAGTAGGGAAAAAAAAAAAAAAAAACAAACCGAGAACAAGTAAGGCTTTGCTTGTAGTAATGTTTCAGTTTCTGCTTCAGGTTATATGCCAAAAAGCATGAAAACTTCCTGCTGACAAAGGAAATTATGAAGAAAAACACTGATTCTAACCCTGGCATTACATCTTTCCTGAGCTAAGGTATAACATGGTTTGGGGCACTGTTCTGAAGGCAGTATATTTTATCAGTCACACTAATGAAGAATGCAAATGCAATTCTGAAAAATTGTTTTTTAATCTCTGTTGATAAAAAGGGTATTCCCTCAGAATCATCATTTGGACACAAATGGGACCTAAACTTTGATAAGGGGCTGAGGACAGAAGAGCAGCATGCAGGTTAGTGTTATCATAGAGAAAGACATTTGTTGTACTTAAAATTACTTATGTCTAGCATGAACTGAAGTCTCCATAATTGAAGGATGAAGTCACTAACACACAGAATCATCTAGAATTTTAAATTTATTTAAAAATCAATTACACATATGCACTGTGAAGTGATTAATTCAGAGTATCCTCTATTGTTATTAGGTGAGATGTTTACCTTGCAATTTCTGAAATAATCTTTGAGAAAGTGTATAGTAGGTGAAAAATTTATAACTTTCTATTATTAAAAAAAATACTATTGTGAGATAACAATATGAATAATAAATATATTTAAAATAATGAGTAATCTGCCACTCTAAAACAGGATGAATATCCTGTCTCACAGCATAAATTATTAACCTTGGTTCCTCATGCCATTCAAAACAGTGTGAGTTGCCTCTTAATATAAAGATTTTAGTGAAATTCCAACTACTTACTGAAGCCATTTATTTTTATTTTTTAATTCTTCTATCTATTTTGTTTTTTATCTGAATTTTTCATGAGTGAATACCATCAGCAAAGCAGACAAAAAGAGACATTAAAGACAATTGTGATTGCACTTGTAGAAAAAATGTAGCTTACACAATATCTAGAAAGCCTTGCATTGTATCATGAACTACCTACATTGTCAAGTTTCTTTTATGTGAGTTGTAGCAGATATTATATATATACTGGGATTATACTTCATTGTCTTATGTTCTAATCAGCTGGATGTGCTGCTTCATTAAACATGGAAATGAATGGAGACAGCCTTTTAGTTGGTTCAGTGAGACGAAGATAAAGAAATGCCTGGAAGATTTTTTTTTTTCCCCTGTTTTTTCTTCTTATGGGTATATATGAACGAAAAGTATATCAGTGATATTTTTAATCATGTTTACTTATTTGTCACACTGTAAGAAATACAGGATACCGTTTTGCTGTAATTTCAGTATACAATTCTGAGGTTTCAATTTTTATTTTGTATTCCATAGCTATATTCATTAACAGAGATAAACTCATAGTGGTCAGAATTCCACCTTTAGCCATCTTGAACACCAGGACAAGATATCACCACCCTTGGATCCAGTGACATCTCACAGGATCAGTCCAAATCTTGAGTTCTTTGGTGGTGGGTGCACACAGATCAATGTATTATTGGACCTTTATGCACTTGGGATATGGGTGGCATCCTCAATTTACATAGGAAGTGTAGAGAGGCAGTGTTAATTTGTATGACCTCCTTCTTGTGTGGTGTCCCCTATAGACCTCTCCTTGGTGTGGTCACAGTAGTGGTTAGCAAAGAAATAAACTCAGAGAAAAGACACAATCTGCCTACTGTAAAATTTCTCTTCATATTGTTAATGTATCTGCAAGGAGCCAGGGGAGGTTGACAGAACCATTGAGGGCCATTGACACCTCCTTCCTGAAGTCAGGCCTTACTCATTCTCCATTCAGATCTTATCACCACACAAAATTTGAGACCTTAGTAGTCAGGCTTTTATACTAGGTCAGTGATGAATCTTTTGTACCACGTTGGGAGTGCAGAAAGTAAAAGGCAGCACCTGTAGGGAGGAGTTCCTGTCCACTCCTCAGACAGGACAGGTGACCCTAAACTGACCAATGAGGTATTTCATCCAATATATGTCATATTCAGTGTAAAGTTGAAGGATCACTAGGGTCAAGCTCTCTTCTTCTATGGTTGGTGTCTGAGGAGGACCTTGTCCATCCTGCCTTTGATCCTGATCTGTGTGTTCCTGAATCCAGTTGCAGAATCCAACTCCTGAATCCGATTCCCATATGCTGCTAAATCCAGTCTGGAACTTTCCTCAGCACCTACCTGCAGCATCAGTGGTGATGGTGATGTAATTGCTGATGAGTTAGGTTTTATGTTGGTTTTGTATATATTTGTATACATTCCATTTTATTATTATTATTTTCATTAAAGATGTTCTGCTTTTCCAATCCATAAATCTATTTCCCTTATTCCCTTTCTTTTCCCCTATGGGAAAGGAGAGATGTTAATAGATAGCAATCTGTCATTCCTCTAGTGGCACAGCTTTAAACCCTGACACATTGTTTCAAGCTTTTTCCAGATACAGGTATACAATGGTGTGCACTCTGAGATGGCTGAGACATTTGTGATTCTAGTTAGGATTCAAATATAAAAAAAAAAGAAAACAAAATTCTTGGAATAAGTAATGGGTATTACCTGTTCTTTGAGTAGATGGTCTTTATCTCATTCAACAGTTCCAAGCACATAAAATACTACTTTTTTCACTGCATGTTGTGAGGTAGTAGATACAACTTGTCTCTCCAGAAGTGTTTAAACCTATTTAGGGTCATGTTATTTTAAAAGTTTCCTGGCTGTTAACTTTAGCTACCTTTACATTCTTAAATTTTTTTACTGAAGGGAAAGAGCACCTTTTTCCTGCCAAGTAGTCTATAAACATAGAATAGGTAGACAGGCACTTGAACTCCATTCAGGTCCTCTAAGGAAGCTCAACAAATGCGCTGTGTGCATGAAAATGACTAGAATATCATGAAAGTGGTAAACTTCTTGTAAAAGTCTAACTGTATGCTGTAAAAACTGTTTGACTTCAGAGATACTGAACTTCTAACCTTCACTTTCCAAGACCAAGGTGTTGAATACCCGGAAAGAGTTTGTTTTTCAACATTATGAATCTGTGTATGGTCTTAAAACCATATGAAAATCCATCAAGAAATAAAAAATCAGACATTCCTGTCTCAATGATTTCTGATGCAGATGAAAGGAAACAGAAATGGAGTGCCTTGTTCAGCCTTCTGAAAAATTGCTTCATTTCACCCTCAGTCATTTTTGGATAAACAATAAAAGCAATCAAAGGTTTAAATTACATGGACTGGAGTACTCTGGGAACAAAAATGAAATTGATCTATGAGACAGTATATTGCTTACAGTGAAATTCAATTCTTAGTTCCTTGTCAACCTAGGAAAGAAATTATTTTAATTTCCAATTAACACTGTTCAAAGTGAATTCTGCATAAATTCACTGTAGTATATTGGGAAAAATAAGAATAACCCAACCCTTTGTCTGCCTGACATTTTCTGTTTATCTGCATATGCAGTAGACCAGTAGACCAGCAGCAGCTGCTCTTCACTCACACAGAAAAATACGGAGGGAAATAGCTCACATGACAGAAATAAAGGAGTTCAGTTCTCTAAATGAGCACATATACGAGCTCATTTGCAAGTGATGTTCTTGGATGCTGTAACTCTTTCTATCCCCAAGCCTTTTCCTTGTACTTATTGACTGTGTGCTCTTCTGGAAAGAAATGTGCTGTCTCCAAAAAGCAGATCTGCCTTGAATTTTCTGATATTTATGGATAGAATAGGGAGGACATCATAGTGAAGGCATAGGAACTTGGCATTTAAAAAAGTGATTAGACTAATATAACAATTTTTGGCTTATTCTCCCCCATCAAATGACCAGTACCTTAATTTCATAACCTGATCAAAAAAGACCATCTTTCATGCAAGAGGAAAGAGTGAGGCTCAGATTTATACTTTGAGAACATGCCTTAATTGGGTTCTTTTTTCTTAATCATCTTTCTTTTTGTTACTGCAATATAAATAAGGAAGGACTAAGGCTATGTACAGCCATTTGAGGCAATTACCACTATTAAAAAGGGCTACTGAGGAAAAAAAAAAAGTACAAACTGTTAAGAATATAAATCCTCCATCAAACTACCATGAAATATACAAAAAGTGGACTGGGTTTCATCAACTTGTAGTGACAATATGTTGTATTATGACAAATAAAATTGGTATGCATTCTGTTGTAAAAAACAAAAAAGCTTTTCTTTAAGAAGAAAATGAGAACATCTCTGGATTACTATACACCAAGGACTGTTATGCTGTGAGGAATATCTACTGAAAGTACAAGATCTATAAAGATTTTACTTCATTGGTTAGTGCAATTGATAGTGAGTTATCAAAGGAAACTGAAGAAAAAAGAAGACTTGAAGGCAACAATGTATATCTTCAAAATCCTGAGAGATGTATTCTTTTTTCAACATTTATGTTTAACTTGTCTTAATGTCAGTGGGAGTTATGTGTGCTCATAGAAAGAAGAGACAACTCTGTATGGAAACAGTCATTCATTTTTAGATGAGAAACAAAAAAAAAAAAAAAAAAAAAAAAAAAAAAAAAAA
>JANVCC010000021.1:33876469-33916888 GCA_025345505.1 Todiramphus chloris collaris | reverse complement strand
AAAAAAAAAAAAAAAAAAAAAAAAAAAAAAAAAGAAAAGGAAAAGAATAAAGACCAGATGATTTAAATTTTAGATCCTTCAAAAAGGATTGTGCAGGCTATGAATCAGAGTTATATTCAGAACGCCTGTGAAATTCTGATCAACATAAGCAGAGATGACAGTAATTCCCTGTGCACTGTGACAGAAGCCTAATGATTACTGTTACTAAAATAAATCTGTTTCCCTTCAAACAATAGTAACATTAAATGCACATAGATTGAACTTTAGAAACTATAACTTTTAATTCTTAACCCTTCTCTTTCCAGAGGTGGAATCTACCTTTCTTTAAGGTGTTTTTTGAGTAGGAATAGTTCAATTTTAGTTATGTATTCTCAGGAGCATGAGAACCTGACTGAGCATTAGGTTTGTCCTAATAATAATAAGTATATTAATAATATAATAATATATAATAATATAATAATAATAAGTGTATTAGGTTTGTCCTGGGGGCTTTGGTAGTAGAAAAGGAGGCTACTTGTGTGAGTCCCATAAGAAGCTCCCCCACCTCCAAGTGGGACTAGCCTGTGGCCAAGCCTGAGACAATCAGTGCCTCTGTGATAACATATTTAAGAGGAGAATACCTGTTGGGCAACTTCTTTATGTGTTAGGAGTTCTTTGCCTTGTAGAGGAGGAAGACATGAGATAGTCAACAAATAGATATACAGACCAGTGAGAAAGTAGCAGGGGAGGCATGTTGGAGCAGACATTCCCTTTAGCCTATGGTGTATTGTCAGGTTGAGCCCTTGCAGCCCTTAGAGATCTACAGTGGAGAAATATCCCATCTGCAGCCCATGGAGGACCTCATGCTGGAGCACGGGACTGCTCCTGAAGAAGGCTGTGAATCTGAGGAAAGCCTATACTGGAGCAATCCATTGCTGGGAGGATGCTCTTCATTGAAGAGACCCTCACTATTTAAAGCTTGTGGAGAACTGTCTCCTGTGGGATGGATGCTACATTGCCACAGGGAAGGACTGTGAGGATTTTTTCCCCTGAGGAGGAAGGAATGTTAGGAACAACATGGAACAGTCTGGGATTGACCAGAACTCCCATTGCCTGTCCCACTGCACCGTTGGAGGGGAGGAGGTAGCAGAGCTTGTCCCAGGAAGAAGGGAGGGGTGTGGGCAAGGTGTATTTAAGAACAAGTTGTATTTATCACTTTGCTATTCTGATTCAATTGATGAATTGGTGATGCTTTTTGTTTAAATCAAGTTAACAGCCCAAGTCCAGGCTGTCTTTTGCCTGTGACCATAATTAATGAATGAGCTCTCCCTGTCCTTTGTTCCGAACCTTTTGTTGTATTTTCTCCTCCTTATCCCACCGGAGGGTGGTAGGAGTGAGCAGGTGGCTGTGTGGTGCTTTGTTGCCAGCTGTGTAGGCTCAAACCATAATAAGTAGATTTTCGTCAGTAGAGGAGAAAAAAAGTAGGGAAGCAATATAAGAGACTCAGTTTATCTAGGAAGGTATCATTTAACCCTAAATTTAACACGGCATTTTAAAGTTTCAAATAAATCCAAATATTTTCAGAAACACTTATGAAACATTTTACTATTTATGGACTCTAGTCTAAAATGTCTTAAAAAAAAATAAATCTTACATTTGGTTATTCAAGACATGCTTTCAGCAGGGTGCAGAGAGATTTAGATTTGCTGTTGTATGCCATTAAGTTAATTTGATTTGCATGGCTAAAACCCTGGTCATAATACTGAAAATATTCACTTAAGCCCTTCTGTTACAACTTGTTAATAAGGAGAGTTTTACAAAGGAAAAATAGTAACTTCAGTCATAATCTGAATAAATATAAGTGAAAACATATTGTATTTATCTTTTTATTTGCTCTTCTCACATTAAGTTCCTTCTTTCTACTTAAAACCACACTGTTTTTATTATACAAGAGAAGGACAGGCTACAAGAAAGAACCAAACAACTATAAAAAAGACTTTGCAAAATGTTCCCTGGCAACCTGCATTTTATATTGTACAGAAGAGGTTAGTGGAGATAATAGATTCTTCCAAGATCATACAATATGATTTGGAAAACATTTCTACTCTAGTAGCAACAGCAGAAAATTTTTATTGCACTTTTAGATGAGTTGAAAGATGTTTTTAGATTCAATAGCATAATTTCTCTCATTTCTTCTAACAGCTTCCCCTGCTCACCATAAGAAGCATAAAGGTTTTTTACCACCAAGAGCCAGTGGTCATGTTTTGTCATCCAGAAGTACATTGAAGAGCCTTTGATTCAACCATAATAAGGGAATATTTGTGTTTTCTAAATAACAGCAGGCTCTGGACATTTGTTTTTTTTTTCTTTCCAAGATTGTTGTACTGCCTCTTCTTTCATGCCTTTTCTTTTAAGTAAAGACTTCCTAATTCATTTATCTTCCTGTTTTCCTTTCCAGTAATTTTCATCACTGAACAGAAGCTGTCAACAATACATTAGTTTGGACCTTTGGGCTGATATTAACATAAGTGTGTTAGAATCAATTTTTTTTTCCAAGCAGTAGCAATTTTAGAGCTTGTTTTAATCCCTTTTAAAAATATCTTCCTTTCTTCTTCCTTTCTTCCTTTTCTTCCCACTCCCCCCAATTATAAGACAAGAAGAAAGTACCCCTGTGGTCCAGTCCTGTAACCTCATTAACCCTGTGAAATTCCAAAATGTGCACATTTCACAGTGAAATTAAATTAATAAAGATTAGTAGCATCACTTTTGCCTATTCCAGAATTAAGATTAATTTTCTTATCATATATGTCATGTTGTTGAAAAATATAAACATAGATGTTAAGTGAAAAAAAAAAAAAAAACCTCTTAAAAAGTGATGCAAATTTATACAAATCCTATCAACAAGGAAGTTGAAGGTATATTTTTTTTTAATATATACAATAAAAATATTGTAGCACAGTCATTGTAGAAGAACTGAAATCAGACTTTTGTCATATCACCTGAAGAACCACAATCCATATTATATTCATTGACCCAGTTATGTTTACATTAACATTTTATGCAAAGTTCAGTGTCATCTGAGCTGGAAATTGAGAAATCTCTTTGTTGTTTTACAGATTGTGAGCAAAAGTATTCTTCCAGTAAGGAAGATCTGAATTCCATAAGTACAGTAACACTGGTACTTAAAAAGAAAATAAAGATTTATTCATAATCAGTGGAGATGATTCATGAAAATCCCTTTGTAGAGGTAACGGAACTACTCTGACAAAAAAAAACCCAAACTCAAGAGAGTTGCTGAAGCTGTATGGCTTGAGTCCAAGTCTTAAAAATTGTGAATTTAACATTCTGTGATGTTAGGAGTAGAATCAGGATTAAACTAAGTGTCCTGCATTGTGATTTGATAAGTTTCTGAAAGCAAAAATACTTCTCTCAGATGATTTCTGTGAGCTAAGGCTAGTGCTGAATGCCTCATCTCTGTGAAACAGAGGATCTTTTTTGTAAATACCACTCGATCTACAGAATAGGTTTCTATGGTTTGATTCTGTCTTACTGTAGGTGGCACTGGAAAAAAAAAAACAAAACAGAGAACTGTAGGCATCTAAGAAACTGTAGAAAACTTGCAAATTTCTTGTTGTCAATGTCAGAGGCAGATTTGAAGATCTAAAATCAAGAGTAAATTAACACTACACTGCTTATATTCATGGGAATCTATACAAGCCCATTTCTGGTTAAGGTGTTATACTTCCTCTTTGATGTAGATCATGGTGTGTCACTGTTTAGGGTCGGGATGGCCCCTTAGACCTTTAACAGATGTTCTCTGTTAACCCCCCTCCCTCCCCAAATGGGAAGAGAAAGGGAATAAGGGAGGGAGAGCGAGAGACTTAGCGATTAGAAAAGAAAAATATAACACCTTTAATGAAAATAATAATAAATGGAATATATACAAATATATAAAAAAAACAGTATTGCAACCAACCACCCACAATGGTAATTATGTCATCATCACCACTGATGCTGTGGAGCAGACACCAGGAGAATCCCAGACTGGGCCCAGAAGGAGACAGGAACTGTGTTCAGGAGCTGGATTTTAGTACTGGGTTCAGAAACACACATATCAAGATCGGAGGCAGAACAGATAGGGGTCTCCGAGGAAGAAACCAGTAGAGGACATGAGCCGAGTCAAGCCAAGCTGACAAAGAGGGCGAAGAGGACACAACCTTCCTGATCCCTCAGCTTTATATGCAATGTGAGATATATGGGATGGAATCCCTCATTGGTCAGTTTAGGGTCACCTGTACTGTTCACTCCTCCCTGCAGGTGTGGTCTTTTACTCTCTGCACACCAATCCTTGGTACTAACTCTAAACATTGGGTGTTATCACTGCTAGAAGCAGACACTGCCTGTGGAAACAGGCTGCTAATTTCAGACAGTGCAGTTAGAAGAACTGAGCTAGAAAGTAAAATAACTGAACAGAATCAGTTGTGTTTTCACTCAGACGAGGACATAATATCAGGACTAAGTGTCTTTGACAATCATGAACTATATTAGTGATCCAAAACATAATCAAATAGCAAACAGTCACGTGTTATGTATTACACAAAATAATGTTTGGAAACATACTTTAAACAAAATTAAAAGTTTATTTAAGTTCTGATTATCCTTATGAATTATCAGTCTTCATTTTTCTGGTTAATTTCTGTTAAAGGATAATGCTTTTCATGCTTTCCTCATACTTAAGCCAATATTTTCTGTAAAATTCTATTCATTAAGTAGTAAACCTGGATCAATGTGAAACCTCACAGAAGATAAGGTTGCAGGTAATAGAGGAGATTTCATGCCTAGCACATATGAAAGGGTGATGTTAATAATGTATTCCATAAATCACTCTGGAAACCAAGCTATTGCATGGAAATATATCTTTCATCTTGTGCTATGAACAACAACTGATTCAGGAAATTAAGATTTTCCATAAGAACAGAAACATAATTTTTATCTTGGTTAAATTTATTTATTTATTTTATATTCCAAGTGAAAAAACTTCTCTCAGTGACATGCAACTGAATATAGGATTTAATCTACAATCTGCTTATATGAAATCTATGTTGGTCAAGGTTTTTGTTCCTATGAATTTCCGTCCTGCAGCTCTTTACTCACACTAATTTAAGTCTCTTCAATTATCTTACTTTGAACTGATTTGATTTATGTGGAGTATAATGGCACTTATTGCATTGGGGAATACTTTATTTTGTTCATACACAGTAAACAGTTTTCTGATGAAAATGAAATTTCAAGGTAAATAAATATCTCCTATGGATCATTGCAGATATTATAAAAAATATATGCCAAAGTAATAAATAGCATTACAAGGTAATTTAAAGACCAAAAAAAAAAAAAAAAAAAAAAAAAAGTAAAATGTAAAAGAAAAAAAAAAAAAAAAGGGGGAAAAAAAAAAAAAAACAACAACAAAACCCAAACAGTTATTTGTTATTCAGTGGAAAGCTACCAAACCTGTACATTAAAGAAACAGTCTGACTAGGAAGGGGAAAATAAGGCGTGCTGAATAGTTTAGGACTAATACATAAATCTACAAGCATGGGAGAACTATCTACAACAAACAGTTTTCTTGCTTTCAAAGCTGCCTGGGTTAATATAGATAACATATAAAAGTAATATAGGGAGTAGGGAATTTTTCAAACAGTTTATCCTGTTTCTATATGATGATGCCTAAGAGCAATTCTGCTGGCCACAGATTTTTCGTTATCAAAGTAGTAGTTTATTATCTTTTTTTTTGGGGGGGGAGAAGAAAAAAGGAGAGCTATTCTCTACTACGTTATGTAGATTATGCAACAAAAGAATATTCTTTTTATCTGGATCATATTCATCATCACTATAAAGAAAACAAATAGGCCAAGAAAAATAAATACTTAAACTGAAAACAATGGAAATTATAATTTTTTATTGTTAAAATCCTATGATACCACATAGAGCTCAAAATTATGTTGAAAAAACCCCATAACTTTGGGGTGCCAGAGTTTTCCTGGTAAACATGACACAGAAAGAAAAGAAGAATAACAGCTGAAGAGTATAATCCTGTTGAGTCTATGTGTGTCGATGTAAGGGTGTCAGAGATGATTGCAATGAGAGTGTTTAGAAGACTCATAAATCAAGCCAGTTAAACTCTTAAACTTTACAAGGACATTAATCAAAAATATACATCAGTAATGATTAATTCTTAAACATCTCAATTGTTACCACTACATATAAAGAACAGTCTTGAACAATCATATTCCAATTTAGTTTAAAGTAACATTCACATGTACCTGTACAAGCATTCATATATAAGTATGGCTGATTCTGTGCATTAGCATCTTAATCATCTTAAGATACAAAAATCAGGTAATCAGGTTTCAGAGCTCTTCAATAAGGAATGCCAGAAGAAAAACAGGTGACTTTTTCCCATTATCCCTCAACTCCCAGTTCAAGGTCTCCTTTTACAAAATGTTTGGGTTTCTGTACAGTCAGCTAAGTTCTGCTTCACACAGAAAGTTTTATAGCAAGAGCCTAAGAGGTCATGATAAGCTGCAGCAACGTTAGCATAAGGGCTTAAAGTTTGTTCCCAGAGATGGTAATACTATTTTCCCTGGGACACTGGGTGCAGAAACATATTGTTTCCCAGCTATTTACATCAGTGTATGAACATTTCATGTTTTAACAAGCTAATATGAATTAAATCCTGCTTAGTGTGCTTCCATTTTTAAGCAAGAAACAGGTGTCTGTTAAGCCCCACAGTCATATCCACTCTCACAAGCTTTTTCTACCTTTCCCATGGCAAATAACCAGCTTCTGTGGTCTACATTCTCATATTGCCTAATGAGTAGTGCAAATCATGGTCCACACCACTAGATTACACAGACCATAAGTTTATCCACTAGCAATTTCTAAGGCAAACTATTGCACTGTGAATGCTAAGACAGGCTTAAACAGGCAGAAATTTTTATTTTTTACAGACCTAAAAATGGAAGGCCCTTGATAAAATGCATCTAAGACACTGAGCAACGAGAGTCCTTCCTCATAAGATGGACATGAATCAAGGTTACACTGGATGATAGGACACTCAAACTGTAATATATATGCGGGCTTTGGGTTACACAACCTAAAAGACAGATATTGAAGCAGGATTGGTATCTACAAGCTTAACTCCTGAAACAGAAATCACAATGCATTAAGATATAGTTAGACGCTGAAAATTGACATCCTGTGAAGAGTTAGTTGCCTGGAAAAAACTATTGCTAAAGGAGATGATAAGCAGTACAATTTTCCTGGAAATAGCAGGAATGTTTTTGAACCTTTTATAAAATAGACACTTGGACCTGTGTTTCATGATTTTTGAATAAGTTCATTAAATATACTGATACTTAGATAGGTGACAACTGCCTTCTTATCTACCTATATATTAATTAAATTAGCTGTAAAAGTATTTTCTACGATTTACAGTTTGTGTTACCTAAGGTCCAGGAAGGTCTTTTTCTACCCCTCCCCACTCCCTTCTCTCTCTCCAATTTTCATGGGACCTATATGCCATACCATTGAGTTCCTAGGGCTGATTGACTGTCATATTCACACCTTATAACAAATTCAGTTGCAAACACTTTTTAAACTTTCCTAATGTAGAGAAAGATACCTAGGAGTTTCTATATTCCCTGAAGTTTAAGCAGCAATTGTTTTTTTGGTCTGTGTGGTGAACTGACCACATCTGGCAGCCATGCACCCACCCTGACACTTACTCACTGCCCCCCTGCCCGTGGGACAAGGAATAAAATTGTGTGAAAGACCAGAAGGTGATTTGGAGCATTCAGCATGGGTTTACAAATGGCAAAACATGCCCTCTTAAGCTGACAGCCTTCTGCAATGAGGTGACTGTCTGTGAGAATAAGGCAAGAGCAGTGGCTTCTGTACACCTTAACTTTAGAAATTAAAGGTTTTTAACACAGTTCTATCTTAGTGTAGCAAAATTGGAGAGATATGGACTTGAGTAGCCAATAAAGTGTATGGAAAATTGGCTGGACTGTTGGGCTCAACGGAAAGTGATCACTGGTTAAAAAAGTTCAACTGCAGCCTATTCTTAGTAGCATCCCTCAGAGATCAATACTGAGAACTGTTTTATGACTTTAATAGCAATCTATATGTCAGTATAGCATACTCTGTCAGTGAGTTTGTAGAGGACACCAGAGGAAGCACTGACACACTCAAAGATAGGTCTCAAAGATAGGTCTGCTACTCAGAAGAACCTCTACACACTGGAGGAATGGGACAGCAGGGATCTCAAAAAGTTCAGTAAAGGAAAATACAAAGTTCTACAACGGGGACACAATAAACCCATGTGACACTATAAGCTGGAGGAAAATAAATAGAGGGCAGCTTTTCAGCAAAACATCGGGGGCCTTGATAGACAACATGTTGAAATTGTTTCAGCATGACCTTGTGGGAAAAAAATGGCCTATTGGACTGTATTAGTGACAGTACAGCCAGCAGGCAAAGGGAAAAGATTCTTCCCTTTTATTTGGCACTTGTAAGACTTCATGCAGAATGAGATGCCTAGTTTAAAGATCCTTGGTACAAGAAAGACATCAATAAACTCAAGCAAGTTTAGCTGAGGTTGACCAAGATAGATGACTGTAGAGGAAAGGTTGAGAGAACCATGTTTGTTTATCCTTGAAAGAAAAAGTCTAGGGAGAAGATCTTATTTCTTTCTTCAGACATCTGTTGGACATCTGTAAGGAAGATGGAGCCAAACTGTTTACAGAGGTAGACATTAGAAAGATGAGAGGCAATGGACAAAGCTAGAACATAGGAAATTCCAACCATACATTAAAAAAACCCACAACAAAATGAAAAACAAAGTAGCATGAGATAGTCAAACACTGTGACAATTTTCCCAGGAAGGTTATGGAATCTCCATCCTAGAAAATATTCAAAGCTCAAGCAGAGACAATCCTAAGCAATTTGATCTGACTCTCCAGCTCTCTAACTCTCTCTAACTGGTAAAATGACCTCTAGACATGTCTTTCAATCTACATGATTCTATGACTGCCTTTTACATAATTTTTTTCAAAATCTTCGGAACAGTGAAAGAGCTTGAGATTCTGCTATCTCATAAGCAGATGTCCCCACTGTAATACTTTATTAATTTCTTTAAGTTTGTTTTCTGATGGAATAATTTAAAACCTTTGAGAGCTACTTATTTAGAGATAGCAAAATGTCAGCTGTTTTTAATTCTGCAGATGGAAGTAAATATTTTAACTATGAAAATATATTATAAACTCTTCTTCATGTGGTATTTATGTTTTATTTTTATATCATAAAATTTGATGGTGGGGGAAATGTGTCAGTGATATAAATAAGTCTAAATTTATTCAAACAATAACAGTATTTATTTTCTTTTTGTAAATGTAGAGAATGCACACCCACATAAGCATCTATATTGGTTGCTCACCTCTAGTGGTTAGGTTTCATAAGCTCTTATTGATTTTCCTGCATGGGTCACAAAGAGGTAAGCAAGGTATGCCGGTGTGGTCCTAGTCCACAGGTTGTCATGGGTCAGTAGTAAGGCTTTGTATAGCAAACTATAGAAAGATCATTGTAGTGTATTTCTTTTATCAGTTTATTTTTCTGTAGAAACTATTCTAACTAGAAACTGATCTAAAAGTTATTTAGATTTTATTTTGTATTCATCCCTTGGTGGAGGTTCAATATAAAAAGTGATGAGAGCTCAGTGATTACGTTGCCATCTTCTTGGAAATGTCATGCTTTCTGTTAGAATAAAAAAGAAAGGGAACAATTTGGTTTTTTTGTTAATAAACTTAGTCCAAGAGCAGCAATGGCTCAAATAGAAACTGTGTTGAGGATTTTAGGATGCATACTGTCAACAGAGCAATTTAATGCCTTCATCATGTTATCAGTCTATTTTTCAAATCCCGCCAGTACCGTTTCATTTGTGTCTCAGTTAAACTTGAGCCAGGTGCATTTCATCTATATGCTTATCACTCTTGGGCAAAGTAGTATCCAAGTAAAAGTACTGTACCTGTCTCTTGAGAAGAAAACAGAGCAGGGTGTCTTCTGTATGCATTACTGCTATCCTGTTTCATGACTTCTCCCACTATTCTGGGAGGAAGACACAGAATTGTGGCCCCTGTGGTGCTGTTTGAATAATAATGCACCAGTTTTTACCCTTCTGAAACATCTGAAGGAAGGTAATAAAACAAACAAATATGTACATACCTTTTGAAGCTCACATGATGATGGCCTGGAACATGAAAAATGAAAGGCATTATTAAGTTCACTGTTATTGTTTTATTGTTATAATAATATAATGAAAATAATCATAGGTAATACAAGTTTTTGTGTACTTTCTGACCGTGAAGACCTTTTATAGCTTCTGGCATGGATATTTTACATGCACTGCAGTCTTTCCAATTAAGTTTTAACAATTATTACAGTGAAAATAACTAAAAAGTCTATAATAATATATATCTTTATAAGACTGATAAATATAATATGATTCCTGGTTACTTTTGTACAAATAGCAGTCCAGGTCCTCTACAGTTTATATTAACATAGTTTCACAAGACTGTATCAATTTAAAAAAGGTAAAGGTTTGAACTAACAACTTGCTTAATAATAAACTTTCCAGTCTTGCTAACAGTAAACCACTAATACAGCTTTGGGTATAGATTTAGAGTGAAAGTCTGCGTCCTTTGAAAATACCACAAAGCTTCCACAAATGCCTGTGTAGTCGAGATATCTCTCACAGTTTTAAAATTTCATAACCTTTAAGTTACAAGAAAGATGTAAATCTTCTGTAATATGCAGACCTTTTTATCCCTTATGAGGATCAACATTACTATTCTGAAAAATTACATAATTCCACACACATCATTATCAATCATTACCTTAGAGAACTAAAATAAATCGAAATACAAACTTCTGATATTTGTATTGAGCTCCATCTTTTATTCTCTGAAAGTTATAATATTGCTGTTGTGACTGTTGTTAGTACAGTCCACCCAAGCAAACAATGAAATATAGTAAAATATAATAAATATAATAAAATGTCCTTTTCACCAACATATATGATGATTCCTATTTGTTCAGTGTAACATAACTAAATATATATCATTATTTATTTTTTCATTCCTCTCAGGAATCCATTTTTATTTTAACATGACAAATCAAACTGCATTTTTAGGAGACAGAGGGAGTAGAGAGAGGGAAGATACTTGTGTGTTCATACCTTGTACTTCTAATATCTTCATCCTTCTGTGGGGAAAAAAAAAAAAAAAAAAAAGATCTAAGCCTCTCTGATTTCTTCATTACTCACTAACCAACTTCATGTGGTGTGTCCAAATAGTCAGTAGACAGAAGCTGAGCCAATCCAAGAAAAATGGTATTATTCCAGAGTTTCATTTGACAGTTCTTGAGATGTAGTCTTTCTCATATGTCAAGTTCAGATTTCTCCTCTTCCTGGTTGGTTTTATATCATCAGGTTCCTATTTGGGATTACACCATGTTATGTTAAGACTTTTCTGAAAAGTAGTAGTTAATAATATATAAAAAGGGAGTAAGCATTTGGCTCAACTTTGGTCCCTATGAAGAATTAAAATATTTTTGTACTGCATGCGTTTCTTTGATTATTTCATGTAGCAGTATATATATTTGTAAATAAAATTCCAGTTGATGTACACAGCCATGAAGCTTTTGAGAAGGTGCCTGAGCAACCTGGAAAAGATTTGTCTTGCCTAAATTCAGATGTCTAAATTATAAGTCCTCCTATCTGAGCTAGGGGGTGATTACAATTAATGGAGATGTAAGACTTAATTCAGTTGCCCAGACTGATTATTTGTCTCTTGGTATTTGAGATGTCCTGGGATCTCCTGCTTGTGTTCTCACAGCCATACATTAGGTCCTGGGTCCTGCGTTTTATCTGCCAGCCCTCTTTGGGTCTCTTTGGTGTGCTAAGCTGTCTCAATGACACTTGAGTGGGTAACATATTTGAAAAATAAAACTGAATTGCAAATATAGTCAGTAATGCTCGTTTTACAATTCATTTAACTAAATGTAATTGTCCCCTTTAGAAGAAGTTTAATAACTCTTTGGTCTCTGCTTACCGTATTGACTAGATCTGATTCAGATGCCCACAGATTTTTATCATCTAGTGACATATCTGTGCCCACAGGTTATGTAAATATGACACAGGTTGACAAATATGATCTACAGAAGAGCTATATGCTTTTAATATACTCAAGAGGCTAGACAAAGATCTTAGAGCAGATCAGAGCAACATGCGTCATTTGTTAAATCTGTGTAGTTTTGTGACAGGATTTATAGGAAATCTTGCTGGATCAGCAGATGGAAACAAGGAGTAATAAAATACATAACTCAAGTGGCAATAGAAGCTTATATATAGGCAACTGAATCAAAATCTACATACTTATTAACTATGATGACAACCTAGACAGTAACTCAGAGGTGAATACTTATTCTGAGAACACTTAAAGTGAAGAGTGCTAAAGCCAGTGTCATATATGAGAGATTGAAACTAAACAAAAGTGGTACATTGTTCGGCAAGGCAGTCTTCCGAACTTCCTTTGAAGACTTTGTAACATTTCAGTGCCCGTTAATAATTTTAAAGTATCCTAAATCAGGATGACATTTCCATTGATTTGCTTACAAATTACAAGATATGAATGTTCCAGTTCTATGTTCCAATATTATGCAACTGTGCAATTACACAGATGTGATTTTTCTCTTTCCTTGCACCTGAGCATCATCATATTGTCTTTGTAATCATATTGATGCATTGTATTTGGCTAATTAATGTACTTAGTAAAGCTATAGTAAGTTCAAACATACGTCAGCTTTTGGAGCTATTTATTTGAAGTGGTTTATGTTTTTTTTTTTTTTCCCCACAAAATTATGATAAGTAAAAAAACTATACTTTGTAAAATCGTGAATTCTAGTAGTATATAGACACTTGATTCTCAATATTACTGGAGACTGTAATTGTAAAAGAAACAACATGTTATGTATTATAACATATAGTAATTATATATTTTCATAAAACACTCCATTACTTCCCATAGTGTACTAAATTTATTACTAACAGATATATATATGCTAACATTTGCAGATTAACATTCCATACAATCTATTTTCCTCCAGAATGCTTCATGTTATGTATCAAGTACAAATAATATTTACATTCCTAAATAACAGTAACTGAAAACTGGTTATGTCATTTCAGCATCAAATGTTATCATAACCATTGCCCACCTCCATGATACTTTAAATAGGATTTCATCCTTTGACATAAGGATGATTTTGATAGAAGGAGAATGTTCCTGCTTCAATATCTTTCACCCAAGGATCCTTCCTATACATAATTATCATGGCTATGTATACATAGACTGGTGACATAATCAAATGGTCTTATCTCTTACCTCACATATTTCTATCCACATTCTTAATACATTTAAGGAAGTTTATTTGTTTTATACAATACAGATGTCCAAGTAGCAGTACATATATATGAAATATTTAATGAAAGGTGTCGTGTTGTATTTTTCTTTCCAGGTAGCTGTATTATCTGAAAGTTTGGTACAAACAAAAACACCATTACAAGCAGTCAGAATATATTTTCTGAAACTAAGCACAAATATTGGTTATTTTTTGTTCATTTTTCAATTGATAGTTTTCAGCCATACAAATATATACAACTCTTTCTAGCAGTCAATTTTGCAGTTAATGCTTCTGTTGTCCTAATTGTCAGTCAGCTGTCTCAGTGGAAGTGGAGGATGGTGATCCATGTGGCAGCAAAGATACAAGGGTTATTAATAGATTGGTAACCATGGAAGTAGGAAGTAAGGCTTCTCCCTCTCAAAAGGTGGTGGGATCATTAGCCCAGATGAAGCATGCAGCATGGGCATCAAACAGGAGGAGCTGGAGGCCATAGCTTGCATGACTGCATGACTGGAATGCTACAGTTTATGGATGCCAACTTTTCAGAAGGGATAGGCAAGGAAGATGGTATGGCCCTTTATGTTAGGCTGATATCACATTGGGAGTTTATTGAAGATCATCCAACAAGGATTAAGAGGCAGGTGAAATACTCTACAAGCAGTTGGGAGAGGTTTTGCTATCGCTACCTCTTGTTCTTATGGGGGACTTCCACTTCACAGATGTCTGCTGGAAATACAGTATGGCAGAGAGGAAACAGTCCTAGACGATCCTGTTTAATATCACAGAATCATAGAATCATATATTCATAGAAAGTTTTGAGTTGGAAGGGACCTTAAAGATCATCTAGTTCCAACCCCCCTGACATAGGCAGTGACACCTCCCACTGGACCAAGTTGCTCAAAGCCTCATCTAGGATGGTCTAAAACAGTTCTAGGGAATATCTTTATCAATGGTCTTGACAAGGTGATAGAGTGCACCCTCAGTAAATATGTAGATGACACCAAGTTTGGTGGAAGTGTTGATCTACTTGAGGATAGAAAGTCTCTACAGAGGTATCTGGACAGACTGTGTCATCACTGAGTCAGGGGCTGAAAGCCCCAGGAGGCTGGAATAGGGTTCTGGGCCATGGACAGGTTGGGGAGATGCCACAGGGAGGCTGATCAGGGACCCTAAGGATGGTGGTGCCCTCAGGGCCCTGACACTGATTATAATTTCATCTCATTCAGCAATTAATTATTTTTCCATCACTGGCACTGCATTCTCTTTCATTTAAATACATTGAAAAACCCTGAAAAAAAGAATATTGGTAGTAGCTAAGAGAAGCTCTTTAAACTTCTGCAAAACAGCATTCTTCTTATATTACTCTCCATATTGTTACATGTGTAAAGTTTTGGTCAAATCAAATTTTGCCTTCTGGCAAACCTTCTAAGATTTCACTTTGTGACTTAAGGGAGAAAGGAAGAAAAAGGTTTTTGTTCTAAACATCTTCTGAAGTTCATTAAGATTACACTTAAAATACAACTCAAATATAACTTCTTCCCTTATTCTAAAAAACAAAAATCACCAAAACAAAACCCCACAAAAACGACAATGTTGCACATTGTACTTGATCATTCTCTTTTGTTCATTGTTCTGCAGAACTGTAAATTGCTATTACCTCTGTGGATTTCCAGGAGGAAATATAACCTTCCTAATCATCATTTATACTTTTGCAATTTAAAATTTTCAAAAGACAGTTCTTTGCTGTTCAGAAACTCTGTGGACATTCAATAATAATGTGAACTTCAATAATAGTGTCAGTTATGGTATGTTGTTATTTACAATTTTATTAATTTATCTACTGCAATGCAGATAATCTGCTGCTACTGTCTTAGAAATAAGCTCTGAGTGCAAGGCAAATATGTATATGTTTTTAAAAATGCAATAAAATATTCTGGAATCACAAAAAAGTGCTCACAAGAAGTCTGGTTAGTCCTGTATTTGAAAGACTCATGTCAACTCCACTCACAACACAGTACTTAAAGAGCAAGAGATGACATTGTTGTAACTCATTTTTATATTAAACTAAATTAGAAACACAATTTTTATGATAGATGTCATCCAATCCTTCTGTAACAGACAAATCTGGAACTGAAATGTTACAGAATACTGGAGGCTTCACAGCTTTCCCAATTAGAAATAGGGTTTCATTTTCACTAGTTATTTTACCATTAAACAGTATATTTCTGTGCACTTTTAGCAATTTTTTGTTATTGTTTTTGTCTGCTTCTGCACTCAGTGTGTGTGCGCATAAAACCCATTTCTAAAATGTCTTCCTGTTTTCTTTCTGAATTCACTCTGTAGCACAACCTCCAATAAATAAAGACAACATTCTGTCAAAGACTAATCAATAATTCTCATGCTAAGATTTTTTTTTTTTTTCCCTGTGTTTCTAATCATCAAAGGTATGTGGAAGATCAATTTTTGAAATTCTCTAAAGATAGTGGAAGTATTGGTAAAAGCTGAAAATCTTACTTCTTCTTCTCCTTTTTATTTTATTTTTTTTTTATTTTAATTATATTAAGCCAAAGTTTTATACAGATATATATACAGATATATACTGGTTTTCATCCAGTATTTAAAATCCATATTTTAGAAACAATTTATTCATATTACATAATTATTTTCTTGAGACCTCAATGTAAATGTTCAACCTGCAAGGTAGAAAAGAAATCTTCAGATTTGATATTCTTTCTGTCACCATCATTGTATACCAGTATTCCTGTATATATTCACATGTTTTTTTCCTGTTTTCTTTCATTTAACTCTTACTTTTGTCACTCACTTTTCCAATCTCCTTTCTCATAGGTGTTCTGAATGTTATTTTGGGCCACAGGTGTCAACCAGCATTAATTACTGTATCATTTGCACTCGATTTTGAAAGTTAGAGTAGTTCATTCTCCTGTGTGATCTTTATCTGTTGTTTTTGTTATGTTGTTATTTGCAGTCTTATTTTATTCTAAGTCTATGACATATACATAGAATCTATTCCTTCTTTGCTGCCTCAGTGGGATAGTATGAGATACATTCGGTTAAAATGAAAGAGCTTTATGGCTCTTAGAAAATCATGCTGTATAAAAGTATTAAAGTGGATGTAATGTTTCTTTTCACAAAGACATCTGTAGACAACATATTTGCTGCGAAACTACCAAGTGATTCTATTTGTTATTCAGCTGCCAACAATAGCCTCAAGTATTTCATTTATGCAGTTATCTTTATCATCGTATTCCTCAATTATGTGATTACTTATGCTTATTTTCTGTGGTCAAGGTTTAAACTGAAATGAACTTAAATTAAGAAATTAAGAATTCAGTATCCTATAAATTAAATAATTATTTCAAAGCTGTTTCCAAGAAAATATCTGATTTTATATATGACATATTAACTAGAAGCTGGAAAATATGCAAAGTCTTTATGAAGATTTGTACCTTTTCATCCATACTCTAATAAATTACTCAGTTATATGGTAGCCAAAATATAAGGCAATACTTTTTCCATGACTCTGTAAACTGATATTTTAATAATAATAATTTGATGACTTAATGAACTTTGGCATTGCTTACAGAATGTTTCAGTAGACTAATGATTTTGACACTAGAAAGTTATTTAAAATAAAGATTCCATAAATTTTAAAATAGAAAAAGAAAAGCTTTTATAAACTAATTTCAAGTAATTTTTGTTTAAAAACTGTTAAAAATTCATTGCTTTTTAAAGAAATGCATACATGTACAAAGTAATATTTTTAAGAAAGTCACAAGACTTGTATTAATAGAAAAAATATCTTTTGGATGTCAAGAATTATTAATAGTCAAATTTAAGAGCTAAATGGCAAATTAATGCCTTCATAAATCAATATAGAATCTGCTGTAAAACCACTCTTTACACAAATTTTTCTTACTCAACTCTAGGCAGTCTATTTTGAACTTATGAGGATTTTGAGAGATGTTAATGGTAAATGAATCACACACCTCTTTGTATAATGTACCCACTTTTTAGTCATTTGCTGCATATCCATTTAAAGATATAAATATGCATTTTTCACACAAGCAAATCCTATGTAGTACCAAACAGAAGATCTCCTTGAGTTTTCTCAGATCAATGAAATTTGTGTTAAATACTACCAAAACAACATTATAATTTCTCTTCTAAATCCAATATTGAATATGATGAAGTCAAATACTGCTTAACAATCCATTCTGGCATGCATGCAGAAACTTACACTGAACATAATACTTTTACAAATTCCTATTATATAAATTTAGTGGTTATTTATTTTTGTAATTTCACATGTGAGCTATTTTGAGAATGGGATTGTAAGTGTGATCAAAGATCATATATAGGATGCTATACAGTGGGAAAAGAAGCTAGTTAAAATTCTGCTGGTTGTTGTAGAAGGAAAAAAGAATCAGTCTATTTCAACGTTTCTAGTCCTTTGTAGAAGCAATTATAGAATGCAAATATTTGTAAACTGTATATATGTACAAAATTCAATATTATATTCAAAATTAAAGTTATATATATAAAAAATATTTTTCTTATTTGCTGTGTGAAGCTGCTTAAACAAAAGGAAATAGAAATCCAGAAGTATCATTTACTTCTTACAAACTGCTTTTTAATTTCCACCTCAAAAATTATCTTTAAGCACTATTTACCAATGATTTCAACACTTTTCTCCTAACATTTTATGAGATCTATTTCTTTCTACAGTGTGTCTCTATGTAAAGATTAAATATTTCTATTTAGAAGGTCTGTTCAAATACTCTTCTGATTTTCATTTTATATAATTACACATATATTAATGAAGGGATCTAAATGAGAGTATCTCATTTGATACTGGTTTTTATTAGCTTTTCAGATTTATACCACCTAAAACCATGTATAAAAAGGTATGCAAATATTCTAAAAATATTATCAAATATAGATGCTTGTATTGCCTTGCCCATATTATTTGTGCATAACATAATAAGAAGCACAAATCTGCAGCTCAGTAATCAGCCAAGGTTGATGGACTTCTTTATGCTGTAAGGATAATCTATATCAGCTGAGAATCAGCCTTGCCATCCTAATAACAAAAATCTTACCTACAGAGAAAATGTAGTGTCATCTTTTTCTCCTGTACTCCTTCCAGTCCAAAGTGCTTGTGGTGTTGATTCTGTCATTTGATTAACACCCTATATAGTCTAGGCAGGAAGATGAGAAGTTCATTTTTGACTGCCTAGGGAATCCAATTCTAGAATTATTCAAAAAGTGGGTTCAACAAACAGTAGAATGAAAATAGCATACACAATGTATTCATGGAAAGATAACAACAGCAACAAACCCAATAATAATAATAATAATAGCTTTGATGATTCTTTAACAAGGACTGTATCTAAGCAAAAAATGTTAATTTTTCAGAATGCTTCTAACAGTAGAGAAAACAATATTTCATAATTCAGCTTAGAAGTTCACTTAATACAGGAAATAAATATAATCACAGTAGACCAGAGATACTTTGTTGAAATGACAGTACTTGTTTATTAAGTTGAAGCAAATATGGTTTTTAGGCCTCATTCAGGTATAATTGAAGTCACTCCAAAAATTCATCATTTATTTAAAGGGACTTTTAGTTAACTGTTCTGTTCCAGCTGTTCTTCATTCTGCCTAGCTGGGAATTTCGTAGCTCAGTGCAGAGTACTTTTTTTTGTGCTCTATAGCAATAATCAGTGTGATGAAAGATGGATTTCTACTCACAATGACATTCATGGAAACATTAATTCCTATCATACTGTTTTAAAATATTTTACCTGTGTTGACTGCAGTAGCTGAATGATGATGATGAAAAAAGTAAAGAAAATATCTGTCTTCACTGAAATTGTTAGAAGATGGTTTGAGTCTCTGTGTGTCAATGATATCATCAGTATCAGTAGAACAATATATGAAAGCATAAATGTGGATGCCTATCAGAAACCTTGTTGCTTATTTCAAAGTGTAGAAACTTAAAATATATGATGAGATGGTGATTTAGGTTTAGCAGGAATAGATCAATTTATTGTATAATTTATTTCCAACAACAGTTTCACATAAATAGTCAAGAAAAATCTTTTGAGAGCATGAGATTTTCCTTTACGTAGTGTATTATAAATGAAAGACATTTTGCCTAAGAAGAGGGAAAAAGGTTTTTTTACTAACATGAGTTTCTAGACATATTCTGATGAAAATACTTAGGTCTGGAGATTGTAAAGTTACTCACTCATTGCATCCACATTCTTCCATCTTGCTTTGAGGCTTCAGTGTTTATTGATGAGAACACAGATAGCATTATTTTGCAGACTAGTAGATGACTGGTTCTTCAATAGAGACTAAAATGTAATCTCTGTCTTGCATAATATGCAGAAAAAAGACAACATTTTCTGCAATTGCAATGCTTGAAAGTATTCTACAGTGCATCAAGAATTGTTCTTATGTATCATGTCAAGCCTTTGTTCTATAGGGAAAACTTTTTTTTATAGTTACTATAATCTTACGTTACATGAATAATCATATCATCTTATCATAACTGGATATTATCAGGCAGTTTCTTAGAAGGTGAAATGAAAGCTTGAGATGACCAGGTCTATGTTTGCCATGATATGTCCCAGAGCCTTTGCTTTTATAACAAGGTTGATGTACTGTCAAGGTTGATTTTGGGAAAGAGTTGAGCAACACTGCTTAAAATCAAAAATGGGAAAGATGTCCGCACAAGTGATTGGTGGCATGTGTTGTCCTATTATGCAATGCCATATATATATATATGTGTGTGTGTGTGTGTACCCTAATAATCTTTAATTTACAGGGCCAATGTCTTGCTGATCTTTGCACAAGACTACAACAGAGCATTTGGCCCTATGCAGTACTCTGTTTGGGACATAGGTTGCACACTCAGTCTATTAAAACATCCTGACCTCTGTTCCGGAGCCAGAGACATCCAAAAACTGTTTTGATCATGATTCACATTATTTATCATCTTTGTTCCAGGGCTTTCTTCTGGGGATTCAAAAAGTAAAAAAAGAGCTCTCTTCCCCATCCATTCAAACCCAGAAAATGTCTGCTTGCCTTTAAGATACATTAACATGTGGACAATTCTTTTCTCAAGCAAATTCTCACATGGGGTTTGGTCATCTTACTGCCCCCAAAGTAGGAATTATGACATCTACCCTTTCCTTCAAGGTCCATTTTGCAGGTGATGGATGAAGAACACTAATCATTGGAGTCCATAGCCTAATCTAAATTATTTGGGTCCTCATTACTAGTAAGGGTCACATGAGTCATAGAAGCAGGAGACAGATGGCTTCAATCACAATGTTAACTACTATCTTGATGTCAGAGTGGCAAAATGATAGCTAAGAATTTACATGATGAATAGCCTTTTACAGAGATGTGATGGTATAGCTGCAGGGTGAGACAAGCAAGCTGGAAACTTGGGGTATGCAAAGACGGCCTACATAAAGGCACACAGAGCTATAGGACAGCTATTGCAATGCATCACAAAAAGAGAAACAAAGGCTCAAAAAGGCCTGAACCTCAGTAATAAATTGAGCTCTTCCTGGCAAAACAAATAACAGGGAACACCATGCTACATACAGTGCTGTAGCATCCTCCCTCTCTGGCTTTATCATCAGTAATTACAGCAATATGTATTCTAGAAGGAATATACAATTTATTCATGTAGTATATGCCATATACTTTAAGATGTTCAATTAATTCAGTGGAGTATATTTCTCTTCATGATCTATACAAGAAAAAAATTCCTAATAAATTTCATTGTTCTCACAGAAAGCATAAACACAGGCATTTACTCAACCTGGACTTTTTCCATGTTCTTCAACAACTTTCAAGTCTGAAAATATCAAGTTCAAGGAAGTAATTTGAAATACATGGAAATTTATTTTAACTGAAATATAGAACCTTTACTACTTCAGATTTTGACTCAGTTTTGACAAACAACTCCTGACTCAATACAAGTTTCTTTCAAGTTATCAAAGATTCTTTTACTGTAACAGAGAAACATTTGGCATAGGCTTACTGAAGATTTCAAAACACAAAACGTAAGGAATCAGTCTCTACAATTAAAATATTCTATCAAATTTTCTTTTTTTTTTTTTCATAAACCTTAAAGGCAAAAACTTTTGCACTGTCTTTTCCACAATTTTAGAGCATACGCAATGCATATTGTTCAAGCAGTGACCTTCACAGGCAGAACAATTGGCTTTTTTTTCCCTTTTTTTTTCCTTGTTGAAAGATGAAGGTTGGGGTGTTTTGTGATTCAGATAACCTTCATTCACAGCTAGTTAACTAAGTATTGGATTTTATAAAGAAATTAAGACACCAGGCATTTGGATTAGTAATGTTTGCCATCATTCATACTCAATAATTGAGGTCATAGGGATTATAAACTCTAATGTGTCAAATTGAATTCACCAGCAACAATCTAAAATCCTTTAATTATCTGCTTTGGGGGCATTGGATTAACTAAAGCCTGTCAGTAACAAATAGAAGTTCTGTATACTTTTTTTTAAAATTTTTTCTTTTTAGTAGGCTACCGATAATTTTTTAGCTAATAAGTATAAAAATAAAATCTAACCCAAATCCTTCCTGTTTCTTAAGATGTTTTACATTACCATTTAATCACAGTCACTTTATGTTTGCATCCCCTATTACAGTGTGGTAAACAAGCCGAGTAAATCATAGTTCTTTGTCACTTTCAGCCATTTATCACAGCAAATCATATTAGAGATATGTAGTCAAAAATGTTATTTGGTTTGATCATAAAATGATAACTAAAAAAATAGATGTAGCAGGACAGATATATGAGTAGTTTCAGTGTTCTTCATTTAATTTCCTTCTTAACTGATCATTGTCTTTTTAAGTCCCTCTCTCATTTCTGTCACTAGAAGACAGGCATAGTTCTTATGTCTTCTCATTAGATGTTTCACATGCACTAAATAAATGCTGTCAAAAATCTCTTGCTCAAATTCTTAATAATAAATTTCATTAGTATTGAATTTTTAGTTGCAAGGAGGTTCTCAGGTTATTTCATAGTGTTGTTAGCAATATCTCTTTACAAAGCAGTAGGTCCATTTTCAGTCATTGTCCTAGAAAATACAAAATAAATAAAAGAAAAAAAAGAAATAATAATTTACTTCATAAAAATTAGGTTGATAATTTCCTCCAAAATAGCAAACCACAAATGCTAAATAAACAATCTTCCTCTCTACCATGAATTTAATATGTCACCCAAAATAATTTTCTACTTTGGATTTGTATTTTTAAATCACAATTTTCTAAAACTTTCTCTATTCTGTTTTTTAATATTAAATATGTCAGATTTGGTTTTTGATGAAAAGTGACCATGGGAGGAGAAAGTAACAGTATTGGTTTAGGTTTTAGTCTCTGCCTCAGGTTCCCATTGTGGTGTTTTTACTTGGTGATTAACAAGACAGTTGATTCAACTCATGTAACTGTGGTGAATATTTAAGACATCAATAGATGTTGTACTTCAGAGAAGAAGCTCATGAGAGAGTAAGGGAGAAGTATGCTTATCCTACTCAAGTTTTCAAAGCCACTATATGAATAAACAAAAACCGTGTAAATTGAGACGATGACAATGAATATTTGTGCCACAGTGACAGATACTCAACCTGACCGAATTTAAACATTCACACTGCTGATGCCTACATCTGAAATAATAATTTAAACTCCCTTCATAACTAATGAAGAGAACAGGTGCTTGCAAAAGATGATTCATCTATCCACAATTTTTACCTGCTTTTCAGAGACAGCCTTGAAAAAAACAGCCTTTAAAAATTAAAAGAGAAGTATTTTGGTAAACATTTTGTTATTCATGAAAGAATAAAATGCAAACAAGTATGTAAGACAAGGAAATATTTTTTAATTGTCAAAGTAAATATATTGTAAAATTAAAATTGCTATGATTTGTGTATAATGTTGTCCAGTGTTTTGAGTGCTTCAGTAAAATGTACTAGTATTAGATAATAATAGATGAAATATTGTCCTTATTCACCGCTATTTGACATTGGCTTACTGTGGCAGTAACTGCTTCATTATTTAATGGAAAACAATGTCACATTTCAGTGCAAAGCTTCATCTTCTCCAGACTTTAATACACAATTGAAAGGATTGATTGCTGTTGATTGGATTTTGTCTGAGGACATAGTCATTTCCACATGCCACTGGATTTAACAGCCACTTTTCTCAGTCTTGGGAAAATCAAAATACTTTTGTTCATCCTTTACATAAGCCTTCTGAAGCTGCTGAAAAAAAAACAAACATGTAGAAAATGTCACTCTTTTAAAACTGTATTTAGAGAAGTCTCTGTGTTACATCTCTTTTTGTTTCATAAGAAATCCCAGTTATGCAACTGGAATGACATATCTTCCCCCAATTCTTCAAGTGGGTCTGTATGTAATAAGCAAGCCTTAGATAGGATTCTTAATTCTGTCACTGTTATTACAGGAGCACCTTAACTTCATTTTAAGTTTTCCTCATCAATTTCTGCTTCCACTAAGTGAAAGGTGACAATGTGTAACAAAGTATCTGCCCTTGGAGAAGAAGGTAGGGACCTCTTTCAGTGGCAGAAGAGTCCTATTTCCTCATTGCTGACAGCAGATGCAATAAACTTGATTCTTCATCTCTCATTCTCTAGTTCATATAGATTATCATTCCTTTTCTGCAATTACTCTGCCTTTCCTGCAGAAAACAAACAAAAAACCAACAACAATAATAAAAAAATCCCAACAAAAACCAAGCACAAAACCCAAAACAAAACAACAAACAACAAATCCAAAACATGAGAATATAAAAATTTTTATTTTCTCCATAAAGTAAAATTGAGTTTTGCTTAGACAGAGAAGGTATTTTGTTGGCATTTGTCCGTGACAACATTGTCTGTGTCCAATGTATGGCTTATGTGCCAGGGTGTTGCTGTTACACTTTTAACAAAGAAAACTGAAATGAAGTTTCCCTTTTGCAAACATGTACAGATCAGATATGAGCCATCTTTCATGCCTTTTGAACAAAATGCCCCTTTTATCACCTATGTGAGCTCTGACCTGTTCCAGTAGGAGATCCAGAAATGAGAAGAGAAGCAACTGGATTGCAACATAGTCTGAAATGACTGTGAAGCTAAATGGAGGTTTCCATTTAGCCAATGAAGGGCTCAGACTCCTAAGAGAATGGGCATTGTAATAACCAGAGTTGGTTATTTAGAAATATATTGTGACTATACAGTCTACTCCTTCAAATGCCAAATATTGATTAGGTATCTCCTCTTTACCCTGTAATCATTGCTAATTTCTTGTTTAAAGCTTGATGAAAGAAAGCTGCCAGATAGCTTTTAAATAGCTATAAAGTCTGGATGGTCAGAGTAACTTTTAATGAAATCCCATTAATTTCAGTAAGATTATATGAGAATTTAATCCTTAGAATGTACTATATTTGCATAATTCATATAACTATTCTAGAGACAGCCTGAAATAAAAGCAACAAATACCACACCCACCTTCTACTACATCAATGTGCAGCTGTAAAGCTGTGAAATGTTTTTGTTATAAATAAGTAACATTTTTTAAATGGGATAACAACATATTCTTGATCTATTTTGTTCTTTGCAACATTCTCAAATGGTAATGTCGCATCTATTTTCTGTAGCTATCTTTATGTTGTAGAAATAGCAATTTTTTAAAAGAGCATTGAAATTTAGAATCTCCAATATTCTTTTGCATTATTTCAATGTTATTTATTTTTATTAATAGGCTGAAAAGATGTTTTTCTATTATGTTAATCTCTTTTAACAACTTATTTCGAAGAGTAGCAAGCATGAGAATTGTCACTTAGGAACAGATATATTCCATAATTGTTTATAAGCCATATAAGCTTCTGGTATAATCAATACATAATAAAAAAGCTATTTCATTATTTTACAATTACATGTACTTATATATCTTGAATGTATTCACATTAGAATGCTGAGCATATAGAGGTCAATTATGTTAATTTTAAGTGTAAATCAGTAAAAGATAACATGAAATAAATTTTAATTTTAAGATTGTGAGTAATAATGTTATATTTACTACAAATAGACTTTAAAAATTAAAATTATGTTGCTAACATTTACATTTATCTATTCTAATACTCAGAACTGACAACTTATATATAAGGTTTGCAAGCAATTTTTTTTGAGGCAATATGATTATAACTTTTGTAAGATCAATTTATCACAACGAAAAATAGTGTTGTGTAAAGAAAAGAGCAATGACACATTAATAAACAGGTTATTTTTAGCTTTTGAGGATAATGAACATCTGGACTATCATATTGTAGCAGTGTCACATCAGTAGTAGCATTGCAGTTTCTGTATCTGTCAGTGTTTTTCATTTCATTCCTCTTTTTTCTGTAAGCAAAACTTCCTATGTACCACAGTTTATCAGACCTGAGTAAGATACATCAAAAAAAAGTGAGGGGACTATTGAAAAGTGATTTAATGCTGGAGCAGCATAGGTCTCTGTTTATCTCAAAAATCACCAAACCAGAAAACAGTCAGTAGTCATAACAGTAAGGAACATACTCTTAGTGAACTACGTGTGAAATGATGCAAATGGTACTTCACTCACAGAATCTGACTGTACATGACCTGATCTCTTTAATTCAGATGCTCTTTCCTAGACATCTACATAGTACAGGTGCTTTCCACAACAAGATAATGTGAAGTGGGTGCACTTTCACTTCAGTTCCCAGTATTCCTGGTATTTCCTTCAGAGAACTTGCATCAAGAAAAATAAATTGTAGCATGACACAGAAAAATAAACAGGTATGCTGCATTTAGAGTTATGAAATACAAGTTATGAAATACCCAGTTGCTCGGCTGTTCTGGAAATCATGTACATCTTCATCCTGGAGTAACAGTTACAGGGAAAACCAATCATACTCAGCCCATATGGTCTTGGCTGAATATGACCAGCAAAGAATAAATTTTCAGATAATGTGTTGCCAAATTGTAATTAATCTCTAATGAACAAGCGTGAATTAGAAGATCAAGTTTACCTGAAGAGAGGATTTTATATTTTTTAACTGAAATAACAAACATATTTTCTTGATATATTAGCAAAGTATCAGCCAAATGTCATGTGTGTTCTTGGAGCAGAAAAGCTATTTAAAAAATATAATAAAGTTATTTAAAAAAAAAAAAAAAAAGAATTAAGTGTTCTTTTAAGACCACTGGGGAAATAACTGAATGGTTTCAGATGAAAAGTCTCCAATAAAACTCAAACCTGTGAAAATATCCAGAATAGAATACTTGCAGATCAGGGAAAAAAGAAAAATAAACCCAACAAAACCTGCTGGAAATAAAACTGTAATGCAAAATGTCAGTCATTTGTAACTGTCAGTGTCATTACCCATGCTATCTATTATATCACACTGCATCGGATCTTGAGTTAATCTTTATTTTTCTGGAGCCAGGTGGTTCTTCCACAGCAATGATGCTTGAAAATTATTTTCCAGATAGATACTTTCATTTAATAGCTACCACAGAACAATTCTTACTGCTTACTATCTTCCCTTGATTGAGTTCCATAGTATGCAAAGAAGGATTTACAGGATGCATAAGTGTCTAATAAATTGCCCGTGGTTACTGCTGTAAGATTGTTCTACAGATCCACAACTACAACTTTATAACCACTTGACAGAATTACTTAAAGGAAGCAAGAATCTACTGGCTATAACATTAACTAATTTCACAGTTATGCTTTGTGGCACCCACCCTTTTAAGTTTCAGCCACTGTTATAGGTTTTGTTATGCGAATGCTTTTGTATTATTTTCTATATTACTGCTATTTGGGCTTAATTTTGTCTCATATATTAAGACTTTTAATATTTATAGCAATTTTTCTTAAAAGAGATTGGTTTCCTACAAGGACTTTGATCTTAAGTAAGAGCTTACTGTCTTTATTTGGTTGGGTAAGAGCACTCAGAAATGGTCATTGACTTCAGTTGTTCAAATCATTCCACAAAATAATTTACTTTTAACAAAAGAATATGGCAAGTTATCACTTTAACTTCTTCTATAGGGATCCTTCATGGGAAAAAACTTGCGGATTCCCTGGAAGCGACACTTGAAGCTATGTAAATTTTACTAGTGATGATAAGTTTCTACTTTTCAGAGAATAGGCTGAACTTGCAGATAAAAAACTTTCTGTAACTGAAAGATAACATAAAAACTGGAATGAAAAAAAAAAAAACAAAAAAAGAAACAGAAATTTCAAAATGCAGTTATGATTTTAAGACAAGAAGAAAACAAACCCCACAAATATGATTAATAGAGAATAGAAACTTTATACTGAACCTTAGCTAAAATTGCAGTAAGTTTGGCTCTTGGTATTGTAGAAACTTGGTTACAGAAATGGCCCGGTTGGTCTAGTATCCTGGTTCTGTTATGGTCAATATCACATAAGCATCACAGAAGGAGACTTCAGTAGCTGACAATCAGGTTTGATTTATTCTTTCTATAACTTCTAGGCTGCAAAATATATCCCTGAATTTGTGGTTCTGTAGTTCTCTATATAATGCAGTCTTTCCATTGGATATAAATAGAAAATAAGCTCATTGTAACTGTAACAAAACCTATCAATATTTTGATATACTAAATAGTAATGCTGCACAAAATCACAGAATAACAGAGGTTTGAAGAGACCACTGAAGACCGTACAGTTCAACCCAGAAATCTCTGAAGTCTTTACCTAATATAAACTGATACAGAGGAGAAACTTGAACTGTTAACTGAGAGGTTGAATTAAGTTGTAAACTGTAGAGGAGAATGAATGAAACAGTAGAATAGACAGTATTTCACTGTATTCATATGATCCCATGCTCCAGCCCTTTGTTTTTAGAGGAGAGAGACAGTAAAGGTACTCTATATAAAACTGACTCATAAAATCATCCCTATTCATGCTCTCTCTGGAGACTTGTCTCCTTGTTTCAGCTGAAGACATGACACTGCTACTGAGATGATAATTTTCCAGACTATATTTTGGAACATTAGGAAGAATCAAATAAGAATTAAGTAACTGAAAAAAAAAAAAAAATACCCAACCACTGCATTTGCATCTTTATCATACAAACAATACAGTCAGGTGACTTGTCAGCTTGACTTCTTTCCAAATGCAGTGTCAGTCGGTATCCCTCCAGCTTATCAAGGACGCTGTGATATTATCTAAGTAATAAAAACCTTGTGGTTAATTTATCCTTGCAAAAAGCTTTACAAGGTAGATATTCACCTGCAATGTCTTTGTCAAGTTAAGGACACATGTTAAGAGAGCTGATACCAAAAGGTGACCTAGACTAAGCAATAACATCCACAGTACCTGTAAGGTATTAGAGTTGACATATGCTTGGCAAGCAGTCAGACAACTCTGAAAATCCAACTGTTTAAGATAAACATCCTCATGCAAAGTAGAAATAAAACATATATATTTTAGAACTATTTTGGTTTTTTTAATTCAATCACATGAAGTGATAAGAGATACGATGCTGCAGTCAGACAAGGTGATATATTTAAGATTTCATGCTCAGGTATGGCATTTGCTTGAAGATTTTAAACTGGATTTTGACCGTAAACATCATGCAGAGCTAAGTTTCGGATGTTTCCTAACTTTATTACAATATGCTCTTCAGTTTTTTAATTTTAACTGAAAAAAAAATTGCTGTTTCAGTGTTCTAATACAGAAAAGTGCAACTGTTAATTTTGGCACAACTTTTGGCATAATTTTGGCACAAAGTCAGAGACAGCAAAAAGCAATTTCCAATGGCACTTAATCACAACTTTTTAATGAATATGATTGATTGCATCGTTTTGATATCCTTTTTATAAATATTTCAGAAAAAATACCTTACTTCTAGGTACTGATAGCTACAAGCTTTTAATGATTTACAGTATATGAAAAGAAATTAGAACATTTGATGAAACTATAGAATGAGAGAAGAAAAATGAAATTTTACACTGAATCAGACATACCAGTTTCTAACAATTGTTTTATTTTTCTAGGTTTCTAAAAACCTGTGTTTAGGATTTTACTTTTTATGTCTGGACTTCAACTGTAAACAAAAGAATCATACTTATTCAAGAAAACCGCCATAATATTCGGAAGTTTCTCCTGTATGAAGTTTATCATTAAAAATTCAGTTTAAAATAATGCAAGGACATTCTTGACAAATTATTGATAAGAGAATTTGTGCAGGTGACCGGCAGTGACCTGTTACCACAAAAAAATGTTGTCAGAGGAGAAAACTGGAAAGGTACAAATGTCAGTATGTCTAGTAAAGGGGGAAACAATAAGCAAAGAATATTACTATGACAGAGTTTTAAGACAATCATACCACAACTACAAAGGTAATACCAAAACTACAAGGACTTGGGACAGTGAAACAGAGATAAAGGGGAGAAGTAAATTGGGGTCTGACACTTTATTTGGAAGGACAGTACATGTGGTGACCGGGATAATCAAAGAAAGGGAAAAAAATGACAACCAGAAAGCACAAGTGGGACAATATGGGAGTATCTTTCTCCAGCCCAGCTTCCAACCACTGTAGCTTGGCCCAAGACAGTATATGTGTTGCTTGTCTGCAAGTCTTTCTGAATTACCTTCATGATTAAGTAATACTTGGATAGAACTCTGTAACAATATTCCCACTAGAAAAGACACCTTTATAAATGTGAAATTTAGATGTGATTTCTTACTAACGTGTCATCTTTGTTTATTAAAAAATGTCAACAGTCTTCTTAGTAAGTTATTAACAACACTTAGGATCTATGTGAATCTTTCACTTCTTTAGTAAGGTGGGAAACATTTTATTATTGACTTTAGCAAGATAAAGAGCTAACTATGATAAAGTTGTGGCCAGTATTTTCTTTAGTTCAGTATCTTTATCAGTATATATGCATAGGTTTCCAAAATATTCACCTATTAAGCTGACTGCATTTTTTCCTAGTAGACATATATACTGATCAAGTATTTGTGTTCTTCCTCTGCAGACATTTTTTTTTTATTTCTTTAACCAATGTTTACTTCAATTATATACAGGAATAACACAGAAACATGAGCAACTAGATAAAGAGTATATTACTACAGCTAATGAACACTCAACTGATCTCAGATCTATATGTCATTTTAACAGAGGGGTATGTGAGATTTTTTTTTTTTTTTTAGTTTTATCATTTATGTGTTAAAAACCAGAAATCTGTAGAATTTCAGAAAGAAAATTCTTAATTGCTTCACTTTAAACTGTACGTCATTTTGCCAAATTGCTTTTTCTTTTGTAAGATGTTTTCATATCTTAAATGGGACATTCACCTAACATAATAACTTAGAAATACCAGTCCAAATTAAGCTGTTCTATTTATATTTGTCCCTGTAAGTTATTAAGTTGATGCAACCCCATCACTACTAACCTGAGCCTCATACAAAATAACTGTAATGTTACAGTGATGAAGGAAAATATGAACCAGTGGTTCATATATAAAAATCAAGCATAACTTAATTCGTGTTAACTCAGACTTTCAATATTTTCATTCTACAGTTTGCAAGTAGTTCTGTGATAAACTAAAATAGTGACACATGAATAGTGTCTCACAATAAATTAAGACAGTTACATTTCACACTTAGACTTCCTGACTTTAAAAAGAAGTATCACTGTTGAAACTTCCCTTCTGCAGAGACAGATATGGGCACTCTTACACTCCAACCTAGAAGAAGATTTTCATTATAACCGTAGAAAATGTAGTATATATTTAAGCTGTATAAAATAATTATTTCAGCTGGAAAATACATTCAGGGATTATTATCAGAGACAGAAAAGGAAACTTACTGTGATAGTTGAAATAGCGTTTTCTTAGAATACCTGATAAAACACATTAAAGAAGACACACAAAACTAGTACTATACCATAGGGCCATTCAACAGACCTTAACTCATACATTGTGTACTCTATCCTGCCTAAAGTAAGACCTCTGTTCACAGCGAAGTTTTGCTAACACATTTTTATTTTCCTTTATTATTCTGTGGAGGCTGAATTTAAAAATGGGACAGATAGTCATCCTTTTGGATCCTATAAAGCTTCCAACAGAAACCCACAGAAGAGTTTGTGTTCCATGCACATGTCTACTCTGCAGACTGTGAATTAATCGTTCCAAGAATGCAAAGCAAATTAGCTGTTTCATCAGAGAGTAATTACACCACAGCTAAGTGTGGTTTAAGGCTTTCTTCTGAGCACAACAGTTGATACATAATGTGATGGATGGTAAGGCCATTAAAGCTGTTTATTCCCATTCTTCTAATGAGTTTACACCAACAGGAGTGAAGCTAGGCAACAGGGGGTCACCTTGTCTTAGTTAATACACATCAGATCAGGAGCAGCCCTCTAAAGAGAAAAAAGTACTATACCTCACTGATATGCTTAAAGAAGCTTTTGAATGACAGGGTGAAGAAGCACTCAGTGACATGGAAAGAAGCCTATAGCAGGAGGAGAGAGTAGAATGAATATAGGGCCAACTTGCAACAAGTCCTACAGGGATCCGGGAAGATTTTGGGAGGATTCGTTAAGCTAAGAAGCCATTGAAAACTGGTTGAGTAGGAAAAAAATCTGCACTGAAGAAGTGTGTGAAATGTAGATTTCTGTTCAAACCATTTACTTAAACCATACCATATCTAGGAGTGTGTGTTTTCTCTCCATATGGTTACAATGTACAGGTCCCTGTAATTCCCCCAAAAAAATACATTTAAAGACTGGAAAAGTTTAAATCATTAACTCACTTTAAGAAAATAAAATAACAGACATTTGATTTTACCAGTATGGTGTTCTAACTGGGAGTACTGAGTCTGGCTGGGATGGAGAGCGGTATTCATGGAGATATCACTTTTACCAACAAAGCTATATATTTTTGTTATCCATATGGATGTAACCCTGTTTAAATAGTGAATGCTACCTCCATTTTTGTACTGCTCCCTATGATAAGTAATATTGAATATTCATAGTCAAAAAAACCCAGCTACGATGAACCAACAGAAAACTTAATAATCATATATTTAAAATTTTTTACTGTATGTATACATATAATTTTCTAAAGAAAACATAGTAGAATTTGTCTGCCACTGAAGGCTATTACAAAATTCATACTCATTTCCCTGAGAATGGAATGTAGTTTTTATGTGATAGTCTGGTTCCTCATCAGAGCTACTCATTGTAATTTATCAGGAATCCTTTTGCATTTTGAAGGACAGAAAAAAGAAAGTATAAAGTCCAGAAATAAAAGATTAAAAAGAGGATGTCAGACTTTCAATCGATGAGCTGATCTGCATACCAAGGGAAAGTAACTCATTTTCTGAGTAAAAAATGATCAGGGGGCATGAAGTTAAGGTTTACAAAAGCTTAACAGAAGGAATAGTATGAATACAGATTAATTTTTGAGTAGAGGAAAACTACCAAAATTAATGAAGAGTGTTGAGGCTAAGTAAGTATGCTGGAAGATATTTTCCTGCAGTATTTTAAAAACCACAATTAATAGTCATTAACAGAAATCTGTCATCCTCAGCTCAGATTTACTTAATTTCTCAGTGAAGAACCTTCTAACCATTCTTAATTTAACTTATTTTTTAAGAAGCAAGGTGAGTCTGAAAGCTAATCATAAAAAATAATTTTAAGTTTTTGTATACCATAGATGAGAGTGTCCTGCAGATGCAGAAGGATCCTCACACAAATCCTCACTGGGGTTTGTTATAAGAAAAAGATTTAAAGTTCTTTAAAAGCTCTTTTGAGACTGGACTTTGATCACACTAAAAAGTCTGTGAACGTTTGAACTAAGAGAAAAGACATACTTTTCACAAACATTTGAGAAAATTTAATGTGGAAAAAAAATATGTTCAACACAGTCATTTAGAAATCAGTGATTTATTTCAGCAGATTGCTTTACAGCTTATCTAGTATCATAGAGGTTCGAGACTTGGTCATTCCATATATAATATACCAACATGTATGTTTCATAAAGATTAAAAAGCATTCTGAATTTAAGATGAGACTCCAATAACAACAAGGATAAGGACAAGGGACATTTTGTCAGAAAAGCAGAAGAATAGAAACATGATGTCTGATATTGATTGTTTTAATTATGATTAAGTTGAAGTGGCTGTATATAAAAATAAAAATCAATGTGTTTGTGGAGGAAGACAACACTGATTGAGATTCTACCAGATATGCACTAGGATCAACAACTGATCCATGTGGGTCCTTGTGAAGAGACAACCTCCATCCCCTTTTAAATACTGGAATACTGTGAGGAGGTACCCCCTCAACCTTCTCTTCTCCAGGGAGAAAAGAGACCTAAATCCTTCAGTCCTTCCTCATGGGGCAGGTTCTCCAGAACTTTAATCATTCTCGTGGCCCTCCTTTGGACCCTCTCCATTCTGTCAACATTTTTCTGGAATTGTGAGGACCACAACTGGACACAGTAATCCTCCTGTGCCCTCAAAAGTGCTGCGTAGAGTGGGATGATAATGTCTCTATTCTTGCTAGAAATGTCCCTGCACATGCAAACCAGGATTCAATCTGCCTTCATTCCTACAGCAGCACATTGCTAGCTCATGTTCAACATCTCACCAGGTCCCTTTCAGAAAAGCTGCTGCCACACAGAACCTGTCCTGTATTGGGCTTTTTGGTTTATTTGGCTTGTTCTGTCCCAGGTGTAGGACTTTGCACTTGTCATTGTTAAACTTCAAACTTCATACTGAAGAAAAAAATAATTCAGTTTTCTTCCTCTCCACACCCCCCCACCTCGTGTAGTATTAATGTGTGGGGAAATAACAAACAAAGAAAAGTACATAGTGTGTGTGAAAAAAAAGTGCTATATCTGTACCAAAGTTTATTTCAAAACAATAGAGACCATTTGACAATGTAAGCATTATTTTATAACTAGAAGTAAATAAAACCTCTGAAAGAGGGTTTTTTAATGTTTGTTCATGCTGAAATCAAAAGTTGATGCTATCTCAAATTCTGATTTAAACTCTGTCTTTAATGAGAGTTTTTCATTTCACTCCTGCAGATCAAACCATGACATCCTGTGAGAAACCAGACAGTTCAATTTTCAGTATCTCTCTGAAAATCTCATCTTCTGTTTAAACCTTATATAAACAAATGTATCATTACTTATCCTTTATTTTCAATATTGTTGTAGTTTAACCCCAACTGGAAACTAAGCACCACTTGCTCACTCCTCCCTGGTGGTTTGGAGGAGAGAATTGGAAGAGTAAAATTATGGTCTAAGTCTAAGTGTCTGCCCTGACCTTAACCCGTGACAGTGAGAAAACTCATGGGTTGAGATAAGGACAGTTTAATAGGTAAAGCAAAAGTCATGTGCACACAAGCAAAGTGAAACAAGGAATTCATTAACTACTTCCCATCAACATGTAGGTGTTCCTCCATCTCGAGGAAAGCAAGGCTCCATCACGTGTACCGGTTACTTTGGGAAGACAAACACCATCACTCAGAATGTCCTCCCCTTCCTTCTTCTTCCCCAGCCTTATATGTTTAGCATGATGTCATATGGTATAGAATATTGTCTTGGTCAGTTGGGGTGAGTTGTCTTGACTGCCCCCTCTCAACTACTTGTGCACTTCCAGTTGGTGGTGTGATGTAAGAAACAGAAAATGTCTTGGCTCTTAAGTACCGCTCATCAGTAACGAAATCACCTCTGTATTATCAATTATTATAAATTATCCCTTCCAACCCTGACAATTCTATTATCATCACTGTTTCTGGCACAAATCCAAAATATAGCCACATACAAGCTAATAATAATAATAAAAAAATTATACTCTATCCCAGTCAAAACCAGCACAAATATTAATATTTCATTTGATGAAATCTAATCCAATCCAAGAAATATTGAATGATGTGCACATAGTTATTCTAATCTTCTTAATTACTTATTACGTGGTTTCAGAACAACTTTCTTAAATTATATAAACCCAGAATTACAATGTGTCATTAGTCTATAGATCATTGCTATTAATTTTCCAAATTAGACACGTAATTTAATGTGTTGAAATCTACAGTCTTAATAAGCTGAACACTTACAGATAGGATGATGTAGTAAGAATAAATTGAATCTCAGCAACTGCAATGAACAGGAAATAATGCTAAAGTTAGTGTTTGCAGAAATACCAAATCAATGAAAGTTTATCTGTCATCCCTCTTCTAACATGATAGTACTTCTATAGAAACTGAGCCTCTTGGAGCTCAAGTTATACTTTTGTGAATATTAACTGAGATCCCCTTGTGATGGGCTGTTCTGCAGAGAGGAGTACACCTGACAGACCAAAAGACCCGGACAATGGTTTATGATTTAAAGATTTTTTAATATTCCCTCTTAATCTGGGGAGAAAAAAAATTCTATCTAGATGTCTGCAGTAGCAAAGAATAATGGTGTCTGTTCCCATTTCCAAGAAAGATAAATATAATTTCATACAATGAAGTAAGGCACGAATAGCTCACTACATTATAGGTGGAAAGGAATAAATTAATTAATTGAAATGTATAGACCTGGTAATTAATGAGGGAAAAATCCCAAATGCTTTTTATCATCTACATTAGAAAATATATACATACCATTTTCTGTGTTCTAAACCTCCTATCTGTGTCAATCGAAATTATCGTTCAATCCTAGCTCTTGGTAGAAAGTACCCCAGTTCCCTTACCTCCTTTAGGGATTCAGGGCTAAGAATTCTGTGTGAGCTGCATTACTCTCAGTCCTGAATAACTCTTACCAGCAAGTATTTGCATCAGTCTTTAATGATTCCTGAGCCTTATGATGTAGATGGATGAAACCCAGGGCTTGAAGCCCAAAATAAATGTCAGCTTTGCATTCAATGTCTTTTCAGGCATAAAAAGTATGAGTCATACATCAATATAATAAATAACCTATGACTCAACATTCCAGTTGTATTCTATGTTGTTAATATGAAAAAATTGTAAGAAAACCTTCCTTCAGTAGAGTACCACCTTCAGTTCTGCACAAAATTTTACCTCTTGCCAAGACCTGGCTAATGTTACCTTTAGTCTTGTTTCTTTTATCTCAATAGCATGAGCTATTCATAGGCTGTGCTAGATGTAGTGGACTGACCCCAGCTGGCAACTGAGCACCCACCTGCCACTTGCTTTTCCCTCCAGAGGGAAGGAGGAGAGAACCAGAAGAGCAAAAGTACCAAAAACTGTAAGTCAAGATGAAACAAGTTTAGTAGTTGAAGAAAAGGAAAAAAACAAACGTCAGATTAAAACCAACCAACCAACCAACCAACCAACAAACAAACTAAAAAAAACAAATAACAAAACTCACACCTCAAAACCCTGCATAAACAACAAACAAATGATGCAAAATCAATCATTCATCATCTCCTACAAACAGACCAACACCCAGACAGTCTTTGATCAACAGCTCCTTTGGAAAAACTATGCCACATTTTATTGATGAGCGTGATGTCGTATAGCATGGAATATCACTTTGATCGGTCTGGGTCATCTCTACCAACTTTTTGACCAATCATATTCTACTTTCTGGAGGTGAGGCATAGTGAGAAACAGAGAAGGCCTTGATACTGTGCAGTCACTGTTCAGCAAGAGCTAAAACACTTGTGTTAACACTCTTAGTCACAAATCTAGAAGACAGTGCCATACGGGTTGCTATGCTGAAAATTAACTCCATCGCAGTGAGACCAAGGGAATGTAGATTATCAGATGTGTGGATTATATGCCTGAAATATTATACATAGAAATAAATACTGAACTTCTGAGCATACAATGGAAAATTTGTAGGAGAACTAGTTGTTTTAGTATGCGTATATACATGCTTGATAATACATTTTCAGAGATATGCTGTTACTTAACAACAATTCTTAGACATTAGAGATTTTGGAGTTGTATAACAGTAAAAAGAGCAAAGAATTAAAACTTAAATCCTGAATAAACACCATCTCCTTTACACATGTCTGCATTAAAATTTAGTCTAGATCAGAAGGAAGCTTTTGAAGCAATCTCTTTATTGCCGGTCCCCACTAAAACTATTTCAGTTCATTGTGGAGCACTGTCTTTGCATAGGAAATGGATTTATTTCAGAGAAAATTTAAGTGGAAGATGTGTTGTAGCAGTGCGCTGAATGTGTTTCAGATGCAAATCCGATTTTAGTCCATAGGACGAAACTGAATCTACTGTGAAACAAAGCACCTTGAGATGTACACAGTGTGACAGTTATGCTATAGAATCATGGAACCATAGAATGGTTTGAGTTGGAAGAGACCTTAAAGATCTAAAAAGTTCTAACACTCTTGCCATGGTAGGGGACTCTTCCACTATACTTCCACCTTCCACTACTGAAAGCCCCATACAACCTGGCCTTGAACACTTCCAGGGAGCGGGCATCCACAACTTCTCTGGGCAATCTGTTCCAGTGTTTCATCACTCTCTTAGTGCAGAACTTCTCCCTTACATCTAATCCAAATCTACCTTTTTTCAGTTTAAAGCCATTAGCCCTTGTCCTGTCACTACATGCCCTTGTAAAAAGTCCCTCTCTAGCTTTTTTGTAGTCCCACTTTAAGTACCAGAAATCTGCTATAAGATGACCCTGGAAGCTTCTCTTCTCCAAGCTGAAGAGCCCAACTCTGAGCTTCTCCTCACTGGAGAGGTGCCTCAGACCCCTCATCATCTTCGTGTCCCCCCTCTGGACCCACTCGAGCAGGTCCATGTCCTATACTTCTTTTGCTGGAGGTCCCAGAGCTGAAATACAGTAACCCAGGTGGGGACTCACAGGACCTGCAATCACCTCCCTCAACCTGTTGGTCACACTTCTTTTGATGTATCTCAGGATACAATTTTGCTCTACACATCAAATACTTTTCATCCAGATTTATTTCAAAAGTAGCTGTAGACTACGTCACTAACAAAAATAATACACTGAAGATAATTTCAGCTAACTATATCTTCTTTATAAATCTTAACGTATCACTCCCCCTCCTTTCCTCTCACATATACGCACATTCACATGTCCCTGTTTTCTTGAACTGAGAACAGCAAAAGGCTCAAAATATTTTCAGTCCCTACAATTATCGTTTTATCAGAACATAGATGCTATATATATATATATATATATATATAAGATAAAAATAAGGATAACTCTTTGATTGAAACTTTCCTTTTCCCACTACGCCTTTGCAATGACTTTGTGATTCTTTTCTTCTATTGCTTCTTCCAGTCTAAAAATTTCCAGTAGTTTGCTGGTCTGGATAAACTTCACAGAATTCCCTTTTTGGGCTTGTAGGAAAGTTTATTTTGTTACCTCTGAGGTTTATCTTTAGTCTGTTCTCTAATTGCAGACAGACTGCTGCTCCTTTGAGGGTCTTCAAAGCTGCATGACAATCTCTTTCATCTACAGTTTTCTTTCTCTGGCACTTCAGAAATTTCTTCTAAAAAACACACATGCACATACACAAATCTGAAGTTGATCAGCTGTCTTTAAGGAAAAGGAAATTTCCCCTTTCCTCTGAAGTTTATCATTGTACTAGAATAGACCAGCCAGGGACAAGGTAAACACAAAGTCTTTTGAATTGCTGTGGAATTCACAGTGTTTTGTTTTGCTATACTTGATTAGCAAGATACAGTATTTGTACTGTAAAATAGAAGCTTAGAAATTAAATTATTCTTTCATCCTTCTTGAGTAGTCTCAGATAAAAGATACAGAGGTCAACAGTTGACCTTATCTTGAGCAAATTAGAGAAAGGTGAATAGCACAAATGAAAAGTTGTTAAATATGAAGAAAAACAAGTTATCACTGTTTCTTACAAACCCAGGAGGTATTTACAGTAGATCTGAAAAAAATTGTAGGAGCATTTAATTAAAATCACTCATTATATCTTTTAAACTCTCTCAAAAGACTGTTTATTTTAGCTTCTAGCTACATTACAGTGAGTGGCAGTGTAATTATCATCATTAAACATTATCTTTCTTGAACTCTGAAATTGTAAGGCAGTAAAAAGTCATGAATATATGATGTCAGGAATTGACTATTTGATGGCTATACTCTTTAAAGTCATGGCTTACCAGTACATCAGTGAAATTCAGTATATGAGAAGGGTCCCAAGTCATGGGATTCAGACTGACAAATGTTCAGCATTTAATAGCTTTCTCTGACTCTTCAGTCTCTGTGTGGATTCAAAAATATTTCACATTTGTCAAGATTTCTAGTACAATGCCATCATGCAATAAACCTTTGGAAGTGTTGGTGCCCTGAGGACTTTCACAGGCTTGATGGTCTGTAGCCCCACATCCTGCAACTCACTCCATCTTGTACACGGTCCAGGACTGCATTGTAGCTCTCCACTCCTGTCAGTCCCTTGGTGTTGTGACAGCAGGACATGGTGGTGGTCAAGGATTGTCTTTCTTTCTCCATCCTATGTAAAATTGTTTCTGTGGAAGGAATGACTATATAACAAAGGGGTCTTCATTCTAGAAGAGACATGGCTTGGGCAAGCGTGGACTACATTTTCATGACGTCCCTTGGGAAGGTAGTCAGGGACAGACAACTCATTTTGTCTCCAGTGCAGGAAATTAAGAGCAGTTATACTGATCTGTATGGTTCATAATGCTGCTCAACAAAAGCTAAGTAATATAAGCAATTATCACTTAAGTTATGTCTTTGTGAGGAAGGACAGTCTTAACTAGAGAAGGCTGATCTCCTATTCCTATAGGAAGAAGGGAAGGGAAGGGAAAAGGAAAAGGAAAAGGAAAAGGAAAAGGAAAAGGAAAAGGAAAAGGAAA